>JBAMBM010000312.1:0-106743 GCA_037043425.1 Hirtodrosophila duncani | reverse complement strand
TTATATATTTTTGTAACAATAAGTGAACTTTAGTAAGAAGTAAAAAATGTTGCAAACGAAGCAGAGGGTCACTCCCTTGTTTACTTTTCTGTCAAAATCATTGAAGTGCGCAGTGCATGGATAAGTAATTAATTTTACTAAAGGGAGAATAAAAGAGAGAGAGAGAAGTCTAGTAAATGGCAGTGAAGGCAACGCCTTGGCACGCCCACCTAAGCATAGAGAAGGACGCTTGGCTACAAAAGCAAATGAAAATCGCGCATCTCTTGCGGTAAAGAAAACAACTTTTGACTACGCTTCTAGAACTTAGAAGTGGAAACAAAATTTGATGACTAGCAATTAACATTTTGGCTTGTTATTCATGTAACAGAAGGAAATGAAATTGTATGCTAAAGAAATATAGGAAAAGCCTACATGAGTAGTGTCATTTCACATATCTGTCACCGTGTGAGAAGACTCCGCAAGCAAGACAAGTTACTTTTGTGTATCAAAGTGGGTCACGAATTAGAATTACCTTAATCATAATTGGAACTTTTTATACTAATTAATAAATTCTTGGTACTTGTATAATGAACAGAAAGTTTAGAGAAATGTTAAAAAAATAAAGTATTTTTTCAGTTTTATTTTGCATTTGTATGCAGCTAGGGGGAACAGAGAGTAACTCCAGCATTGAGACCCACCAAAGATATAATTCTGTGATACTAGGAAACATTTCAAGTGCTCCTTGGTATTTAATATGTAATCATCTTTGAAACACTTTAATGTGCCTTACATTAAGGAAGAACTTATCTCGCAGATACTTAGATATACTGTCACTGTTTAACCATGAAAACTCACTGCTATAAATTTACTAGACAATCGAATGGACGTTAGAAATTCAAGGAAAGGAATTCAAATTTTGGGCTTTTCACATAGGCTTATATGAATGTAAAAATAATTGAATATTTAAGAATATTGTATATTGGTTTGATTGGAGCTAAACCAATGCAGTCATGCAGTAGATTTTATTGATAAGATTTGTCTATTATCACTGAATCTATTCAAATTGATATAAAATCCAAATTTATTCACTTCGAAAATATTTTAAAGCCACTTTAAAGCCGCTTAAAAAAGCATCTCTATGTTAATTTTTCATTCAACTTTTTTGGCAAACATTTCTTGCTTACAATGGGTACATCCTGGCGTATGCGTAACTAATTGCTTTGACCAGCAGTTAAGAGCCTCGCAAACTACCCTGCTTCTGCTTGTGCTAGACCACTTAAGCCACGCCATTTTGGAGGCACTCAACGAACCAGGACGTCGTCCCAACAGCGTCATCTATTGCCGCACTCAAGTGACCCAGCCTGGCTGTGCACATGCCAACCAAAACGCACATGTTGCAAATTGTCGTCAAAGACTCCTAAATAAATTCAGTCACAGTCTGTTATTATAAAATTGTTACGTTATAAAAGTTGTATTTAAAAGTCATTAGCAGCGTTGCCTCCTGTCACTCGGGCGGAGCTGGGGCCTTAAGTCTTTTATCGTTTTGTATTCTTGATGTGGGAAAACCACACACATGTGCAGGCAATGGACACAACACGCCGTAATTATTGCAGAGATCTCAGCTCGTACTACTGCAAACATACAATTTGCTTCTGTAAATTTGTAAATAGTTGTAAGCTTTAAATAAATACATAAATTCTAAACATTTTGAATGTAACTTTATTAAACACACATAAAGGATTAAGAAGTCTGCCATTTTAATGCCCGCCTTCACTTCTTCGCGACAAAGTATGGTTTTGCTTTCAAAGAGAAATTTCTACGACTCTTAAATCAATCAATTTTGTCAAGTTTCCAAGAAAAAGTTAGCAGCAATTAGCGCGCTAAAAAGCTACATTAAAATACACATTTGTATTGATATTTATATGCGCATCTGCTCTCATATTTGTGAACTTTAATTTAAAAACTCATTAGCCAAATATTTCGTGTTTTTGTTTTTACAGAGCTTTCTGCTTCTGTATTTGTTGACAGCTGTTGCCAGCCTCCACAGTTGCAAATAGTCTTCTAACATTTTTAAAAAGTATGGAAAGTTCTAATGATTTTTTAGACTGTGGTTTCAACAATGCCGATGCTCAATATGAATAATCCTGCCAGTCTATATTGCCAAAGGCCTTTAAAAGAATAGGGAAAAGTATTTCTCTTTGTACTGGAAGCAGGAAATCCGGAATAGCGGTTGGCGTGTTTTGTATTAAAATAAATTATAAAAAATTGTAAATATCCTTAAATTTTCCAGGTTGCGCCTATTTGAGTCCGGCAGCAACAGCTGCCAAATTCTCAAGCCAATGCGTCCAGCGGCCAATTCGCGCTTTGCAATTACCAACAGGCCATTACAGGGGCAAGTCAAGTTTCGCATGGTAAAACAGAAAAAGTTATAACTTTTTGTAGCTCTTCATGCTTTCATTATCAGCTTTGAGCTGCAAATCAGTTGAATTAAGGAATGCATTTTTGATCCTCTTTAAGAGACAATTTAGTAACACAATAAACTAAAAAATTATGCAGATTTTTATAACTTTTTTTCTAACCAACTTTAACAGTATTTTCTATTTCAATTTGGAATTTGTTAAAGTATTTGAAATTAGTTTAGTTTTCGATTTTTGTTTCAAAATATTTCTATTGCTTGTTTTTACATAGCCTTCACTGCATTATATTTTTGCTGTTGATGTTGTTGTTTCTGGTTTTTGTTGCTAACAATGTGATAAATGAGTTTTCCATAATGTGTTACTTCCCTGCAGCCACCCTTTCCTCCACTCAGATGATTTTTAGCCATTAGTAGCTGGCATCGACGAATGTAATCGAAATGATGTTGCTACATTTGCTAAATGGATCCTTCTCCAAATCATTGTGCTAATGCGACTAAACTGTAGAATTTATAAATCACATTTTAATTAAATGCTCAAAACGAAGATATAAATTTAGACACGGCAAATCTGAATGGACAAATATATGGCTCACATTTAGTATATCAATGCATTAAATGAGGTGAAAAATTGAATAGATATTTTAGCCGGGGGAGAATTGGAAATGTGTTTAAATAAGATTTTGGCTTGTTGTATGCAAACAGTAATTAAAAATATATTTGTAATTTTTAGTTATAGTAGTAAGGGTGATTACTATAACTTCTATGTGAGAATCAAGAAGTTTTTCTAAATCTCAATTTTTGCTTAAGCCCTGCCTCGATTTCCTTTTAACAAGAAAATCTTATCATCACTTAATGAATTTTTTTCGCATAGTTTGCTCAAAACAACAGCTCTGTGCTATTTACATACATACAAAATTTCGTTTATGTGTGCATTATTTGTGTCCTGTAAACTCATAACAGATTTTATATTTAGCATAAAATAAGCAAAAACAACAATACAACCAGAAGCAGCTTATTGAATATGCAAAAGTTTTCCATGCTTTGTGGCAGTTGTAAAAGAGGAAATCTTCTGGTGGCAGTGCATAAAAGGAGAGAGAGGGGATAGGAAAAGCTCAGATGATATAGGCTACTTGTGCCGGACGCTTATCTTAGTTTTCTCTATCCTGTTTCATATATTTACTTTGTCTTGCTGTATCATTCGCTCTATTTTAGTGTCGTTTTGTCTAAAAATTGTTGTTTTACAAATGTGTGTGTGCCACCATATCTAGGCACAGCAAGGACAAATGGGTGTGCTCTCTTCTATTTGCAAAAACTTTGCCTAAATTCGAAAGCAACAGCTACTTCCTTATTGAAAATTTCTAAAATGCTGATGGCATCACTAGTTTTTATTGTATTCAGCAGCAGCAGAAGTTTTCCTGCTGCTTTTCTTGGTATTGTGTAAAAGTGTCTCTCATTCAGTGAATTGGATCTTAATTAATATTTCCAGTGCACAAACGAGTCAACTTTTGAAGTTTTTTTAATTTACTCCCACGTATATATACATATGCATATATGCATCTGCTAATTGTCGTATCTTCTCTCTTTTCTTTCCTGCAAACTATCAGCTACAAGAAGAAAAATACTCAAGGGCTCAACTCAAACTCCAACTGCTTCTAGCCGAACCACAGGCAGGGAGGGAGAGTTTAGGCCGACATTTTTCGAAATTTTAGGCGCTGACTTCTGCTGTTTTACTCAAATAAATTTTTTCTGTTACAAAAAAAAAAATTAAAGAAAAAAATTGAGGAATATTTTTAACTTTAGCCTTCAAAGAGGAAATCATAACGAAAGTTTTGTGTTTGAAAAACGACCAATATGCAGCGAATATGAAAAGAAGTAAGGCTAAAACAACTAAAGCCATTGCAGGATGTGGGCAATGCCATACAACTGGTCAGGAAGTGTCTGCGCCGAAAGAAATGCAAGCGGAAACGCAGAATGAGAAGGTGGAGGAAGCAGAACCAGTTCAGCCCCTTAGAGGCAGGCAGGACATACATCCATTGATTAATAGTTCCACTGGGCGGCTCAGACTCTCTCTTTCCATATTTCCCTCTGCTAATTCCAAAATATATGTAGCTCTGCATATGGGGCGGGCTCTCCTTTCTCAATCATGAATCTCTCTCCAGCCATTGTGTTATTGTGTTTGTTATCATGTCCAGCAGTTGAAAAATATTTTTTTGCTTACGTGTACGCACAAGTCTGGCCGGAAGTAATGAAGGGGAAAGAATGGCTTAGTAGAGCGAATTCGTAGAAATAAATTCGTAGATAAAAAACTTAACCCTAGTCTGCAATTAATCAACTGAGCCACGTGGAATGGCTTCAGTATAAAGACTGTCCAACGACCAATAAATACTCTGGAAATGTTAAGTAAATTGATAATTTGAATCGCACTCAGAAATGCATAAAAGCTCTTATATCTGTCAGTGTTTTTCACTCAAGTTCAAAGAAAAGCAGTGAAAATGTAAGCACAAGTGTGAGCTGATTAAATAGCTGTTTGTTTGAAGTGTTTGGGATAGCGGGCTCAAGGTCGTGAGAGAGCAAAAGAACATTTGAGTTTTTGATTTTGCAGCTGCCATTGAAATGCATTAGGATTCCAAATTTCTAAATAGATTTCACCCGGCTTTGCTCGGATTAGCTATTTGCCACTTCTCCGTGCATGCTTAATGAATTTCCACTTTCCTATATGCTTACCCCCGCTTAGAACAAGCCACATTTTCTCAGCCCGGTGAAGTCTTTTATACTAATTAATAAATTTTTGCCTACAGTCGAGTCGATCTAGCCATGTCCGTCTACCTCTAATGATAGTTCTTTCTAAACATATATATTGACTGATTCATTGACTGATTGATATTGATTGTTTGTTGTTCCTCTTACTTCACCTCTTCTAATAATGTGAATTATATCCTATCCTACTTTCTAATTTGTTTTCACAATTTTCTATTGCAAATTTATTTGCAGATTGAGTGTCCTTGTGGTCCAGCTGTGAGAGTGAGAGGTTTGCGCTGGCAATTTCAACAACAGCAGCAACATCAGCGATTGAATCCGCAACATCACAGAGAGTCCTCGTATGGGCTGGCACCCTAAGCCCGTTGAAGTCTTACTCAACGTATGCAGCGCCAATATCAGCAACAACTTTTGCCGTTACAGCAACATGAACAGCTACAGCAGTTGCATATACAACATTTACATCCGCAGCAGCAGCAACAGCTGCGCAACAGCAACACTCGAAGTAATTGCAGTTGTGTTGCACACATAAATGTGCATATGTGTGTAAGAGTAAGGAATTTATTCATAAGTGTGTGTATTGAATTATTGGGCTGACAATATAGAATGTGTTCAAATCGAACACGACATTTTCAACTTATTGAAATTATTTGTTGAAGTGAGAATGGATAACAAACACTTTAGGAGAAATTTGGTAAATGAAACAAATTTGGGACGATGAATTAGTCTTTTTTTTTGTTCAAAATGAAATACAAATAATTGTATAGAAATTTGGAATACTTCCTAATCCATAGTAGAATCGACATTATGCGTTTCCGTCTCCCCACATCTCAGGAATTATATGAGCTAGAGTCACAACAATTTGGCTCCTTTACGGTCCCGTCTGTCGACCGCAAATAGCATTGAAAGTCAAAATCTGCTGACAAAGTACTCTTGTTTGAGGTTAAAGGATATCCATTAGTATATATTCGCCTTGCGATTGTGTTTTTAGCTAAAGCTAAAATTTTGGAGTCTTCAGAACTGAGCCTGACATCACGTAACCCAATTTCAGCATAATTAAGATTATTACAGGACATTATTACCTGATCAACAAGGACACCTGATGAGTGTGGAGTGGACCAATGAAAAGAGAGGTCTTAGGTCAAAGTAAGAAGGTCAACAGAGCAGTAAGAGCCGCAGCAAAAGTTTCACCTATGTCGGCTCGCTCTCTTTCTTTCTGTATGGTCTCTGGTATGCTTGTGGAATTTTCAATTAATTTTAATTTCCAGTAAACACCTTTGCCGACAAGTGGAGCAGCAAGCAGGAGCAGCTTTTACAGATGCTGCAGTCGAGGCTATGTAATTACCGTCACATTCCGTTTTGTGGTCAAGATTTTCTGCGAGCTCTCTCTCAATTAAGTGAAAATGTGCGAAGGCAGTGGACAGACTTCATGGCTTAATGCCCAAATAAGTGCAGCAGCAGCAACTGGAGGAGGGCGGCACCTTTTTGGTTAGGTAAGAGTGAGGTTAGAAGGTTTGGGGAAAGCTTTACTAAATTGGCAGAGCCAGAAAATTTCAACTAGGCTTCGACTTCGACTATATGAGTTACAGTTTATAAGAACACGCGCGTAAAAGTATGCAAAGATAAAACGGGCTGTAAAAATTTGATTGATGATTGAAGTCGCAGTACTAAAGTAAAAGCAGGAATAGTAGGAAACCAGCCAGGTAAGCTACGTCAGAGAAACGGAAAATAGCTATTCAAATTTCACATAAACACATGTGATGATTCCTGACTGGTTGGCTAGTGTACTCGTCTGGCAGGACTCACATATATTCATGTGCAGAAAAAGCGCTGGGCGCCATTCGCTTCGCTCACTTGGACGTTCGGAATTTGCATAAGTTTGGCATTTGAAAAGCTATTCAGGCAGAGGGAAATGATGACGAGGCGGCGGCCGTACGAGGATGATGAAGAGTAAAAACGAGAAAGACAGACGCCTCTGGCACTTGGATAAAGCCATTAAATGTTTGCACCACATACACCAAGGCAGCTAAATTGCACAGGATGCCAGCTAAGGGGGCATAATCTATGAGAGTGAGGTGGGAGACGACCATTCAGCGAAATATAAAAGCGAACTATAATCGTCAGACAGAGGGAGAGAAACACACAGTGTTGTTTGATCACGTCCTAATAAGGGGTAAGTAGGTGACATAGATGAGGAGCATTCGGGTATGCTAGGGAAATCACTTTTAAGCTAGTGAGTTTTTCAAATACATTTTTCAAAGGTAAGTGAGGTCTAATTCGATATACTATCATACTATTTCGTTTACTTGAAATGATATTAAAATTAAATTAAAAATCAATGGAATCTTAGCTGACTCCAAACCACTCAATCTTAAGTGCTAAGGTCTTTTCACCAAATCAAATTTTTTCTTCTTTTAACAAACAATTTCCTGGTCCTTATGACGTTCTGTGGTGTATTCTCAAATTCTGCGCTGATGCCCTTTGTAAGCCGATTTGGAAGCTTTTGGTCTATCTTTCAATTCTTCGTCTTTCCCTTCTCTCGGGAAGGAATCCTTTATTATTCCTCTCCATAAAAAGGTGAATAACACTGATGCCCAAAACTACAAACGCATGTCAAAACTGTCTGTTATTCCTAATCTAAATATTAACTTCACAATTACAACACTCTTGTGGTTTTATAATTTCACCTGCTCAGCATGTTTTATGAAGCGTAGGTCTACCACCGCTAATTTACTAGAATTTTCTTCTGTTGTAATACAAGGATTTAAGAATAAAATGCAAACTGATGTCATTCACACTGACTTCAGCAAAGCATTTGACTTGGTAAGCCACTGTTTACTTATTCATAAGTTGGATCTTCTTGGATTCCCATCCTTTCTTCTTAAGTGGATCTCTGACTACCTTAATCTCAGAACTGAGAAAGCTATTATTAAAGACTCTTACTCTCAGCTCCTTAGGGTTACATCAGGGGTAGGGCAGGGTAGCCAATTGTTCTAAATGCAAAGTTATGAAGTTTTGTCGTAGCACACCGCTTCAGACATCGTACCTTCTTGACGATGCCCCCCTTGATCGGATCGACTCAGTTGATGACTTGGGTGTTCTTTGAGACCCTAAATTAAAATTCGATTTACATATTTCAATAAGGCTGTGGGTGCTCTGGGTTTTATCAAGCGATGGTCGAAGGAATTTGATGATCCTTATATAACTAAACTACTATATACTTCTCTGGTCCGACCTATTTTAGAGTACGCATCGTGTGTTTGGTGTCCACAATACAGAAATTATCAGGACCTCATTGAGTCTGTTCAAAAGAAATTTTTACTTATTGCTCTCCGTGGGTTGAATTGGGACCCCAATAGCCCCTTCCCTTCATATTCAAGTAGGCTCCTGATAATAAACCTTCCATCTCTTGAAAATCGTAGAGTTATGCTTAATGTTATCTTTATACATAAGCTGATTAATGGTGATATTGACACGCATATAACCAAGTCAGTTTTTGTGTTCCGCGTAGAACTACTATAAATTATGGTCCTATCTATCTTCAGCACTATAACTTAAACTATCTCCTGCATGAACCTTTTCGTGTCCTTTGTTTTAACTGTAATAATCTCTTTAACTTCATCTCTAATAATAACTCCGTTAACTCACACAAAACATCTATACTAACGCATCTAACTAATATATAGTATACATTTTGTATGGCTTGTAGTTACTTTTGATAGAAAGTGAGCGAGCGAGTCCGCGTTTTTTTTTCGACTTCGGGATTCGTGTCTTTCGTTATGGGGCTGCCCCCCTTGGCCGGTTTCTCGGGAGGTGGGAGCTTCTAGCCTGGGCTTCACGAGTAACAAGCCCCGTGGCTTGGTAGCGTGGGTCCACTTGAACATGTAGCGCTTTGTAAGTCAACGTCCAACAATTTAATTATAATTCATCCGTAAAAATTTGAGAGTCCCGTATGTAAAGGTGAACAGAGGCAAAGTAATAGATCTTACAGTGACGGGAACACAGCAGTGTCCTTTCAATGAAGTATCCTGGCGACAATTGGAATTAATTGCATATTTTAAGCACTGTTTGATTATAACCCCAGACAATGCAACAACAACAACAACTACATCGCGCAATGCCCGCCCATAAAGAAATTAACAAAACGAATGTACGAATATTCAGGATATTCGTATGTGAAAGTGCTTATGGATATGTAGTAGGAGTGGGGGAAGAGCATAAATGAATTGGATTTTTATGAGAGAAATTAACAATTATGACAATAAAATTTTAAATTTTAAAAATCATATTTCGATGTTACAAAAATAATTAATAATGGTAGCGGACATTTAATTTGAATATTTTCTTATTAAATGAGTGCGATGAGAGTGAAAATGTTCCACCAATGGGAGAATATTTTTTGCCTCGATACAAAAATATTCTATTTTGATAAATCATTTTGAGTCTTTTAAAATTAAAAAGCCTTTAAGAAATAAATTTAGATATATAACATAGAAAACATGTTTATTGCAAATGTTCTTCATATTCCACAATTATCTTTAGCTACCTGAGTAGATCTCTGATTATTTTATGTCTGCCAGCAACTAGATTTGTACTTAACTTTTGAATTTGTTTAATTTTGTGTTTGTTTTATTATAAATATTAATATTTATTATTCCATTTCCAGGAGTTGCCGCTCTAACCAGAACAGTGTACTTGTTTTTACCAAGTCCCAACTGGCACTTTTCAACGCTTCTCAAACCTAGAGGCTGTTGGGGGTTTGGTTCAGCAGTTGCTGAGTTCCTGCTTGAGGTTTTGATTCATTTGCTGCACGTAGAGGTAGAGTGAAACTCGTGTGCTTTCCGCAGCCAGTTAGTCCTGCTACATCCTGTTGAGTGCGTGGTGGACTCCTCTGGCAACCCACTGGTTGAGTTGTTGTTTTGCTATGCAACATGGCATGTTGCATGTGAATTCGCGTCCTTCATCCTGTGCTCTGCGTATCCTTTTGCTGGCTGCTTATCACGCATGCTAAACAAGCAGGAGACAAGGACGTCGACGGCAAAAGAAAATGTCATTTGAATTTTGATAAAAAGCAGTTGACTCTTTGTGCTGGGCGGACGAGCAAACTTGTCCTTTTTGGTGCAGCTGCAACAGGACATGCTTTTTTTTTCGTGCTGATAATGTTGTTGTAACACGACATTCATTGATATTTTATGCAAGCGTGGCGCAAATTCAATTTAATTTTGTATAAATTGGCTGCCAATGAAATTCACGAAGTGAAGGCCAAAACTAGGGCCAGAGATGTGTGATCTAAACTTTATGCTGGCATGTATGTGTTCTTCCCAATTAGAGTCTATTCGCAAAGTTTTACACAAATAATTCTATGTGAAAGTAGGGTGTCTAGGTGTCAGCTAGTCAAAAGGAGTCCTTCGTTTTTGAACGAAACTGTCCGCTAATGTGTATGCATTGCGTGCATTTTCAAACAAGTTTTCATTTGTATTTGGCTTAGCGTGGGCGGAAAAAGGTAGCCGCTAGGCGTAGTCCTTTTGCAACTTTGTATATGAATAATAACGAGTTGTGGCCCTAGCCATACAGAGTCCCATATATACTTATACGTGCGTGAGTGTATGCGTTGGCATTTACAACTTTCCACTAGCCCGATGCATAAATCACGAGGCATTTCACAGTATGCCACATTATTTTTGCCCCGATCCACCTGGGCAGCTTTATGACTGTAAAAACTGCACAACGATTTGAAGTTTCTGCGAGCTTAGAGTTTAGAGCCTTTAGATTTTTTAAGCATTTTGTTGTAGTTGTTTGACCTGGGCCGAAGTTGAACTTGCAGTTAGTTGACATCACTGTGCTGGCGCTCCCATGCTGGTGCTGGTAGTTACGAGTAGCCTGGTGCTGCGTTTTATTAACCCCTTGTGATCGATTGCCTAGGTATTACGCGCTACGGCAAAAGTTAGCAAGTATTTGCCACGAAACTTGAGTGTATTTACCGTCTGGGCTAGAATAGTAAAATAGGAATGTGAAAGGGCCTATGAGTGAGCAAAGCTATGCCTCTGGAGCTCTTTGGTTTTTAAATAAATTTTTTGTAAGTTTCATATGGTTGAGTTTAATGATATGGTTAAGTTGCAAAAGTAGGTAAGTAAGTCCTCGAATTATTATGTATTTATAACTTATTTAAGTGTTATTAAATCAACAAAATTATCCCTTAAATATTCAAAAATTTAGAAATAAAGTCAAGGGTTTTTTTTCGGTATCTGAAAAGATGTTCAAGAATTTTGAAATTTTGTTATTCTTGTCTTGTAACTTTCACGCTCTTCCGAAGCTTTTCTTTTTTATGAAATTATATTTAAATAGGCCTGGAAACAATACAAATTCTTTCAAAATATTTCGAGTATGTTCTGATATTTTTCTTACTGAGTATGATAGCTGTTGGTAGTCTAGATTCGATTGAACAACAGATATTTACAAATGATTTTTTAATTTTTCTGTGAAATTTCCTATCTAAATATCTAAATAAAATTTGTTGTTCCTTCTGCCTTCACTTTTACCTCTACTTTTTGTAATTCTCTCACTAACAATACAGAATTGAAAACAACACCAAAATACTTATCAATTTCTGCAGCCGCCAACGACTCCTCGTCCCTTTTCCCTTACCCTTTTGTTTTTGCTTGGACAAATCGAACCCTGACCCTATCCGTCTGTTTCTATGCGAACTACTCTCTCAGCTATCGCTATCGACTCGTAATTTTCGCCATAGGCTTCTTTTTGATGAAAGCTGGTCATATAGCTCCCATATAACAGCCGCAACAAGCTTTACTTGAGGTATCAAATCGCCATCTGAATCGAGCAGGCCTTTGTAAAACAGCGTATTACTTGCGATGTCTGGTTTATACGCACTATGGACTTGGAAAGGGATCTCAACACTCAGGCAGCAAGATAACTGGACAGACTTACCAGTCATTCTAACGTCATCGCCCCAAGAATCGTAAGAAGACGCGGAAGTACATAAACAGAGGACACAGAGGGCTGCACAGGACCCACCCTGGTGATATGCATCATAGCGTCGTCTTAATGACTGAGATTTATCAGTCCTTTTAGAATAGGTTGCCCGACCAATACGATAAGAGCAGCCTCAAAATACCCATATATCCACTTTCTTCTAAATCTTTTTCAGAATAGGCAGAAAGCTTTTATTAAGGTCATCTCACATTTTAACCTTTTAATTTAATTACATCAGAAAACAATATCGAATTTAAGGAATTTGAACATATCGGAGACAAACACTCTTAGCAATTCTTCTGCACAAAAGGAAGCGTTTCCGTTTTTCGGCCTTTTTTTTTGGTTTTCATACAAAACAAACCAAATTTATTTTGTATCAATTTGCGGAGGCTTTAGGCCAGCTGAACAATTTTAAGCTGTATCAAAAAATCTCCTAATTTGGAGGTTTCTTTTTTTATTATTAGAGAAGTGTTTAATCCGTACATTGCATGAATAGCACCTTAAAAACAAAAAAAAAATATAAAAATATATATATATATAAATAGAGCCAAACCTCATGCAATTCGCACAAGGACTTATGAGTGAGGAGACCTCATGGTTGGCCAATTGTCTTGGCAAACCCCAATCTTTTTAGCCGCCTTAAAGGCCTGGCGTTGCGGTGACTCAACAGTCTGTCACTGTATCTGCTGGTGTGCCATCCCATCTGCTCTTCCACGGTATGCAGATTGAGATCACGATGAAGGGTGGAGCCGCGCACGTACCATGGGCAGTTGGTTACCTGTCGTAAGGCAGATAACTGCAACACCTGGATACGTTTGTAGTTGGATTTTGCGGCGATTCCTCAAATCTGTACCTCGTAAAGCCAGATCGGCTCTAGCTCTAACTGACATAGTGATTTTTCTATTTATCAGCCACCTTATTTGTTGCATCCTTCGCCCACACCGCAGATTTCAGGTGTGGACCAAAAGTGAGGCGTTTGTCCCTATCAAACCCTATCAAACGCTTGCTGCATGTCAATAAAGACGGCACTGCAGTACTCGAGGTCATCAAAAGCCTGTAGGATGTGCCTCGTCAATCTATGGACCTGTTCCACGCTGCCATTTCCATCGCTTTGACGAATAGAAACAGACAGACAGACACAGAGACAGTCAGACAGACAGACGGAGATGGCTATCTCGACTTGTATTGTCATGCTGTCACGGAGCCATGCACATAATACGGTAATAAGATCCCCTTACTACTCATTTATTCAACAGACCTAAAAAAATGGAATATCAATTTTGTTTGGCTGGGAGAGAAGGGAATCCTTCCATACACTTCCTTTCCGATCGCTAAGATATTCATCAGATAACAAATATCGAATTCCATAAAATATGGCAAACATTAAATGTTTTTTTTTTGTCGCAAAATTTTAAAACCAAACCTGACATTTGCTCATTCAGAGTTCTCTTTCAAATTCTATGAAGTACTATTACATACACTCCTTATGAGGTTCAACCTCTAGCTGCTAATATTTGTTGTGTAAGTGAATTTGGTTGAAAAGGTTGGAAATGCTTCATTTGTTGTTCATTTTGTAAGCTGCACTTGGATTTTACAATGTCATGAATTTGTAGGCCAATAATTTTGTAGGCCAAGCGGTTAATCGATTTAATTTACACCCGCATAAAAGTGCAAATGCCAGGGCAAAACACAAGCAATCGGCATGGACAGTCCCAATACAGTGACAACACACACATACAGACTTGAGCTGATATATCGTGGAACAGATAATGATGCCATAATAACGCGGCCGAACTGGCCAGAGCCAGACCTCAACATTTGCTGATTATCCAAATTAGCTCATAATCATACACACCTTTTGATAATGGAAGCGAAATCAGTATAGAAAGTTACTCTAATTGACTGAATGTAAATTCACTTCGTCGAAATTCATATCCAAAACTTGGCAAAGCGAAACAATTATGTTCAGTTGGACAATTGTCAAAGCCACTCTTTCCACTTTGACATCAAATTGAGTAGCTAAATTGATAGAGACGGTGTAGTAAGTCTGAGAAATGATGTTAAATAGCGAAAAGCCCAAATGCGCCACAGAGGCAGAGTCGGAGTCGCAGCAGCTGCCTATTCTGTTGGCCATCTAAATTTTAATTTCCGCCTGGCTGCTGGCCAAGAAAAGAAGTCGAATGTTTTGCTCTGAAATCCCCGAAGTGATTTCTGTTCGCATTGACTACGCTTTGGCTCTTCTTTTGGCCAACAATTGTTGCTGATTTAATACAAAAATCTGCCAATTCAATTGCCTAAGTATATCAGAGTCTAGATGTACATCGAGTACATCGAGTTGTCCAATGGGCTGTCCAGAATATTCGGGACTTCTTTGAGATTCTGTGTATTAAAGTATTCGCTGGCTGTGGTAATGATGGAGTATACTTAAGATTATCAAAATATAGATAAATATATTCGGTAATTGTAGAGTAAAGGGTAAAAAGAAGAAGTCCCATAAATGAGTGCGCTCATATGCATATGTATGAGGGACTCCACGTTAATTTGCTACGGCAAAAAAGAGTCTTCTACCTGGCCAACTAAATGGTCATAGTGCGGGCAGCTGAGAAATGTGATGATACAATGAGATAAATAAAATATAAACACCTAAAATTTCGGCTCGTGTTCCTGATATGTAAAGATCTGTTTTTTCCGCTCTCTCCCATTGTTGACTCACTGCCTATAAAACAAACAGTAACGTGGGGTTTTTTACTTAATTCCAGTACTCCATTTGGACTACTCTGCCTTCCCCTTCTACTCGTTTGCTGTAGCTATTTTTATAAAATTTTCCTCTCCTTTTCCGCCTAACCGCAGACACATTTTAAACAGTTGGCTGCAAGAAATCTGCTGCTTCAGTCAACGATTTGCCTTTTGCTTCGTATTTATGTTGAGTAACTCCTCTGAGTCGGCTGTAAAGGCGGCTGCAGAGGGAGAGGCGCTAGCTATTAAGCCGCCTACCGAATCTACCAGGGAAAAATTAAAATGAAAATTGGCCAGGGAAAACCATCTCTACGCCATTAAGTCAACTTTTTCTCAGCCACTTTTACCACATCAGCCGCAGCAACAAAACTTTCGACTTTACCTCCGACCAATTTTCATTTTAATTTTTTGCAACATTTCATTTTTTAACTGCTGAACTTTGCATAATAATCTTTCTTGGGGTAAACTTTTTCTTCAGTTTATTAAGTGCTTTCTGTTTAACTTATATTTGCGCTGACTTTTAATTTTCTCATTGTCTCTTTACCATTCGATCCGCTCCAAGGCACGTACATTTCGTTTAAATATTTTGAGTTTTTCAATTAATAAGTTATGAAAACAAAATTTCTAGAGGAAAATAAGCTAGATATATTAATAAGTTGATAGTTAAATCTATTTAAATATATAAAATATAGCACCTTTAAGTGAAGAGGGGGGCTTTATAATAACACAAATAAACATTAATGTTGTACGGGGGTAAATTTCTTGTTTGCCTTAAAACGTACTCATCGCGGACGCAGCTGCTTTTTCGTTGAAGCCCCGACGGTGAATGTGGCCTCTTGCCCGTCCTCCGATGAATACACCAACAGAGCATATTTTGCGCTTTGTAAGCATCAATATTTGCATTTTATATTTGAAACAAATTTCACAAGTTTGGCATATTTTTTTCTTCTCGCCATTCTCTACCACCTTTTCCAGCCTTGGCCATCAGCTGCTCACAATTTGCCAACTCTTTTCGGCCGCCTATGTTGCCTATGTTGTATTCTTGTGAGAGGAACTCATGGACTAGGAAATACCAATGGGCTTTTCTTTCAAATTATTCTTTCCTCTCTGTAGTCCTTATGATTTCTGAGATTTTGGTTTTCAAACAGACATAGTTTATATCCTTCTTTAGTTGCATGTAGAGAGCGCGTCACAACCACATCACGTCGCAGCCGCACTCATTGCGGTACAAAGCACACACACACACACACAGAAAGCCATTTTGGCATGCGTCTGTGTGTGTGAGTCGCGCATCTCTAAAAACACTTAAAACACGCTTGGACAGACACAATTATGTGATTCTCAAAACTTACAGTTTAGCTTATAGCCTCACGTGAATGAGGCCACGTCATTATTAATTGTCTTTTTATTTGTAAAATTTTACTTATCACTTTACTTTACTTTAGCCTTTTGGAGTTACAAGCGAATATAGCAACAGTGTAGGACACGCACTTCCTTCTCCAATTCCTCTTTAATTGGTTGAATTCCAATGAAAAACAGGAAAGGAAGGCTAGCTTTGGCTTGCCGATCTAGATCAAATCTGGATGGTGGAAACAAGACGAATTAGTTTTGATTAAATGAAAAACAGAAAATTGTATGATATAGTCGTCCGATCTTGATCAGATCAGCCCAACGGACGTGCTTCCCCAAATAGATATAAACCGGAATCGGGTACGTTTGCATGAAAATCAGAAATTATGATTCTTTAATCCGTAACAATCGGTTATATGGGAGCTATATGATATAATTTGCGGATCTGGATGAAATTTGTAACTGTTTAGGCTTCTGAGATCGTTGTGTTGAAACAGACGGACGGAAGGACAGACTGTCCCTAGGGTACCTGAACCTTATGCAAGCTTGTAGAACAATTAAAAAAGAATACAAATTTAGTAGTATTAAACATATTTCCCTCAGCTGTAGCAAAGCTATCTTCTTCTTTTAATTACCTTCAAGTATTTGTGACAAACACAAACTTTCATATGAATATACATGTGCATACATACAACACATTCGAATTCCAAGAAATCTATTGCAAATAAATCTTTTGTAGAACGTTTTCTTTTATATGTCTCTATATATGGGAGCTATATGCTATAGCGATCCGATCTTTATGAATTTGCATGTGAATACAGAAAGAAGCCCACGGCGAACAAAAAAGTGGGCATGGCAAGAAACTGAAATAAACTTGATCTGAGTAAATACAAAGATCTAGATTTTCATACATCCAGGCTGAAGGACATTGCAACAACTTTAATATACCATTACACCATAGGTACAGGGTATAAAAATATCAGATTAATGTAAAGTTAGTAAACAGAAGTTAGAGCGAACAGAGTATGAAGTGTAGTTTAAAAGCAGAGCAGATGAATATCTCTTTTGTAACCAACTTATATATACACAGGACCAATTTAAGAAATCAGTATTTACCTGTTAGTTAACCTATATAAACGAAATTGATTTTTGAAATTTTCATATAAGAACTATTCTTTCTCTATGCTCGAACTCTAGTAGAGTAAACGAGTATATTGTATATATTCTTGATCAGCATCAACAGCCGAGTTGCATTCTTATGGCCCAAATAACAAAGTAATTTCCACTTTTTGTTGAGGCCAGCACCGCAGCAAGTATTTGTTGTTATTGTTGCATATCTCTTTGTTCACCTTTGTTGGTCGTTTAGAAAACAGCCATAAATGGAAAAGTTGTTGAGGCCTTGACGCCTCGTCCATCTCATTCACCTTATCGCATCACCTCATCCAAAGCCATTCATTCAAATGCTTATTTTGTCGTTATATGCTTTGCTCTTATGTCACAGTTTCCTTCTTCACCTCCATGTTTAACCTGATATTCTATATTTTTTAGTGAATTACCCTTAGCTGTATAATCTTCTTTGGGATGCTTCTATTTTTGAGATTTGGGACTTTGATTATTTGGTAGAGCATCCATCATTGACACATTGATATCATCACATGGCCAGAACGCGTGCAATGTCTGAAATAACGCAGGAACACAATTTTACATGCAAGGAATCCATGCTAGTAGTCCGATCGCAGGCTAGAGAGGATCCACTTGTGGAAGTAGAAGAGCAGTTGCAAAATACGTCTGCCCACTCTGCCCCACTGACAGGAGAACAGGATACAGAACTCCGTTTCCAGACTGGATTCTTCTCTTTGACATATATTTTCAACGTGAATGGTATATAAGGTTCGGCAATGCTAGCTTTTCTAAGTTGTTTATCTACGCCACGTTCATAAACTAGAGAGAAAGACTCCTTGTTTTTTAATTCTTTAAGGATTCATTTGAATTTCTCAAAAAATTAACTTTAATTAAATCTAAAATTCAATTTTCTCTAAACAAACAAACAACTTCAACAAACTTTGAAGTCAATTTTCGCCATTTCATAGACACTTCTTATCATGGGGCGGTTTCCATACCGCTAACCTAGTTGGACCTGTTGTACTCCCTATAAGGTTTAAAGCTCTTCCAGTAATCCAATATACTGCAAATATCTCAGTATCTTGCTTGGATTCAGGGTTACGTTGCTCTCCGGCTGGAGTATGAACATCGCTAGGAGCTTGTTTCTTGCACTTGAAAGTTGTCCTTGTTCCAGAGTGACAGTATACAGTATCTTATTAAGAGTTCAGTCAGAATTCGAAGAGGGGTTTCAACATTAGTTATTAAGAACGTCTTAAGTTTATAGATGCCGAACAGAGTGTTTGACTGTGTGAACCCTGGTGTCTGTATCTAGTTTAGTAGTCATCTGTTCCTTTATAATGGTGGATAATTCCACAATAAGGTTCCGGCCCAATTAGGGGACCTGCCGCCCCAGTTTTAGCTAGGATATCCTGCCAGGGAACCCTCACACGGCACATCTTTTATTGGAGCTGCTTACTGCCCTTATTGCTGCGAGACTGTTAGATAAAACATTAAATGAAAATGAATGAATGAGAAAAACTAAACTCGAAAATAGAATTTTCCAGCTGTCATCCGATTTTTACCATATCTAACTTTTCCCTATGACCATGACTTACTATGATTTTGCTTTAGTCACATTGCTCTTCCGTCATGCTGTAAATTACGGAGCCAAGTCCCTACCGGAATCGAGAATTTGGAATGGTCTAGCCTGGACTGGAAATGCCTTTAATTGAAAAGTATTTGCCAGCAAAATGTCGCATAATTTGAAGTCAATTGATTTTTTGGTCCAGACGGACTATAGCGACGATTTTCAACAGATGGACATACGGATGGGCAGCTTAGCAGAGGAAAACCAGGAAGAGGAGATATATAGGCGACGACATTTGACAACTCATCAAGCTTGGCACCAAAGGGAACGCACACCTGTGAATCTCCACAGAGACTATGAATGTGTGTGTGTGAATTAGTGTCCAACTGTCCGAACAGGGATAGAAGGGACAGTATATAAGAACTTCTGTGAAGATGTGTGTGTGTGTAGGCGTGTGTGCATGAGTCTATTGTCCTACTTCGAACGACAGCACCACTCTAAAAGCAATGGCCAATGTGTGTGATGTGATAATGGCTTTGACAAAATCAAAAGCGAGATTACTCAATGGTGGCGAAACGGAGTGTCTGAATCAGAAGTCCAGGAAGCCTCCTGCCCATTGTGCGCATTGTTCTACCCTCCTCCAACACAAAGCCAAATGCGAAGTGCGAATTACGCAGTTTGAGAGCCAGAGCTAGGAGCTTAAGCTCGTCTAGGAAAGTGATCTAAAGGCAGGAAACTTATCTGTGAAAAGGTTAGCCGACTTTTATATACATAAAATCATATTTTATATTCAAACAATTATTAATTTGTTTACAAATTCTTTATAAATTCCTTTCCTACTTAGATGAATTATATTTTATGTACATCCCTTAAAAGTCACATCTATATGAACAGTCTAATGCAGAGAAATGCTTACATATCCTTCAAAGTTGTCATAAAATTGGGTAAATGCCTATTGATTAAAAAGCAAATATTAACCTTAACAATTAAAATTCTGCATTTATTTCTAAGCTATGAGGATTGCCCTGGAATATGTGTATGTGTATATTCCTGATTTTGATGCTGAAAAATACTTTCAAATAAATTGCCAAAGCTCAGGCACAAAGCAAAGGACATAGGTGCCAAAAATATGCTAACAAAGCACAGGCACCGCCACCTCTCACTGACGTAAATCTATTTCAGTTGAGGGATTTGCGCATCAAACATGCCGGACAGTTTCTGTTTCAATTTAAGTTTTCTTCTTTTTCCATTTTCCAAAAGCTGCACATATTTTCATAGACTGTGTGCATCGTTTGACTAGGAACAACAATGGTTACAAAACTTTGGTCAGTTTTAACTATTTTTTTTAGCTAAATCACAAAAATAAAACTTCCTTTTTGTCAGGACAGCCTAAAATGTGATAAATTAACAGCAACTCTGCACTTGTAAAGCTAGGATATAATTTCAAAATAAATTAAATCAAATATATATATATATATATATATATATATATATATATATAGAGAGAGAGAGAGCTGATCCAGCAAAACCATTTGAGGTACATATCGCTCCAATTTTTCTATATTATTGTGATTGAGACAAGTTTGGGTAGCAACATGCCGGGGTAGTTTCATGCCGCTTTTACAGTATGAGGAAAATTCTTAATATCCTTGTGCAATCTTATCTCAAACCCCTAATTGAAAATTGTACTTGGACCTACTATGGATATAGGAGTTTATGTAACCTTCCCTGGAAAAGTATGAAGAGAAAATGGCGTGTGAAAATGTTAGTTTAAATACAACTTTTCTTCAACTATCTGAAAGTGTACTTTATACATTGGGGCGTCTCACAATGCGTTTGAGTACGAATAATTTGTTGTAGAAAATACAACAAAAATTTAAAATGGAAAAATATCTTTTGTTTTAAATTCGCAACTGAATTCTTATTTGATATGAAGCATTCAGAATGCTTCAAAGATTTTTCCGAGTGACACAAAGTGAACAACTCTCGTTTTGGTTACATGTCAAAAACAGACTCGAACTTCAAATTCAATTGTTATGGCACATTTTAGTTTGTGGTTGTTGTTTTTGAAATAGCTGTTGGTGTTATTTCGAGGACCTTTATTGGGTTTTAAGGTATTCAGTTCTACAAATACTGCTCAGGTCTCGAATACAATAAATAAAGCAGAGTTTGGCAAATAACCACAAACAGAAACAATAACGTGGTTAGAGTTAACAGCTCTAATTGTACCCTTGCAAGGGTATTTTAGTGTTGTCATGGTATTTGTAACGCATAAATCCTTCTGCATCTCCATAAAATTTGTAAATTTTTGGACAGCAAGACAAGCCGAGTCGAAATGGCCGTGTACGCAAATTGAACCAAATTTGGTAAATGTCAGTCGTAGACACAAAAAATGTTGTTTTTTTCGTTCACCCAAAATGAACTACATTTGATTTGTTTTCATTTTAGTTCATCGTTAGCGGGCTGCTATACTTTATAGCAGACTATTACTTAACTGTTGAGCAAGCTCAACCATTGAGTTCTTACTTGTTTGCTGTACCATTACATTACGTATTAGGATCCAGCCCCAAATACAGCTTTTCACACTCTGAAAGTATTCGCATTTTTATGGAGAACCCCAAAGGCGAAAAGAAGAGCCCATCAAATTGAGCGTTTTGTTTGCACATTTGTTCCAGCCATTCATTTTGAGCTGAACGAGGTACCAGATACTTGTACAGGCCTGAAACTAACTCCTGAGCCATCAAGCGACATGTGGCTGATTTGCATACGAGCCATATCTGAAAGCGTTGACACGAAGTGACGGCGGCGACCTTAGACTCTCCCTCCCCTATGCATTTGCCAAACTCATGGCTCTTGACATTTGTTTGTTTGCTAAGAAAGTTCTGGGGAAACGCCTGGCGACAAAATATACATGTTAGTTATGCCTTGCGAGTTTTGTTTGCCAAATTGCCTGTCTAGTTTCGCTTTGCCCTGCGCTTCTTACTAAAACTGGGCGTACTGTTTGTTCGTTCAATTTGGGGTTATAAATTTCCCAGGCCTGGCTGTTCCCAAACACAGACTCACAGTCGCGACTCATAGCAATTTGTCTGCTCCGCCCTCCGGAGTAAAGTGCAGAGCAGTAGAGTAGAGTGACAAATATGTCATCAACAGTCCTTAGTTCGGAGATGAAATAAGTGATGGCTGCATTTTTGTCACTTGAAGGAATTTTGCACTTCATTTGAAATTTATTTTCTGAGGGACTAAAGAATAACCTAAGGAAATACTAAATTATAAATAACTGTAAATGTTGTATTTTTGGAAATTTTTCGGGACTGTAATAACTTTTCTTGGGCTAAAGCAGACGTGTCAGTTCTGAGGAGGGGAATTATTTAATTAAACAAAACAAATTTTACTTTTATTTTGTGACGTTTGATGAAAGTAGACCTAGGGTTATAATACCAAACACAAACATATTCACTATATCATGAAGTGTGCTGCATAACGAGTCGATATAGTCATGTCCGTCCGTCTGATTCGAATATCTTCACGATGCTTAGCTTTAAGTTTGATCTGGTTAAATTGTTTAAACAATATTTGAACGACAAAATAATGTGTTGATTCTCTTTCTCCATCTCAAAACTGGCATCTTTTATAAAGTTCACATTGAATTACAAGAATTTTTAATATTAAATTTTCTAACTCTGGGGATTATCGCACCTAAGCCACATCGAGGGCTTCTACCTCAGCTCCCACAAGACACATGATACAGAAAACAGACCCAACCAAAAAAACCAAAAAATATTCATGAGGACATCACAGAGCCTTATAAATAATTTAGAGGCCAAAAGTATGGAATACTTAGAGAGGGAAACACAGGAGCAAATGCATCAGCAACAGCAAAAAATGGCCA
Source organism: Hirtodrosophila duncani (assembly GCA_037043425.1). Taxonomy (NCBI): domain Eukaryota; kingdom Metazoa; phylum Arthropoda; class Insecta; order Diptera; family Drosophilidae; genus Hirtodrosophila; species Hirtodrosophila duncani. The sequence continues at coordinate 83,937 of JBAMBM010000312.1, read as the reverse complement.
CATATTGGCCATGAGAACCATTTGGGGCATTAAAGGCGTCCAAGAAGGCAGACAAGGGAACGTAGCACCTTGGTTCGATTTCGTGGAATTTTCAATGAGCCGAATATATCTACACTGAGAGAACAAACAAAAGTGATCATCTACGAGCATGCAATGAAAAATGAAAAATGTTGAACTTAAAATATCATCATGAACATCGAACGTTATCAACTCACTTGCTTCACCACAAGGCAAGGATTCTACTTGGTCTTGGAATTATTTAATAAAATAAATTGCTGCGATACTCCCTTTGCGTCAGAAACTATATCTAGTAAAATTTCAAAGCCACGGCTTCCCATTTAATATATTTCTGTAATCCAAAATATATCAGTGAATCAAACCTAAACGTTTTTATGGCTCCGGTTCCGGTTCAGGTTATGGTACGCACACACTGAAACTTAAGTTTCGGTATAAAGCTATTTTTGGTTATATTTTTATTTCAGTATTTGGTTCCCTATCGAAGTCTACGAATTTATATCGGTAACCGAAGCTACCCGAAGCTTACCCTTGCAGATGAGTATCATAATAATGACGGAATTAGGAAGGAAAACTAAGTTGCTCTTTCCAGATGAAAACCTTGTTCAGATAAAAAACAAAATTTGTGTGCGTGGTCTTCTCCGGATAAACTTTGGTTATCAGACTTGGAGGCTTCTTAAGCCCAGATGTAACAAATATGAATTCATTTAAATAAAGTTTGATTTACTAAGAGTTCATTCCGAATCGGTGGCTTATATAGCAGCTTTGTGTTATAATAATCCGATCTGTATGATTTTGAAAAATGGCTAACTTACAGTCTATGGCAAAAATTTCAGCTCAAGAGCTTTAAAACTGACATACAAGTTCGCATAGAAACAGCGTGAAGCACAAAAGCGTCAAGCAAAAAAGTAACCAATATATGTACGTGCTGTCCCCAGTCCCTATATAACAAGAACAACAACATCGAAAGTGTCTATCATAAAATCATAAAAGTCAACAAATAGTGAAAAAATATATTCGCATTTGATTCAGCGGAAGGAGGCTGGCAAGTCTATGTGTGTGGTCTGACTTACATTTTTCGTGGCTATTGCTGTCACTGATTTTGCATTATAAAATATGTGACACAATTTTGTGATAAGACAAACATTTGATATAAATGTTGCTTTCCATTATGACAGCTGTCAATGCACTTTCAGTTTGCAAAGACTTTGTGACACTAAATTATGGTGTGAATTTAGAACAAATCTTCATTTGTCTGAAGGCAGATCAAACATTTTTAGTCAAAAGAAAGTGAAAGTTGTTTAAGTGAAAGACTTATATAGAGAGGCAGAGCACGAGAGGGAGAGAATAGAGCTTTTCTTTGATATTTTTGCAATTCTTCAAGGGAATCATGCAAATTTCTTTCACTTTTCTTTTCTTTTCTTTTCTTTTCTTTTCTTTTCTTTTCTTTTCTTTTCTTTTCTTTTCTTTTCTTTTCTTTTCTTTACTTTTCTTTTCTTTTCTTTTCTTTTCTTTTCTTTCTTCTAACACTTCCTGTTATTGTCAGCAATGACGAGTTAATATATGCATATTTATCTTATCTTTTGCTGTTCTTCTCTTTTAACACTTGCCAGTCACGTCCAACTTGTTTTCCTATCTAGTGTATGCCCCGTACCCGTACTCAGCGCCTATCACGAAATGTCTTGTTTTGTCCTGGCTGCCCTGATTTTTCTCATTTTTTCTGCAATTTTTTAACCCTTTTCTTCATCTACGTAAAATGATGTGTTACAGCAACACACGACATGTGTCATTTGTGTTACTCATAAGCCATGTGGTTTTTGCCACCTAGTTGCTCGCCATGTATCAACGAATTTCCTTGTCGAAGCATATTTTCTTGAATGATTCTCGTGCTTATGGAAATCAGCTTCTAATATAATATTTTGAAAGAAAACTCCTCTTGATGACTATTCACTTCAGCTGCTATATTTCCTTAAAGGACACTGAAGTTGGATTACATTGTTTCATTCCGAAAAAATCGGCTCTATGGCAGCTATAAGATGTAGTAGTAAAATGCAGATGAAATTTGGCTGACTAATGTGTCTGATTCAAATTCTTTTAAGAAGGAAAAAGTTTACCATGATAAAACTTCATTTAGTATATGTCGGCCATAAGATCTAGTCATATGATCTGGGTCTCAATACTTTTCGTAGAAGAAACAGGAAAGCCGGGGACTAGCGTGTTCATATGATGGCACCAAAATCAAACACGTGAGAACATAGAAAACAACAAATTCCTTAAAAACTTATTACAGACAAATAAAGTCGGTTACTTACTCCACTTGGACATATTTGTTTGCTTAGTTTCATAAACTATCGAATATTTTCATATTGGCAATTTTCCCCATTTTGGAAAACCAAAATCGTTCCAATTTTCGAACAGGTGTTTCTCATTTCTCGCACTCATTTCGGTCATAGCTTCACGTAGCAGCTGAATGATACGACATTTCGGGCGCCTTAGGGGAGACGAATAAGGAGCAGTGCTTGAAATTGAAGTCTTTTCTTCTGGCACAAGCGGGTTCTCTCAAGCCTGTGAGCGCTTTTGCATGACGAAGGACTTATTCGGAGAGCAAAGCATTCAGGAGAATTTTTGCAATTGCTTTACCAAAAACTAAGAACAAAATCAGAGCAGAGGTAAAAGTCAGAAGATAAACAATAAGTTTGGCAAACAATGAGGGATATTTTCAATTCACTTTTGTATTTTAACCGCCGCAGATTTTGCTAAGCTGCAGAAGAATTCACATAAACGTAAATATGATTTTATGAAAATTTCATTAACATAAATGAGGCCTTAATGAACTCTCACCGTGATCAGGATAGCAGGCGTAAAAGGAAACAAACACATAAGAGCAACATAGGCAATAGTCCGACTATAAAATTAAGCTTTTATTTACATTTTAAATTTAATAAACCATAAAAATATGCTTTAATTTGTAACTGCGGACTTGTTATGTAAAACAGACTTTTGCGATTTATAATCTTTTTACATTTGCGAATGCAGAAGTGGGGTAAACAAATTTTACATATAATTTATCTGCTGCAAAGATCTTTAGGTACTGTTTTCCTTGGTAAAAACCCATCAGTATGGACTTAAATAACATTCAAACCAGACCAGCCAGCAGCTTAAGCAGCCGAACAAAGATAACAATACATATCGCTATATCTGCTCAGGATGCCTGAAAAGATCAACAACTTTTTACGACAAACAGTGATAGCTTAAGAAGAAGTTTACACTATGTATTTATATGCCCTTCTTGTAAATGTTCTTTAGAATTAACCTTTCTTCTTGATATTTTTATTTCAGGTGTCTCGAATTAAACCAGCTTAAATTTGACGAAAGAAAAACCTGTGATATTCTGCGAGACTTTCCTTGCAATAATTCTGCTTAGATTATAATAAAATACTTAAAATATATTTTATTAAGCAAATATGTAATTTCGAAAAGATATTTGTATATTTTTGAAAAAATATTTATAGATATATTTAAAACTCTACAAGAAGTTACTATTTTGTTTGGAATTGCTTTGTAAATAAAATCTTCTTCATTGCATACAATCACAAATATATATACACTTTTTTAATTCAAATGCTGGCTGCTTAATTGAATGGATAGTAATTGATAATCCTAATGATCGGTGGGCCTGTTTGATACTGAGGATACCCATTCATAAATCACAGGCTGATATGGAAGCGACTTATTGAGCACTCTGTCTGACTCTGGCTTCAGAGAGCTTGATGGTAAGGACTCCAGGTATTTTGTGTTGATGACATCCATTGTGAGCTACGCCGTAATTATATAGTTAATATTTAACTGGGCAACTCAAGGACGCGCTAGCTTGCACTTGTATCTTAGGCGAAAAAAAAAGTCCACAGTCAAGGTCCACAATATTTTACAACTGAAGTAAATAATATCATAACCAACTCACCGGTGATTAAGGTGTATAAGGAAATATATATATATATATATCAAATCAGAAATAGATTAGGTAAAAGTGAGGTTCAGAAACTTGGACTTTCCGGATGCAGCTGTTTACGGAAAGGCAAACCTATCGAGTTTCTTTGGCTAGCCGCTCTTTATAGATGGCTTTAAACTGTCATATGATTGATGTTATGTGCCCCCGCTCTCTCCTGACAGCTTCAGTACCAGTCTTGATTTATGAGCTGCAAAATTTCATCGACTTTTCAATGATAAGCCGATCAGTAGATGCATCTCTTATATATAAATTATATCGAGCAAAGAACTGAAGGTTCCGGCGTTCACTCACAGCATTCTCATAGCGTACTTTTCCAGATTTTTCACTCATAACCAAATCAGATTATCTTTTAATACGAGCAACGGATTACACTTCTGTCTTCATACAAAATGTATCCTTAAATGTCACCTCTTAAACGCTCGATAGTTTGACACAACCAGAATAGTGTTTCCAGACCAACACCATCAAATGAAAAAAGCCGCGTAGACTTTTTAATGACATTGTATACAATCAAAAGCATTTTTTTTTTTAAATTCAGAAAACAGTCGCCCTAAATTCGAAAAAATTTGGATATATTTTCTTAAATATACAAAATTTCTTTTATAAAATATATGGTAAATTTTTTTAAATTCGACCAAGAAATGTTTTTCAATTTAAGAGCAATTTAACCATTAGATTTGGAAATAAGTGAGAGTACTTTCAAATTTTTAGAAATTGTTTTCCTATTTTAGAGAAAATATTTTCAATTTTTAACATCAAAAATGTAGAAAATATCTTCTATTTCCCAGAAAATGTTTTATATATTTCAGAAAATTTGTTCTGTTTTCTAACGAATATTTTCTGTATTTTAGAAAAAAGGTTTCTCTTATTTAGCTTCAATAAGGTGGACCACTGGATAGATTATCCAACTCTGAAACATATAAGACCGTGGGCTTAACCCCAGTAAAGACCATGTTCTAAAACCTTTTTTGTATTATTTGTGTTCATTGTTACACTTGCACTCCAGTAGAGTGAACGAGTATATTGTATTCATGCAACATCGTGCAGAAGGATGCGCTTCCGACTCCATAAGGTATTAATATTCTTGATCAGCATGACAAGCTGAGTCCATCTAGCCGAGTCCGCCTGTTTGTGAAATCTGGCTGTATGAAAATCTAGATCTACATAGAGAGAGAGAGAGACTCTCTTTCAAGCTTATAAAAATGAACTCTAGTAGAGTGAAGGTGTGTTCTTGCAAAGGTACGTAGCAGGCAGAAGGAAGCGTCTAAGACCCCATAAAGTGTATATATTCTTGATCAGCATCAACAGCAGCATCAATATAACTGTTTTCCTGCTTTACGAGTACTTTTATGAAAATGTTACTGGTCTCCACAACGTTTGACGAGTGACTAAGCAATTCTACCATTTATAAAATGGTATATTAATTTTGTCATGAAGCTTGCAACGTTTAGAAGGAAGCGTTTCCAATTGTATAAAGTATATATATTCTCAATCAGCATGAGAAGGGGTATCGATATAACCATATATAACCGTCTGTCCGTCCGTCTTAACACAAAGATCTCCAAAGTCTTAAAAGCAACCATATGCTAGTTAAGTTCAAGTTTCATCCAGGTCGGACAACTTTATCATATAGCTCTTATATAACCGATTGTTCCTGAATGAACTGTTATTGGCATAACTTCTCTGTTTTTTTTCCCAAATCAAACCAAACTGGCCTGATCTGATCAAGATCGAACAAATATATCATATAGCTCCCATATAACCGATTCTTTCTGAATGAACACTTAGCAACATATTTTTTCTGATTTTCATCCAAATCAAACCAAATTCGGTTTGCATCCATTTGAGGAGAACCCACGTCCACTGGTTTGATCTGATCAAGATTGTTCCGGAATGAACACTAGGTAGCAAGTGCATTCCCCACAACCATTATACATTACGTTTATATCTGTAAGTTTGTAAGGGCATAGGAGAAACCAGTAGCCCCTTAGCAATACAAGATACCGTGCCTCACGAATATCAACGCATTGGCCCACTACCTCTGAGCCATAGCCTAGGACGGAGACTCAGTGACTCGTGTGACACCTTCGCCATCGATTCGTCCACCGCATCGCCTGAATCTTCGACGTCGCCTTATCCACCGCTTCGACTGACGGCTTCACATTCGCCGCTGTTCTAGATACCCTGCAAACAGTCGCTGCCCACGTGTCCGCCTATTGTCCGTATATAGTAGCTAAGCTAGCCGAAGTGATACAGTGAACAAGATACGGCAACAAGATAGGCTAGGAATTTGTATAAGAGTTAGAAAAGAAAGCTGATTTTATATGCCGGGCATGTCAAACATATGTTCAAACTTCTACGGATATCAGCTGTCCCGGCACCTTACAAAATTCTCTGTCAGTGAGCGCTTACTTATTTAGTTTGCAACAACTTTAATATACCCTTGTACCTACCATAGGTACAGGGTATAAACATGGCCAGACAGTGGACAGGCGCTTAAGGTTTAACCAGTCAGGCTAAGATTTACTGCTGCAGTTCCGACTGTAGGACGAGGACGCAGCTAACGTGATGCACATTTAAAATGCAAAAGAATGAACTAAAATTCAAACTCGTGGGTGGGGGGGCTTGGCGGAAAACTTTTCTAACTTAGCAAAGCCCAAAACTGCAATTAGGCTTAAGCTTTGGCTCCTTACCAGTAGCAACTACGTGAGCTTCAGTTTGTCAGCAGGCGACGCGCAGTAAAAAATTTATGGATGATTGAAGGCGAAGGTGCAATACAAAAGCGAAGGTAAGGTTGATGTGGGCCACGCTCATTCCAGGAAGGAAACAAACTTCAGGAAAAGAAAATAGAAATTCGAAAATAAGCAGACATATTACACACACATACATCGATTTGTGAATGGCTGTTTGACGGCCTCTTCTGGCGAAGGCTCACAAATATTCATGTTCAGAAAACACCTCGTGTGCCCGGTTATTTTGCTCTCTTCGACATATGAAATTTGCATAAATTTGGCATTTGAAAAGCTCTTTAGGATAATGAAAACGATAATGAGCCAGCAAATACACGATGCAGGACGATGCAGGGTGGAAAGCGAGATAGCAGGAGAGCTGCCTTTGGCACGTTGATTAACCAGTAAGTGTAAATAGAGACAGCTTAGTTAGACAGGGGATGGGTAAAATAGGCTAGCTGCTTTCAGCGAAATAAGAAGTGCAAAATACTGTTTAGACCAATATGTAAGAAAGGGAAGAATGGAAGGAATCGACAGAGACGCGGGCCGTTTCTTTCAGCCACCAAAACTCAGGTATTTTACTGGATTTCGTATTTCAAAATATAAGGCTTATCCTCACTTTTACATGGAATCATTTGCTCCTCCTTACGCTTGGCAGCCAAAAAACAATTGAACACAATACCAAAAAACTAAGCAATTCTGCTCATCTTTCCCACTCTATAACTTTCTGTTCCATCTAGCCATCCTTAGGCATACATTCTGTATACTTCGACCTTACATATTTGCTCGGGTTTGCTTTCAACTTGGCCCTATGCCAGAAAATGATATCTTTCTACTTTCATGTTTGGCGAATGGTTTTTGTTTCACCTCAGGAGAGATGTCAAGGAGCAGAGTAGGAGGGCTGTCAATATTCGATGATTTGAGAATAAGATACAAAATACCTGAAAATTTGTGAAGAAAATAAGCTCTCAAAATATCTACCCACTCGCTTTGAGGCTGCATCTGGAATTTTTAGTGAGGACTTGGCAGTACTCGAATTTAAAGATAAACAACTAAATATGGAGAATTTTTAAACTATTACTCGTTTCTTCTATTTGGCTGATATCAAAAGCAAATTATCAACGAAATGCGCAGATAATCCGAATATTGACATTCATTTCCTTAGCAGAATTACATTTAGTAACATAAATTATGAAAATTGTATTTTCAGGTACGCGAATGTTGAATTAATTGGAAGAGAGGAGGAAAACTTAAACCGCTATCAAAAGAGCTCTCATACATCGGTTCACCTTATGCAAAAGTTGCAAAAGTTCAAACGCATGAAATAATCTATTTATTTTTTAATGGAAAAATGCTTGAAAAACAATGAATATATTTTCCAAGAAAACAATTTAACAAAAGCTCATTGAACTAAATTACCTTTAGATATCAATTATCTATTTATAAAATACAAAAATTCCAATAATAAAAAATATAAGCTACGGAAAGAAAGACAGCATATCAGGATGTTATCGGGTAGCAGAAGCTTACATAGCCTTGGGTCCTTTTTTCTCACAGTAAAACACTTTTTTTGACTTTACTTAAAAAAATCTAAAATATTGCAAATTTACTTAAATTCCCGACAAATGTTGACCTACCTGTTCGTCGAATTTCCAAAAGAGGCCTTAAACGATTCTTATTTATCTGTATACGCCCACTGCTAAGCGTTGCTGACATGATATTACGTATACGCAATGCTGCCAACATGACAGCATAACACATATATGGTGCTAAAACTTATAATATTCTCAGTAATGGGTGTTCCAAACCTCTTTTAATTACAAAATACTCCCAAATCTGTATCTCGAGGAGGTCAGTAAGTTCATCAAGCGCCTGCGATTCCTGATAGAGCCACAGCAGTCCGAGCATAAGATGGGCAACAAGAGAAACAGCCACCAGGCTGACCACTCGTTTCTTATTTGTGGTTTCTGCGCGGTGCGAAATATCATAGAAAGTATGCTGAGACGAGCTCATGATAATGATTGAATCTACAAGATTCTTTCAAGATGATGTGAGTGAAGTGACCAGTTCGAGAATCTGTTGTATGTTTCGTTTTCTCTTTCCAGATGCTCTGCTGAGCTCTCCAATATATCTGATTACCTATGAGCTGATCCATTGGCATGGTTACTTTACAGTGGCGCGTTTTGTTGGCGCTGATATTTTCATATGCGATTCTGATTGTGCCTAACGGTATTGCTGCATATCCTACGCGATGATGTCGGCGATCTGTTAGCTGTTAAGAGCATTGGGGTTGTTCCTGATCAACAGGAGAAAGCCGTCATCGTCAAACAGCTGGAACCTCTGGTGGATGGATAATTATTCAGCAGATTTGACACATCGCGCCTAGGATGTCATGGTGGAAGTAACACTGTACTACTTGGTGCCCTCAAGTCGGATCATAAGTAACAGTGTGGTGGTTATGTTTTTGGTGTGATTTGAATTTATAATTTTAATAATCATTTCAGTTCATCCCAAGCCATTCCTGTCTAACTCGCTTAGTTCTCTGGCATGGGTATTATGGCTTATGTGGCTTAAACCTGCTTAGGGAGAACCTACATCATGGATCATCTAGGTTTTCTTCCTTATCATCTACTTATTCTGCTTTGTCCATCCATTTAGTGAATGGATTTTCTATATCCGTATGGGCTAGTCATTGGTATGATATTGAAGATAGCCCGAGATCCCATTGTTCTTGCCTTCACTGGTGACACTCGCTTCGGTAATGTGCAATAGAGGATTTTAAATGATAAAACAGCTATTTATACTTGTCTTTAAATTCTAGGCTTTACAGAATCATTGTTTGCTTTGCCTAGATTGATATTGTAGAGTCTGTGGTATTATTTTTTTATGCGTTGATGATTTCTTTATCAATATCTTCTACTTCTACCGTCCTTCCTTCGAGTAGTCTCCGTCAATTCAATTAATTTCTCATGAATGGATTTTTCTGTTGGTTCGAGAATCGTTTCTCTGGCAAAAATGTATATTTCTTTTGTAGATTTACAGCTCAATTGACACTGGCATTACATGTCAATGTTGACGAAATCAAAATTTATGTAAATATGATTTAATTTGAAAACAATTCGTCACCCAAAAACAGTTTTAAGTTACATTTTTGTCTTATAAATTATTTGGTTTGATCTGAAGATGTTGCTTAAGGCTCCGTACCTGCGCAATAAGCCTTTGCCACCAAAGGAGCCGCGGACCATCAAAATTGAGAGGCCGACGCCGCGGAAACGTTTGGGTATTCTGAAAATGTCCAACATACAGCCACAACCGTTTGATAAAGAGAAGGAGAGCCTCAGCGTGGTGAATGAATTTAATCTGAGATTGATATTGCTCCAAGAACGAGTCAAAGAATGGAAGATGATAAATAGTTCGAGGAATTAAGCAGAAGTCGACCTCAGGTATGGCTTAGTAACATTCCACGAAAGCAGTCTTAAAGAAATGTTTCCTTAGGCAAAGTAATTTGTACATTATCATTGCCAACTGCTACAGTAAGCCACATTTCACATTAAGAGCAACTGGAAGGATTCGCACCCCCGTAGATCCGCCCGTATGCATAAGTCCGAGCATGCATATGCAAAAAGTAATCTCAAGCAGGAAATGAGCAGCCGAATTGGCTTACGGCTAAGAAATGTTCCATTTAAAACCAAAAAATTGAAGCCAGAAAGTCATTAAAGTAATTGAAACACACCCACCCTCATGCATAGACCTTTTATTTTCTCATTCTTGCCCTCAATCGATATGCAATTTCCTAAACAAAGTATAGACATAGAGAGGGAGACATGTACATATATGGACGGGCCGCTTGAAATCTAAAATGCAAAAAGCGTTTATTTGCTCAAGCACCGTTAAAATGTACAAAACTGTGCGAAGATCTGGAATCGGAAATAGGGCCCAAGGTGGAATCGAGTTTGATTTGATGCACAAGCCAACAGACGCCAAATTTTGGACATTGAAGCCAAAGTCCTCGAACATTTCACTAAGGAAATATGAAACTTATACGAAATACCTGAAATACCTGCCGCTGAAAAGCTCGTCCTGAGGGAACTGCTGTTCAAATTATTGATTAAGGCTGCTATATAATGCCATAAGTATTTGGGTAGATACTGTTCATTGAATCCCACAATTCAATATCGGTAGACTTGAAGCCTGCGATAGAGATAGACATTCTTATATAGGCGCCCATATCCTCTTCAATATAATCAGAGCAAGCTTATGGTGGCGATCCCAGAAAGAAGACGTTTTTGATTTACACTTTAGCAAATTAGTTGGCGCTTTAATGAAACGCTTGATATAAGAATTGATATAAGAATGATCTTTTCTTAAATCGTGGTGGTTCTAAAACAATTGAGGTGTGTAACTAATTGTTCGATGTTTGGCTGAATATCGATACATCGGCAAAACATCGGAAAACTTCAATTTTTAACATCGAATAAAGTCGACGTTTGTGGATATCCCTACCTCAAATGTAGTTTAGACTCAGAGCAAATTATATTTCTACCTTTGAAAAGGAAAAGTATTTGTGTTTTTGAAATCCTTTTGCCAGTATAACAATTCATCATAATGTCGATCGACAGAATGGTTCACCAGCTCTACCACATTTGGTTCGATTCGATAATAAACAACCAATTTTGGTTGTACTAAGAGTTCATTCAAAAGCAGTCGGTTGTATGGGATCCATATAATAAAGTGGTCTTATCCGGATCAACTTTGGTCAGCAGACATAGAGGATTCCAAAACTGATTTTGGTGTACTAAGATTCCGATTCTTCAATGTTGGTTCTTGTTATAATTATAAAAATCAGCGAGACAGTAAAATTCAAGCTCTGCCCTTCGTTATAATCTATTGAAATATCAAAGCAGTCTCATGTAAAAGATTTGTAGAGTAAAGATATTCTATAAGCATTTCTTCAATGGTCACTGATGAAGTTATTAGCTATCTTCACTATACATATCCTCGTCGACTGACTAATTGGGCATCAATTCACAGATCAAAATCATAAGACTTAGCTAGTTGAAATTTTCATACAAGTTTAGATTGTATAAATTTGGGTGCGTTGGAAAATTCGAACTGCATATATGTAAACATCGAGGTGAACAAGCTTATTAAAATGTCTTTGCTAGTCTAAAGTAGATTGTCTCTTTAGCTACATAAATCTACATAAATTGAATTACCGATCATTTCTGATATTATCTTTACAATATATATCATTGGAAGACTGCTAAGTATGACTAAAACTTCCAATACACGAGTCAACAAATCAAAGAGGGTCTAAACTACATTTACCATTTCCTTTGGCCCCACTGTGCACTGGTTGAAGCCTGCAAGGAAACACATGTCCAGGTTTCAATTTCAATTGATTGCACATATTGAGCGGAGCTAGGAAGGGCGAAGGACTACGAGTACCTCTAACTGTTGTAGATATTTGGACGTGCAGTAGAGCGCAGAGAAACGAACACACATTCATATGTAGACATGAATGGATGAGAGACATACAAAAATTATAAGGATATACGCTACATGCTGTCAATAAATAAAACAGTTGTGTGCAGGACCAAGAGACACAAGTAAGAACAACAACAACAACAATAAGACAAACAACAGTTGCAGCTGAAGTAGCAAAAGTCTTGTGTTGCCCAAGGGCGATTGTGAACGAAATGAGATCACGTTCGATTTAATACAATGCCGTGCAGGTGAGTATTGGATAAAGGAACAGATTGAAGGCCATATTCCTAGCGACGTTTAAGTCTTCATTATAGCCGGAAACAGCTGTGCTGACAACTCCTTTGCTATGAAGTTGAAGTCGTTGCCATGCTGTTTAAGCCTAGTTTCAAGGTTTTTTTCCACATAGTTTGGTCTCCTTGGCTTGCAAACTAATTCCGGAAAATATTTACTAGAAATAGAGTGTGGGTTAATACGTTGTGGTAGCTATTCAATAGAGTATATATATGCTTGATCAGCATAACAGTCGATAAAGCTAAGTCGGTCTGTCCCTTTGACCAGCTGATTCTATGCGAAATAGTCTCTCAGTTTTGAAGCTATCGACTTGTATCTTCTTTCTGCTGTAAGCTGTCCATATGTAAAGATCGTCAAGATCGGACCACTAAATCACATATCATACATATAACTGACCTATTCGGAACGAACTCTTAGTAAACACAAGGCTTTTGTTTTTCATCCGAATTGAACCCAATCTGGCAAAAGTCAGTTTTAGAAGCTCCTATGTCTGTTGACCAAAGTTGATCCAGATCGGATCTTTATTTTACATACCTCCCATATAACTGACCAATTCGGAATGAAGTCTTATATACACGCATATGCTGACCGAATTTCAACCGAATCTGCAAGGGAATGTAAGCTTTGGTTATCCAAAGTTATCCTTCCCTTCTGGGTTACTTAATCAATTTTATGTCGAATAATTATTTCAATTCTTAACTTCCTCGGAGAGGATACACTGTCACTGTTGCATTTTGCTATCCTCGCCATAGCCATAGCTATCCTCGCCTTCTTTTGGAGAGTGAGTGCTTGCTTTATTCAATTGCTCTCATTTCTTGCCATCAAATGATATGTAATTGCTTTGAAATACCTTCTCTGAATCAGTACGGAAATGCATTTGCTTCTTTATAAAGCTGCTACTTTGAGGCCTGACGGCGTCTGCTATTTGTGTATTTGCTATGAATTGTGCTCACGTGGGCTTAAAATGGATTTTTATCCCATTGTTTTTGCCACTTCAAAGAATTCCCAAATGACTTTTGCCCAATTAATTATCAGATAGCATCTGCAGAAGGTCGGCCTCCAGTAAAACAACTCCCTACCGAAGCCGTAAATATTTATTTTTTGATATTTGCAATGTCGCTGGCTTAAGGAAGAGAAGGAGGTCCACAAGCTGGCTTTCACCTTTTTGCGGGGCAGCCAGCTTGAGAGTTTCGCTTAGCTAAGCTGCTGGTAAATAATTCATTAATTTTCGCTTATGATTGTAATCCGCCTTTGCACAGTCGCGGCCAGGGAGAAAGAGGCAAAGGCAGGAGTAGTTTATCCGTTGAAGTCCTTTTGCTATTTGCACAGGAGAACACGAAAACTTTGGCTATATATGTCGGCAACTATGGCCGCCTTCTGGGGGCGTTTTTATTTGGGAGGCAAGGTAGAGCTACGGGTTCGCTAACTTTCGAGTCCTGGATGACTTCTAGCTGCTAGCAGCTTTGGCTCGAACTGTGCAAACACTTACAATTTCAAATATCGAAAATTGTTTACTTTGCCTCTGTGTTTGTCTTAGTGAAGCTACATTTTTTTACTTAAAGCTGAAAAGAAAATACAAAGAAGACCAGCGTAAAAGTCTGTTGCCTTTGTGGTTTTCAGGGTCATGATTTTACTTTAATTTTTGTAAGGCTTGAGAGGCTAAGCAAATATGTCTATGCATTAACACTCACACACTTACAAAAGGGAACGCAATACAAGTGAAGGACATACAGCTTTACATGCGGGCAAAGACAGAGTCCGCATGCAACCAGCAGACTTTACTTAGTTTTCCCATAATCACTTTGTGGCATGTAAGGCCTTGGCCGACAACACACTTTAAATGTTCACAGTGTTTCCTCTCAGTGCTCAGTGCTCTCAGCATATAGTTATTTTAGCAAAATATGGTTGAGGAAGTTATAAGATAGTTTAGCAGTTAATTTCATAAACTATAAGTTATATAAATAGTCATTTAAGATATAAACATCTAAGCTGACCGTTGCCTAAAAATGAAATTATGAAGATTCCAATTCCTAAAAGAATTTTTGTAATTTAAACTGCTTAAACCAACTTAAAATCAGGTCTACGACGGCAAATGTTTAAGGCCTTTGTCATGCTTCACTGTTAGACGCTCATACAATTACAGTTGCAATTGAGTTAGTATTCGTGCACTTTCCTCAGCCTTTCAGTCCACAGTGTGCACGGTCAACGCCACAAGGAATTGCACTTAGGATACATTTTCACACTGGGTGTCAACTGAGCATAAGTAAGGCCTGAACATTTGCATGGCAAGGAACAGGCATAGACACAAGGACACACAATTGAGCTGCAGTTGGAATATTTTGTATTTTATGCCCGAAAACTCTGTTGGCTACTTGAAAAATTTGCCGGCATCCGTATCCAGCGTGCACCGTGGGCGACAGGGACCACACCCGGCGGCCTGAGGGTTGTCTGTCAATTTTAGGCTTAGGATAAGGATTGGTAAGAGGCATGCCCAGCCAGGGTAAACGGGCCTGGCATTAAAGGAAATGCAAATATGCGAACCGACAACAAGTCAGGACAATGGTGGTGGGGCCACCCCATCGACTTCGCCTTTCCCTCACCTTTGTCTTGTTCTTCCGAAATGGGAAAATAGGAAAACTTATTTTCTTATTGAACTAGGGAAAAAATGTGTCTACAATTTTCAAAAACAGAACTAGAACGATTCGAACGGTACATTTTTATTTGCTCAGGAACAATGATATATATAAGTCAAGAAAGCTAGCTTCGGCTTGCCGAAGATTATATACCATTCACATAGTAAATATTTAACAACGCTGTAATTTAACTTAGCATCTCTTTCACATACTTCGTTCACCTCACGTAGCAGCTGAGAGACACGATCTTAGGGCTCATTCGGCAAAAAAAAATTTGCAGTAGTCTTTTGGCATTTACCTGGGTATAATAATCGTGGTTGTATAAAATCAAGATATTTGTAAGAGATTTGTAAGTGTTTCTGTATAAAAATGACTAAACATATATTAAATGAAAGAGTTCATAATGTTTATCATCAAAATTTATATAATTTAATAATAAAAATGATTAGTCCATTGCATCCATTCAGCTTGTGATGTGCCCGCATCGCCCTAGCCCTGGCAGAGCTTCACTTGGATGGCTAGAAAGTGCTTGCCATCTTCTGTCATGTTTTTTATCATCAATCCAGGTATTGCCAGTGCGCAGTGGCTACGATATAAGCTGGCCACATCTTGCGGGCTTCTAAGGTTATAAATCTCGCTGGTGTGCACCGTCAATAGTTCGGGAAACGGTATACTCTCTGTGGTAACGACGGCAATGGTGCCAACGATGCGTTCATCTTCCGGAATTATGCTTGTTAGCCATATGAGAAGCAGTTCCGAGTTGAGGCCAGCTCTACGGCTGCCATTGGCTTTCAATGATACCTACCAAACATCTCGCATATTTTTAGCCGTGCGGTCATCACCAGTACAGGCAGTAGGTCATGGACATCGTCGCCCATGGTGTCAATCATTTTGTCCTTAACGAGGAACAGCATGCGGCTCTTGGGCTTATCGAGGAGCGTCATGCGGGTATCGAGAAAGGTCTTCACATGCTTAGGCTTAATACGCTCCATAGTCAGCGAGCGATGATTTAGTTGCAGATGTCTGTTGAAGTCTGATACGAAGGACATCTGCTTGCAGTCTCCATCGGGACATTGGATAGGTACACGGCAAATTTTGAGCTCCCGCGGACCATCTTTATGCAACACATGTGGCTTCATATTCAGCAGTGTCAGTAGATCCTCAGACCTGCAGGTTATGGTGGTAAACTAGGGCGGCGGAGGCTGAATGCATGCCGGGACTTCGGCTTTCGGCTCGGCCATAAATTTCTTCATCTGATCGACGACCAAGTTCGGATCGGATCTTTCACAAAATCCCCGTCACAAGCACGTTGCACTGTGGACACTAGACTGAGGATATTTGATACTCATTGGCTTCGACCGGCATACCATGTGTGCTGACATGAAAGCAAGGAAGGACTTAGATCGCTTGGATTCTGGGCGTTTCACATTCACGGAGAGTGAGCGTACTGACGCCATCATACCTGACGTGGAACAGCTACCTCCATCTGAACGACATGCCAAAGCCTCTTCCAGTGCATTTATGATATGACTGGCGTCCGTATTATCTTCGCTTGCGGCCGGAGCTGTGGGCTCATAGCTAGTCTTCGGCCTCCATTTGGATTTGGAGCGTTTTCCAAACTCATGTAGCAACATCACATCACTTAGCTTTCCTTTCACCAAAACGCTTATTTTCTTCTCTGGCTTCTACTGGCTTCTCTTGTAGATGATCGGATATCATATTCTGACTGACGATTTCCGACTCTTCATCGGAATCTTTATGCTTGCCCGATGATGATGAAGCTACTCATCCAGCATTTCATTTCTAAGGCCTGCTGCGAAGTCTCTGACTGGTCTAAATTTTCCACGACAAGGCGCTATGTCAACTGTCGACGGTTGCGCACACCAGATACTCTGCGTCCTATACGTGGCTCCAGTTCTTGTTCCTCAGACAGTGGCTCCAGTTTCTGCTCAATTAGGTCTAGCCTTCAGCGCGGCGGTATTTTTCTGGAATCGCTGGTCCAACGAGCGCCACTATTTCTCCTGGCTGGCTTAGTTAGACGCAGAGCACCTCAGCTTGGTGCATAAGTCCAAGTCTGGTGCGAGGTGTAGGAACGCGGCTACTCGGCGGCTGCGCAGCCACAGAAGCAGCTGTCATTGGGGGATTAACGGCATCAATGAAAGAGTTTCCACCATCAGGAACAAGGTTCTCCACTCCCTGATGCTGCTACTTCTCCTGCAAGAATTAATGCTCGTCGGTGGACTTGAAGAAAACTGACAATGCCTTGCAGAGTTTGCGTAAATCGGAGTCACCATCGAAGCTTCTCTCGCAACGCTGATGGGACGGCGATCTGGAGATCTTGAACTAAGATGCGGCTTCTTGTTGCCACTTTTTATGCAGACTTTCAGTGAATAAAATAAATGGACGGGTAAAAATAAGCTAAGTAAATTTACAATGAAGTCACAAGTTTTCGGAAATAATGAATTTGAAAAGGGATGAGGGAGTACTATGAAAACAGATTAACGAATAAAGAAAACAATTTGAGAGTGGATACAAAGGCTGCTATCTGATATAGCTGTCTGATTTCGTCTACATCTGGACGTGGGGTTTCCTCAAATGGATACAAACCGAATTTGGTTAGCTGAATGAAATACAGTAAACTTTTGTTTTTAAGTCTTCATTCCGGAACAATTAGCTATATGGGCGCTATATGACATAGAAAAATATGGGAGCTGTATGATATAGTGGTCCTATCTGGATGAATCTCGAACTTAAATAGCGTGTAGACAAAAGAAGCAAGTGGTACAAAATTCTGATCTGCAGCTTTTAAGGCGTCTGAGATCTTCGTGTTAAGACAGATGGACGGACGGACAGACGGACATAGCTATATGTCATGCTGATCAAGACTATATATAATATATATTAATATACCATTTTGTGAATGGTATAAAAAGTTGTATATGCTGATATGCTTAAGCGATTACGTAGTTCTGAGAAGGCATTCATACTTAGCCTGATCACGATTAAATCAGCGGACACTTTCACATCAAATTCATATTGATTTGCCACATGTCGTCAGTTTTAGAAGCTTCCACGTGTGCGTACCCAAATTCTTCCAGATATTATCACACTACTCTCGTGTAAGAAGAAACAATATCAACTTGCGTGCGTGGGTGAGAGACGACTTGGATCAAAACAAGCACCGAAATGTTTTCTGTTATCTGTCTCTCTCTCCCTCCTTAACATGTCTGATATTGCTATGTGATTTACGTGGACACAAGCCAGGCCAAGGTCAATTCCAAAATTGCGAGAGGGACATCATATATGTGTATACATAGAAATATTGGCAAAAAAGAAGAGGAAGAAAATTTCGAGAGAGAGTGCATGTTTTTTTTTACTTTTACTCCCTTCGCTGCCCATTGCTGATGGCGATTCTGTTTAAACGATAAAGGCATAGGCATGAACGGTACTGATAATGATACTCAAGTGGATAATGAATTTGTACGAACGCAAGTTCTGTATGCTTCGACTACTGGTCTCTCCGGCCCACTTATTCTCCTCTTCGTTTTTGACAAATTCATGGAGGACTCTAAGCAAAGTTGCCAAAGTCGTCAATGTACTCCTGATCATTGCAGTCTAGTTTTGCCAAAATCCTGGATGGACTCCAGCACCTCTTCCTCGTTTATTGATTCACTGTCCCGATTAGTACTTCCGCACTCGATTTGATCAGCACACAGGTATCCCTATTTCACTTCGACTGCCCCTTACTGCTCCGCGGCTGCTCCTTTTATACAGCCTCAAACGGAACCTGCCGCGGTCAGCTGCTGCAAACGAGAATTCTGCAGAAGGGGAACCCTTTTGCCCTGGCATGGGGTGTGTCTGGTTCGGCTGCTGCTAGCAACGGGAAAGCTGTGCCTTGGATCAAAGCCTGTGTCCTGTAAAGAACAGAAATGCCACTGCTGTTTTGCCCAATTATTAATTTGAAAAACAACTCCGTCCTTGATCCTTCTTATACCCTCTGCTTCTGCATACTTCTCATTTGTTCCCCTTTAGTGTGAGCGTAAAGTATTTGTAGGTATCTCCCCTCCTGCTCACTTCAAGTGCTCACTTCCCACTTCACTGTCGCCTTTCCATAGGCCACTTCTCCTCTTCGCCATATCCCTTTCTATTTCACTCCTTTACCTCTTTACTCCCCTCTTACTATGTGATGACCCATTTTCCCTCCTCAGATGTTGTTCATATGCCTCTTCCGCCTCAGCATCTTAACTTAAATATTATGAAATTTTAGTAGCTAGCACAGCAGGTCTGGAATGCGTGTTTAAAGCTCATAATTATCAGACAGTGCACACATGCGACGTATACGTGTTTTCATTGCAGCTGCTTTTCCATTCGTTGTTTTATGAATTTAATGAAAAGTTATGGCTTTGCTGTTGGTAAATTTGCACATATTGTCTGTAATTATTGCTGCTTATAATTATTGCACTTGTGCATGCTTTAAATTGTTTTACTATTTTCATTTCCATTACCGGGGTTGGGTTTACCACATCACAAACTATATATAATATAAAATTCAGTATATAATTTATTCATAAACAAGTAAAAAATATTCATAAAATGCATTATTTTATAATAGAGTTACGAAATTTTGTATTTAGACTCCCCTTGTGGGGCCCCGCACACCCCCGTAAAACGATAAAAACCTTATCTACAAAAACACCAAAATCTCGGAAACTATAAGAGCTAGGGTCACCATATTTATGGTACTGAAGTTAAAAAGCCTGTAACTGCCACGATCCTTACAGTTACGAGTCTACAAAAATTGTAAATTTAGAAAATGTATTTCACAAATTCTGGTTCTATTCGGGAATATTGCTATGCGATCATTCTTCGTTCAATGGGCATGTCAATAAGCAAAATGTTCATATTCCGAGGGGAAACAAATAGCCGAAACTCCGACGAATTCCTTTACTTGGTTAGTTTGCATTTCTCTTATTTCATATCCTAACAAAACAGACAGAAATTCAACCAGAGGCTGATAAAGTCCCTCTTCCCTCATTTCACTGCCGCAACAATAATTCCAATCATGGTCTTTTTAGAAATTGTATAATTATAAAACAAATATTTTAAATTTAAAACAAGAAAGAACATTATTGTCGAAATTCCGGTTATAATATAATAGTGCTCACAACGTATGGATTGTTGTACAGGCAGACATCTAAACGGATACAAAACACTCGCTTGCTTTAAGAGTACGAGTATTATATTGAGTTTATGTTGGTCTGTGTGTGATAAAAGATTGGGAAGGCGAAGGCTAGCCTTCGGTTATAGTCAAATCAGCAGAATGCAGAGAGAATAGTAGAGAGATACAGAGACTCTCTTTCAGCAGCAGAATGCAGAGAGAAAAGTAGAGGGAGAGACTCTCTTTCAAGCTTATAAAAATGAAATGGTATGGTATGAGTGTATGTATTGTATGTGTGATGTTTGTGTATATGTAAGTATATTTGATTCTGTATATTTATGAATGAACGTATATGGTATTCTTGCAAATGTATGTAACAGGCAGAAGGAAGCGTTCCCGACCCCATAAGGTATATTCTTGTTCAGCATGAACAGCCTAGTCGATCTTGCCATGTCCGTCTGTCGGTCCTTTTGCCTATTACATACATTTGCACGAATACAATTTACTTGTTTACTCTATGTAGATCACGAGTATAAATATGTATTCATTAGATTTCTGTCTGTCCGAATGAAACTACGGTTTTGAAGACTATAAGAAGATGCCTCACCAAACTTGGAATATAGACTCCCGTCGGAGACACGCAGATTACGTTTGTTTTAACACTTTGCCGCGCCCATATAGACCTGCAAATCGATGAAAACTTACATCTACCAAAATTTTGTACATGTTTAGTCAAGACTCGGCTTGTATATGTATAAGCAGATTATCTACGAATTTGCAATATTTTGTCGAGTTTGAACGAGTTGATGAAAGCAAAATTGAAATCGAAACTCAGCACTGATCGATCTGATATATCGCCTCGATGCCATAGAATCACCTTTCCTGAATGATCACTTGGAGGGAAACCATTTTCTGCTTTAATCTAAATTCAACCAAATACTGTTTTCGACTTTATGAATTTGAAGGGACTCCAGTAACTCAAGCAATTTTTCCTGGACTGAATGAGTTCATCACATATGTTGCTCCTAAAGAACCAAATTTTCAGAGATTATGATAATTCTGTCACGATATTTGAAACGCATAAAGGGAAGCATCTCCATCCCTGTTAAGTATGCATGTATATTCCTTATCAGCATGACAAGCCGAGCCGATATAGCCATATCCGTCTGTTTGACTGTCCGTCCATCTGTCAGTTTTAAAGCTATCCACTTGTAATTTTCACCGAAGGTTTGCTGTAGGCTGGTCATAGGTAACAATCACAAAGATCGAACCAATATACTATATAGCTCCCATATAAAAACATTTAAATGACAACATTGAACAAAAGATATCGCTAACAAAATTTGATTGCAAGCCAAGCAGCATTATTTGTGCTCTGTCTCTCCCACAAACTGGTTTCTTGGAATGCGAATGTCTCGCGTGTTTATATATCAGAATGCACTCACAAAATATTTGAAGTTATTTGAAAGAAGATTGCTTCGCTGTCTGTTGCTACAGCTGAAGGAAATACATTTCTAACTTGGCTAGAAAATTTTTGGAGTTTGGACCTAGTATATGCAGCTTATGTCCTTCTGCTACATACAAAATGTTTTAAGCCGTTTTATTACTTCTTTTACCTGTAATGCTTGTAACGATTGAAACTTTGTATTAAAGTCCAATACAATTAGACGTTCTGTGTTGAATATGTTCAACAGTGTTCAAATGGGTTTGCACATAGTGTCATTTGATATAGGTGTGCTTTGTATAAGAACTTACATGACTTATTGGACTCCTCCCGTAGCTTATTAATGTTAGCAACTGTCTTTTGCCAATTCATTAGTGTTGGGCTGCTACGAGACTATTATTCCATCGGGTACTAGCAAAACAAGATGTTTTTTTGTAATGATTTTATTTAATACTCAAATTAGTACTTAAATACTACATAATCTGTAACCCTACCTAGTAGGGGTATATCTCTGACTACTGTTTTGACTTCTATGCCCGGAATTTAGGCTAAAATTATAGCTTGCTCTTCTTTACCGCAATCTACTAACGGGGAAAAGTCTAGCATATATGTATTCATATATAAATATGTCAGTTCGTAAATTGTGACAGGTTGTCTGGCGACCAAACTTTTAATTCTGTTTACGAAGTCTGGCTCTTTCTCTATTATCCTGGCCACAAGTTCTTTGATAGATTTTTTCATGATATGTACACATATGTATGTATTTTTTATATAGCCAATGTAATTAATGTCTCCCTTTTGGACAACGTTTAATTCACTATTGTGAATTTACATTTATTTTTATATTTTATATTTAACATTTAGATAATTTTAACTGGTGAATGATGACCCTCGGTGATGCATCAGCCAGGAATCCCCGAATTTGGCACGCTGCTGCTCTTTCGTTGGCGCAAGAGGGGCGGTATTCCTCTCGCACTTGTTATTCTCAGCTTCAGTTACTTGCTGAGCTATTACAGATGACTGCGGACCGGCGTCACGGTCGCCATGTGATATTCGTATTGAAAAGAAAATATGTTTTCTGTATCATGCGATCGTCAGTCAGACTTTTAGGTTTATTTGAGAATGATTCTTAAGTCTATTACATTTGTGAGTTTAGCCTAAAGCTACGTCGCTGCCAGTAGAGAAGTCGGCGGCAACAAGAACTCGCTGCGCCTAAAACGATGGAAACAAATAATGAAAATAATGACGCTGCAACATCAGAAGTGGGGTCTGGCTCGCTACCTAATACGTCAATTGGTACATGGCGAGTTTTAATGGAAGTGCAAAATAAAAAATCATTAAACTTGTGAAAGCATTGAAATCAACGGCTTCCGAAACCGAATCTCGCTGCGCCTAAAACGATGGAAACAAATAATTAAAATAATGACGCTGCAACATATATATATTTGGAAGCATAAGTAGTTTGAATATGCGGCGTGTGTGAATACATGTGAGAATTGTATTGAGTTTGTGTTAGTGCGTATTTTTTTGTATTTCACCAGGATCGCAGGTACAATGCCACATTGCAGCAGCCTAGTCATGTGTCCGTTTTGTTGCCTGCTCTACTATGTGTTTTAGGAAAGTCCCGTTTCAACGGGGCGACAGCGTTTGCAGCTGTCGCCGAGTACGGTTCGTACTCATCTAACGGAAAGTCCCGTTTTAACGGGGCGACAGCGTTTACAGCTGTCGCCGAGTATGGTTCGTATTTATTTAACGGAAAGTCCTGTTTTGGCGGGGCGACAGCGTTTACAGCTGTCGCCGAGTGTGGTTCGATATAAAAACCGGAGTTCGAGCGAAGACACAAGTGAGTTGTGTGACGGATCTCGGTGATATCGAAACTCGCTACGCTTAAACAATTTAAATTAACAGTGAAAACATTGATGCGCCAACATATAATAATACTCGAAAGATAATCAGTTTTGGCATAATAGTAAATAAGAGTATAAGAAGAGAAATTTTGTAAAAATAAAATCAGAAAAGTCACAAGCGACTATAAATCCCACAAAAGTTGGAACTGTTATATATGTGGAAGCATAAGTAGTTTGAATATGTGGCGTGTGAGAATTGTATTGAGTTTGTGTTAGTGCGTATTTGGATATTTCACCAGGATCGCAGGTACATTGCCACATTGCAGCAGCCTATTCATGTGTCCGTTTGTTGCCTGCTTTACTATGTGTTTTAGGAAAGTCCCGTTTTAACGGGGCGACAGCGTTTGCAGCTGTCGCCCAGTACGGTTCCTACTCATCTAACGGAAAGTCCCGTTTTGGCGGAGCGACAGCGTTTACAGCTGTCGCCGAGTGTGGTTCGGTATAAAAACCGAAGATCAAGGGAAGACACCAGTGAGTTGTGTTACGGATCTCGGTGATATCGAAACTCGCTACGCTTAAACAATTTAAATTAACAGTGAAAACATTGATGCGCCAACATCAGAAGTGGGATCGGGCTCGCTCCTGATACGTGCAATTGATAATGCAATTGATATTGCAAACACAAAGTTGAGATATATAATCAATTGCAAATAAACACAAACCAAATGCGGCTTTTTGGTGACGCGTCGGGCTTAGCCTAAATAGGCGTTGACAGAACAAAGGACGAAAAAAAAGAAAATAAATAAAACGATAAGGCAGAAAGCAAAGAAAGTGGTTTAAAAAAAACTCGCTGCGCCTAAAACGGTGGAAATGAACAGTAGAAATTATGTCGCTCCAACATATATATAATATATACTGAGCGGATATAAACAATAATTGCAAAAAATGAAATCAGTTTTGGCATAATAATAAATCAGAGTATAAGAAGAGAAATTTTGTAAAAAATACATGAAATGTGAAGCAGAGATCAGCCTTTGAAGCATATTTACAAAGAAAGGTATGAATCATACCTTTGACATCTATTCATTTTAACGGCTTTAATGCGTAACAGATAGGTGTGTGATTAGAAAGATTGGGAATTTATATCCCTTCCAACTCCATCATATAAATAGAGAAATATGTAAATCAGTAGTGAATTAGCATTGCTTAAGAATTTCGTAAAATAAAATTAGATATTTTGGTCAATTAATAGAATAACAATTGTCAGAGTTACTTCGTTTTGCCGAGCTCAACAATTTACGCATTTCAATATAAAATATTTAATAAGCATTTTATCACTTGCTTTTTAAAGCTTCAATCGGCACAAGCCGAGCACCGATGTAACTATGTCAAATGTTTCTCTACTAATGAACTGCTCTATCCAGGCTCAACAGGCTTTTATATAGCAAAAATCTTTCGAAACTACCTAAGATATTCGTTCATCATCCTGATTTCTACCTATAGCGGGCGCAGCCGCATTTGGAGCAGCTGCATTTGCCAGTCCTAGTTTTGGCCTCGGATTAGCATTTTCAGGTGCTTTGATGCTTTGAAACTGACAAACGCCGATATCTACAGGTACTTGACTTCCTTGTACAACTTCTTGAAACAACCCCAAAAGATTTTGCCATATGTTCTCTCCAACAAAATAATATTCTGCAATTGTATTGCATTTGCGTTACCTATGTTAAGGGGCATATACATTGTGCATAAAATTCCTATATGAGCTCGTTAGGAACCAGTCCATTTGCATACCCCTAAACTACCCGCTTATAACAACAAATCACCCATTGATTATCAACAGCTACATCAGCAACAACAGATAAAAACAAACAGCTAAAACAATTTTTAAAACCTACATAAACCTGTAAACATAACTGCTATAGTCTGGTTAAAAGCGCTTCATTCGACCAGCTATAATCGTTACATTTTGGCAACGCACCGTCTGGGATCCATTCGGATCTGCAGAGACCCGAGAGGCAGCGAGAAGACAGACACTGCAGAGATGGCAGGAACGGTGGGATAAGTCTACCAAGGGCCGGTCTCATCCCCAATCTCCAAGCCTGGACTGGTAGAAAGCACGGCCAAGTAAACTACTAGCTGACTCAGCTCCTTAGCGGCATGGCTGCTTTCGTAGTCACCGTTTTGGACACGTTTTGAAGCCACTTAAACTGACCACACAACAAATTTATGGCCTGTGGCCTCTTCGGTCACGTCAGGTTGGCCTACAATTCTTAGTTGTGCGTGGAAATACTGAAGAGTAAGACTGCTCAGTCTAATCGATATTTTCTTTTCTTCTATTTGAATAACATTTTAGAAATCTTTTTATCCTTTTTTTGATAAGATAAGACAAAAGAGTGTGCATGTACTTCATTTTCGATGTTTTGTCAAAACTAAAAGCTGAAGACTAAATTAGACACATGTTATATAGTAACCGTAAAAATATCTACAAATTGCTGTAAAACTGATATATGCCAACATTACCCAAATACAGGTAAAGAACATTATAAATCACCATCATTTCATAATATTTTCTTTAAACGTAACTTGAGAGCTCCTATTATGATCATATGATCACGCCAAAGTTTATCGTAAAGAATTGCAAATTTCTAAAAAAGCACGTAAATTATTTGAATAAAACCTAAACGATATTTATCAGTACATATCTCATATCATTAATGAGAAACACCTGTGCTAAAATTGATAACGATTTTTGTTGCCCAAAAAGTTGGGAAATTGGCAATTTGAAAGAGTAAATATATAAACAAATTTTGACTATCTTACGAAAATAATAAGAGAGAAGAATTTGTTAATTTGTACTTTATTTGTGTGTAAAAAGGTTTCAAGAAGCAAAGCTGTTTTTCCATATACAAAAAACTCGTTCCAAGTAGTACGAAGAAATAAATTCAGTCAATAGAATTAGGAACAATCAAAAAGTTTCTACATATTCCAAACATATCCACAATGGATGAATACAAACTCTCTAAAGTTGGAAATAGAAGATAGAAGTCATCCAATTCCACTAAAACCATTTTGTCGTTCAAACGTTTCAAACCAAATGTAATGCTTATCTGTATTGGTTGCAGGTAATTCCCTTATGCTTTTCCGCTGTTTGCACACACAAAGGCAATTTTGGATAGGTCGTAGCAGATGCTGAATCGACGCGGTTCGTTGCCATCGACGTAATAAATAATTGTCTTCTGATTTTATCTTTTCATTATCTTTTCATTATAAATTTGTCTAGTTCGGACCTAGTATATGCAGCTTATGTCCTTCTGCTACATACAAAATGTTTTAAGCCGTTTTATTACTTCTTTTACCTGTAATGCTTGTAACGATTGAAACTTTGTATTAAAGTCCAATACAATTAGACGTTCTGTGTTGAATATGTTCAACAGTGTTCAAATGGGTTTGCACATAGTGTCATTTGATATAGGTGTGCTTTTGTATAAGAACTTACATGACTTATTGGACTCCTCCCGTAGCTTATTAATGTTAGCAACTGTCTTTTGCCAATTCATTAGTGTTGGACTGCTACGAGACTATTATTCCATCGGGTACTAGCAAAACAAGATGTTTTTTTGTAATGATTTTATTTAATACTCAAATTAGTACTTAAATAATACATAATCAGTAACCCTACCTAGTAGGGGTATATCTCTGACTACTGTTTTGACTTCTATGCCCGGAATTGAGGCTAAAATTACAGCTTGCTCTTTACCGCAATCTACTAACGGGGAAAAGTCTAGCATATATGTATTCATATATAAATATGTCAGTTCGTAAATTGTGACAGGTTGTCTGGCAACTAAACTTTTAATTCTGTTTACGAAGTTTGGCTCTTTCTCTATTATCCTGGCCACAAGTTCTTTGATAGATTTGTTCATGATATGTACACATATGTATGTATTTTTTATATAGCCAATGTAATTAATGTCTCCCTTTTGGACAACGTTTAATTCACTATTGGGAATTTACATTTATTTTTATATTTTATATTTAACATTTAGATAATTTTAACTGGTGAATGATGACCCTCGGTGATGCATCAGCCAGGAATCCCCGAATTTGGCAAGCTGCTGCTCTTTCGTTGGCGCAAGAGGGGCGGTATTCCTCTCGCACTTGTTATTCTCAGCTTCAGTTACTTGCTGAGCTAGTACAGATGACTGCGGACCGGCGTCACGGTCGCCATGTGATATTCGTATGGAAAAGAAAATATGTTTTCTGTATCATGGGATCGTCAGTCAGACTTTTAGGTTTATTTGAGAATGATTCTTAAGTCTATTACATTTGTGAGTTTAGCCTAAAGCTACGTCGCTGCCAGTAGAGAAGTCGGCGGCAACAAGAACTCGCTGCGCCTAAAACGATGGAAACAAATAATGAAAATAATGACGCTGCAACATCAGAAGTGGGGTCTGGCTCGCTACCTAATACGTCAATTGATACATGGCGAGTTTTAATGGAAGTGCAAAATAAAAAATCATTAAACTTGTGAAAGCATTGAAATCAACGGCTTCCGAAACCGAATCTCGCTGCGCCTAAAACGATGGAAACAAATAATTAAAATAATGACGCTGCAACATATATATATGTGGAAGCATAAGTAGTTTGAATATGCGGCGTGTGTGAATACATGTGAGAATTGTATTGAGTTTGTGTTAGTGCGTATTTTTTTGTATTTCACCAGGATCGCAGGCACAATGCCACATTGCAGCAGCCTAGTCATGTGTCCGTTTTGTTGCCTGCTCTACTATGTGTTTTAGGAAAGTCCCGTTTCAACGGGGCGACAGCGTTTGCAGCTGTCGCCGAGTACGGTTCGTACTCATCTAACGGAAAGTCCCGTTTTAACGGGGCGACAGCGTTTACAGCTGTCGCCGAGTATGGTTCGTATTTATTTAACGGAAAGTCCTGTTTTGGCGGGGCGACAGCGTTTACAGCTGTCGCCGAGTGTGGTTCGATATAAAAACCGGAGTTCGAGCGAAGACACAAGTGAGTTGTGTGACGGATCTCGGTGATATCGAAACTCGCTACGCTTAAACAATTTAAATTAACAGTGAAAACATTGATGCGCCAACAATATATACTCGAAAGATAATCAGTTTTGGCATAATAGTAAATAAGAGTATAAGAAGAGAAATTTTGTAAAAATAAAATCAGAAAAGTCACAAGCGACTATAAATCCCACAAAAGTTGGAACTGTTATATATGTGGAAGCATAAGTAGTTTGAATATGTGGCGTGTGAGAATTGTATTGAGTTTGTGTTAGTGCGTATTTGGATATTTCACCAGGATCGCAGGTACATTGCCACATTGCATCAGCCTATTCATGTGTCCGTTTGTTGCCTGCTTTACTATGTGTTTTAGGAAAGTCCCGTTTTAACGGGGCGACAGCGTTTGCAGCTGTCGCCCAGTACGGTTCCTACTCATCTAACGGAAAGTCCCGTTTTGGCGGAGCGACAGCGTTTACAGCTGTCGCCGAGTGTGGTTCGGTATAAAAACCGAAGATCAAGGGAAGACACCAGTGAGTTGTGTTACGGATCTCGGTGATATCGAAACTCGCTACGCTTAAACAATTTAAATTAACAGTGAAAACATTGATGCGCCAACATCAGAAGTGGGATCGGGCTCGCTCCTGATACGTGCAATTGATAATGCAATTGATATTGCAAACACAAAGTTGAGATATATAATCAATTGCAAATAAACACAAACCAAATGCGGCTTTTTGGTGACGCGTCGGGCTTAGCCTAAATAGGCGTTGACAGAACAAAGGACGAAAAAAAAGAAAATAAATAAAACGATAAGGCAGAAAGCAAAGAAAGTGGTTTAAAAAAAACTCGCTGCGCCTAAAACGGTGGAAATGAACAGTAGAAATTATGTCGCTCCAACATATATATAATATATACTGAGCGGATATAAACAATAATTGCAAAAAATGAAATCAGTTTTGGCATAATAATAAATCAGAGTATAAGAAGAGAAATTTTGTAAAAAATACATGAAATGTGAAGCAGAGATCAGCCTTTGAAGCATATTTACAAGGAAAGGTATGAATCATACCTTTGACATCTATTCATTTTAATGGCTTTAATGCGTAACAGATAGGTGTGTGATTAGAAAGATTGGGAATTTATATCCCTTCCAACTCCATCATATAAATAGAGAAATATGTAAATCAGTAGTGAATTAGCATTGCTTAAGAATTTCGTAAAATAAAATTAGATATTTTGGTCAATTAATAGAATAACAATTGTCAGAGTTACTTCGTTTTGCCGAGCTCAACAATTTACGCATTTAAAGTTGAATTGAAATCAAACAACCAAAGCAATAAAAATTAATAGCCCAATTTTTTGGAAACTGTTAAGATTAAATGTCGTGATATGTCTCGTGATCCAGCATTAATACAGTTATGAATCAATAAATATATCTCTGGAAGAGAGTTTGAACGAACTTTTCAATGGAATATAGTTTTATGTTAAATTTACTGTGTCATGAATTTCATAGAAATTATTTAATAATAAATTGGTTTAGAACATTATTATATTTTAGAATTTAATATTCAAATATTGGGCAGGCTCGGACATGGAAATATTCTTATTAAGACGACACTCACGAATTCAAGAACTAACTTTATACTTGTTACTCACAAGGCCTTGACACATTTTTTGGTTACTAAATTTGATTACATTTTCTTTATTTGTTTTACTTTCAATATAAAATATTTAATAAGCATTTTATCACTTGCTTTTTAAAGCTTCAATCGGCACAAGCCGAGCACCGATGTAACTATGTCAAATGTTTCTCTACTAATGAACTGCTCTATCCAGGCTCAACAGGCTTTTATATAGCAAAAATCTTCCGAAACTACCTAATATATTCGTTCATCATCCTGATTTCTACCTATAGCGGGCGCAGCCGCATTTGGAGCAGCTGCATTTGCCAGTCCTGGTTTTGGCCTCGGATTAGCATTTTCAGGTAGATACAAGATGCTTTGAAACTGACAAACGCCGATATCTACAGGTACTTGACTTCCTTGTACAACTTCTTGAAACAACCCCAAAAGATTTTGCCATATGTTCTCTCCAACAAAATAATATTCTGCAATTGTATTGCATTTGCGTTACCTATGTTAAGGGGCATATACATTGTGCATAAAATTCCTATATGAGCTCGTTAGGAACCAGTCCATTTGCATACCCCTAAACTACCCGCTTATAACAACAAATCACCCATTGATTATCAACAGCTACATCAGCAACAACAGATAAAAACAAACAGCTAAAACAATTTTTAAAACCTACATAAACCTGTAAACATAACTGCTATAGTCTGGTTAAAAGCGCTTCATTCGACCAGCTATAATCGTTACATTTTGGCAACGCACCGTCTGGGATCCATTCGGATCTGCAGAGACCCGAGAGGCAGCGAGAAGACAGACACTGCAGAGATGGCAGGAACGGTGGGATAAGTCTACCAAGGGCCGGTCTCATCCCCAATCTCCAAGCCTGGACTGGTAGAAATCACGGCCAAGTAAACTACTAGCTGACTCAGCTCCTTAGCGGCATGGCTGCTTTCGTAGTCACCGTTTTGGACACGTTTTGAAGCCACTTAAACTGACCACACAACAAATTTATGGCCTGTGGCCTCTTCGGTCACGTCAGGTTGGCCTACAATTCTTAGTTATGCGTGGAAATACTGAAGAGTAAGACTGCTCAGTCTAATCGATATTTTCTTTTCTTCTATTTGAATAACATTTTAGAAATCTTTTTATCCTTTTTTTGATAAGATAAGACAAAAGAGTGTGCATGTACTTAATTTTCGATGTTTTGTCAAAACTAAAAGCTGAAGACTAAATTAGACACATGTTATATAGTAACCGTAAAAATATCTACAAATTGCTGTAAAACTGATATATGCCAACATTACCCAAATACAGGTAAAGAACATTATAAATCACCATCATTTCATAATATTTTCTTTAAACTTAACTTGAGAGCTCCTATTATGATCATATGATCACGCCAAAGTTTATCGTAAAGAATTGCAAATTTCTAAAAAAGCACGTAAATTATTTGAATAAAACCTAAACGATATTTATCAGTACATATCTCATATCATTAATGAGAAACACCTGTGCTAAAATTGATAACGATTTTTGTTGCCCAAAAAGTTGGAAAATTGGCAATTTGAAAGAGTAAATATATAAACAAATTTTGAATATCTTACGAAAATAAGAAGAGAGAAGAATTTGTTAATTTGTACTTTATTTGTGTGTAAAAAGGTTTCAAGAAGCAAAGCTGTTTTTCCATATACAAAAAACTCGTTCCAAGTAGTACGAAGAAATAAATTCAGTCAATAGAATTAGGAACAATCAAAAAGTTTCTACATATTCCAAACATATCCACAATGGATGAATACAAACTCTCTAAAGTTGGAAATAGAAGTCATCCAATTCCACTAAAACCATTTTGTCGTTCAAACGTTTCAAACCAAATGTAATGCTTATCTGTATTGGTTGCAGGTAATTCCCTTATGCTTTTCCGCTGTTTGCACACACAAAGGCAATTTTGGATAGGTCGTAGCAGATGCTGAATCGACGCGGTTCGTTGCCATCGACGTAATAAATAATTGTCTTCTGATTTTATCTTTTCATTATCTTTTCATTATAAATTTGTCTAGTTCGGACCTAGTATATGCAGCTTATGTCCTTCTGCTACATACAAAATGTTTTAAGCCGTTTTATTACTTCTTTTACCTGTAATGCTTGTAACGATTGAAACTTTGTATTAAAGTCCAATACAATTAGACGTTCTGTGTTGAATATGTTCAACAGTGTTCAAATGGGTTTGCACATAGTGTCATTTGATATAGGTGTGCTTTTGTATAAGAACTTACATGACTTATTGGACTCCTCCCGTAGCTTATTAATGTTAGCAACTGTCTTTTGCCAATTCATTAGTGTTGGACTGCTACGAGACTATTACTCCATCGGGTACTAGCAAAACAAGATGTTTTTTTTGTAAAGATTTTATTTAATACTCAAATTAGTACTTAAATACTACATAATCTGTAACCCTACCTAGTAGGGGTATATCTCTGACTACTGTTTTGACTTCTATGCCCGGAATTGAGGCTAAAATTATAGCTTGCTCTTCTTTACCGCAATCTACTAACGGGGAAAAGTCTAGCATATATGTATTCATATATAAATATGTCAGTTCGTAAATTGTGACAGGTTGTCTGGCGACCAAACTTTTAATTCTGTTTACGAAGTCTGGCTCTTTCTCTATTATCCTGGCCACAAGTTCTATGATAGATTTTTTCATGATATGTACACATATGTATGTATTTTTTATATAGCCAATGTAATTAATGTCTCTCTTTTGGACAACGTTTAATTCACTATTGTGAATTTACATTTATTTTTATATTTTATATTTAACATTTAGATAATTTTAACTGGTGAATGATGACCCTCGGTGATGCATCAGCCAGGAATCCCCGAATTTGGCACGCTGCTGCTCTTTCGTTGGCGCAAGAGGGGCGGTATTCCTCTCGCACTTGTTATTCTCAGCTTCAGTTACTTGCTGAGCTATTACAGATGACTGCGGACCTGCGTCACGGTCGCCATGTGATATTCGTATTGAAAAGAAAATATGTTTTCTGTATCATGCGATCGTCAGTCAGACTTTTAGGTTTGTTTGAGAATGATTCTTAAGTCTATTACATTTGTGAGTTTAGCCTAAAGCTACGTCGCTGCCAGTAGAGAAGTCGGCGGCAACAAGAACTCGCTGCGCCTAAAACGATGGAAACAAATAATGAAAATAATGACGCTGCAACATCAGAAGTGGGGTCTGGCTCGCTACCTAATACGTCAATTGATACATGGCGAGTTTTAATGGAAGTGCAAAATAAAAAATCATTAAACTTGTGAAAGCATTGAAATCAACGGCTTCCGAAACCGAATCTCGCTGCGCCTAAAACGATGGAAACAAATAATTAAAATAATGACGCTGCAACATATATATATAATATATACTCGAAAGATAATCAGTTTTGGCATAATAGTAAATAAGAGTATAAGAAGAGAAATTTTGTAAAAATAAAATCAGAAAAGTCACAAGCGACTATAAATCCCACAAAAGTTGGAACTGTTATATATGTGGAAGCATAAGTAGTTTGAATATGTGGCGTGTGAGAATATATGTAAGAATTGTATTGAGTTTGTGTTAGTGCGTATTTGGGTATTTCACCAGGATCGCAGGTACATTGCCACATTGCATCAGCCTATTCACGTGTCCGTTTGTTGCCTGCTTTACTATGTGTTTTAGGAAAGTCCCGTTTTAACGGGGCGACAGCGTTTGCAGCTGTCGCCGAGTGTGGTTCGATATAAAAACCGGAGTTCGAGCGAAGACACAAGTGAGTTGTGTGACGGATCTCGGTGATATCGAAACTCGCTACGCTTAAACAATTTAAATTAACAGTGAAAACATTGATGCGCCAACATATATAATATATACTCGAAAGATAATCAGTTTTGGCATAATAGTAAATAAGAGTATAAGAAGAGAAATTTTGTAAAAATAAAATCAGAAAAGTCACAAGCGACTATAAATCCCACAAAAGTTGGAACTGTTATATATGTGGAAGCATAAGTAGTTTGAATATGTGGCGTGTGAGAATATATGTAAGAATTGTATTGAGTTTGTGTTAGTGCGTATTTGGGTATTTCACCAGGATCGCAGGTACATTGCCACATTGCATCAGCCTATTCACGTGTCCGTTTGTTGCCTGCTTTACTATGTGTTTTAGGAAAGTCCCGTTTTAACGGGGCGACAGCGTTTGCAGCTGTCGCCGAGTGTGGTTCGATATAAAAACCGGAGTTCGAGCGAAGACACAAGTGAGTTGTGTGACGGATCTCGGTGATATCGAAACTCGCTACGCTTAAACAATTTAAATTAACAGTGAAAACATTGATGCGCCAACATATATAATATATACTCGAAAGATAATCAGTTTTGGCATAATAGTAAATAAGAGTATAAGAAGAGAAATTTTGTAAAAATAAAATCAGAAAAGTCACAAGCGACTATAAATCCCACAAAAGTTGGAACTGTTATATATGTGGAAGCATAAGTAGTTTTAGGAAAGTCCCGTTTTAACGGGGCGACAGCGTTTGCAGCTGTCGCCCAGTACGGTTCCTACTCATCTAACGGAAAGTCCCGTTTTGGCGGAGCGACAGCGTTTACAGCTGTCACCGAGTGTGGTTCGATATAAAAACCGGAGTTCGAGCGAAGACACAAGTGAGTTGTGTGACGGATCTCGGTGATATCGAAACTCGCTACGCTTAAACAATTTAAATTAACAGTGAAAACATTGATGCGCCAACATATATAATATATACTCGAAAGATAATCAGTTTTGGCATAATAGTAAATAAGAGTATAAGAAGAGAAATTTTGTAAAAATAAAATCAGAAAAGTCACAAGCGACTATAAATCCCACAAAAGTTGGAACTGTTATATATGTGGAAGCATAAGTAGTTTTAGGAAAGTCCCGTTTTAACGGGGCGACAGCGTTTGCCGCTGTCGCCCAGTACGGTTCCTACTCATCTAACGGAAAGTCCCGTTTTGGCGGAGCGACAGCGTTTACAGCTGTCGCCGAGTGTGGTTCGGTATAAAAACCGAAGATCAAGGGAAGACACCAGTGAGTTGTGTTACGGATCTCGGTGCGACCGAAACTCGCTGCGCCTAAAACGGTGGAAATGAACAGTAGAAATTATGTCGCTCCAACATATATATAATATATACTGAGCGGATATAAACAATAATTGCAAAAAATGAAATCAGTTTTGGCATAATAATAAATCAGAGTATAAGAAGAGAAGTTTTGTAAAAAATACATGAAATGTGAAGCAGAGATCAGCCTTTGAAGCATATTTACAAAGAAAGGTATGAATCATACCTTTGACATCTAATCATTTTAACGGCTTTAATGCGTAACAGATAGGTGTGTGATTAGAAAGATTGGGAATTTATATCCCTTCCAACTCCATCATATAAATAGAGAAATATGTAAATCAGTAGTGAATTAGCATTGCTTAAGAATTTCTTCAAATAAAATTAGATATTTTGGTCAATTAATAGAATAACAATTGTCAGAGTTACTTCGTTTTGCCGAGCTCAACAATTTACGCATTTCAATATAAAATATTTAATAAGCATTTTATCACTTGCTTTTTAAAGCTTCAATCGGCACAAGCCGAGCACCGATGTAACTATGTCAAATGTTTCTCTACTAATGAACTGCTCTATCCAGGCTCAACAGGCTTTTATATAGCAAACATCTTCCGAAACTACCTAATATATTCGTTCATCATCCTGATTTCTACCTATAGCGGGCGCAGCCGCATTTGGAGCAGCTGCATTTGCCAGTCCTGGTTTTGGCCTCGGATTAGCATTTTCAGGTAGATACAAGATGCTTTGAAACTGACAAACGCCGATATCTACTTCCTTGTACAACTTCTTGAAACAACCCCAAAAGATTTTGCCATATGTTCTCTCCAACAAAATAATATTCTGCAATTGTATTGCATTTGCGTTACCTATGTTAAGGGGCATATACATTGTGCATAAAATTCCTATATGAGCTCGTTAGGAACCAGTCCATTTGCATACCCCTAAACTACCCGCTTATAACAACAAATCACCCATTGATTATCAACAGCTACATCAGCAACAACAGATAAAAACAAACAGCTAAAACAATTTTTAAAACCTACATAAACCTGTAAACATAACTGCTATAGTCTGGTTAAAAGCGCTTCATTCGACCAGCTATAATCGTTACATTTTGGCAACGCACCGTCTGGGATCCATTCGGATCTGCAGAGACCCGAGAGGCAGCGAGAAGACAGACACTGCAGAGATGGCAGGAACGGTGGGATAAGTCTACCAAGGGCCGGTCTCATCCCCAATCTCCAAGCCTGGACTGGTAGAAATCACGGCCAAGTAAACTACTAGCTGACTCAGCTCCTTAGCGGCATGGCTGCTTTCGTAGTCACCGTTTTGGACACGTTTTGAAGCCACTTAAACTGACCACACAACAAATTTATGGCCTGTGGCCTCTTCGGTCACGTCAGGTTGGCCTACAATTCTTAGTTATGCGTGGAAATACTGAAGAGTAAGACTGCTCAGTCTAATCGATATTTTCTTTTCTTCTATTTGAATAACATTTTAGAAATCTTTTTATCCTTTTTTTGATAAGATAAGACAAAAGAGTGTGCATGTACTTAATTTTCGATGTTTTGTCAAAACTAAAAGCTGAAGACTAAATTAGACACATGTTATATAGTAACCGTAAAAATATCTACAAATTGCTGTAAAACTGATATATGCCAACATTACCCAAATACAGGTAAAGAACATTATAAATCACCATCATTTCATAATATTTTCTTTAAACTTAACTTGAGAGCTCCTATTATGATCATATGATCACGCCAAAGTTTATCGTAAAGAATTGCAAATTTCTAAAAAAGCACGTAAATTATTTGAATAAAACCTAAACGATATTTATCAGTACATATCTCATATCATTAATGAGAAACACCTGTGCTAAAATTGATAACGAT
Source organism: Hirtodrosophila duncani (assembly GCA_037043425.1). Classification (NCBI taxonomy): domain Eukaryota; kingdom Metazoa; phylum Arthropoda; class Insecta; order Diptera; family Drosophilidae; genus Hirtodrosophila; species Hirtodrosophila duncani. The sequence goes on along the minus strand of JBAMBM010000312.1, from coordinate 46,655 downwards.
TTTTGTTGCCCAAAAAGTTGGAAAATTGGCAATTTGAAAGAGTAAATATATAAACAAATTTTGAATATCTTACGAAAATAAGAAGAGAGAAGAATTTGTTAATTTGTACTTTATTTGTGTGTAAAAAGGTTTCAAGAAGCAAAGCTGTTTTTCCATATACAAAAAACTCGTTCCAAGTAGTACGAAGAAATAAATTCAGTCAATAGAATTAGGAACAATCAAAAAGTTTCTACATATTCCAAACATATCCACAATGGATGAATACAAACTCTCTCTAAAGTTGGAAATAGAAGATAGAAGTCATTCAATTCCACTAAAACCATTTTGTCGTTCAAACGTTTCAAACAAAAAGCAATGCTTATCTGTATTGGTTGCAGGTAATTCCCTTATGCTTTTCCGCTGTTTGCACACACAAAGGCAATTTTGGATAGGTCGTAGCAGATGCTGAATCGACGCGGTTCGTTGCCATCGACGTAATAAATAATTGTCTTCTGATTTTATCTTTTCATTATCTTTTCATTATAAATTTGTCTAGTTCGGACCTAGTATATGCAGCTTATGTCCTTCTGCTACATACAAAATGTTTTAAGCCGTTTTATTACTTCTTTTACCTGTAATGCTTGTAACGATTGAAACTTTGTATTAAAGTCCAATACAATTAGACGTTCTGTGTTGAATATGTTCAACAGTGTTCAAATGGGTTTGCACATAGTGTCATTTGATATAGGTGTGCTTTTGTATAAGAACTTACATGACTTATTGGACTCCTCCCGTAGCTTATTAATGTTAGCAACTGTCTTTTGCCAATTCATTAGTGTTGGACTGCTACGAGACTATTACTCCATCGGGTACTAGCAAAACAAGATGTTTTTTTGTAATGATTTTATTTAATACTCAAATTAGTACTTAAATACTACATAATCTGTAACCCTACCTAGTAGGGGTATATCTCTGACTACTGTTTTGACTTCTATGCCCGGAATTGAGGCTAAAATTATAGCTTGCTCTTCTTTACCGCAATCTACTAAAGGGGAAAAGTCTAGCATATATGTATTCATATATAAATATGTCAGTTCGTAAATAGTGACAGGTTGTCTGGCGACCAAACTTTTAATTCTGTTTACGAAGTCTGGCTCTTTCTCTATTATCCTGGCCACAAGTTCTTTGATAGATTTTTTCATGATATGTACACATATGTATGTATTTTTTATATAGCCAATGTAATTAATGTCTCCCTTTTGGACAACGTTTAATTCACTATTGTGAATTTACATTTATTTTTATATTTTATATTTAACATTTAGATAATTTTAACTGGTGAATGATGACCCTCGGTGATGCATCAGCCAGGAATCCCCGAATTTGGCACGCTGCTGCTCTTTCGTTGGCGCAAGAGGGGCGGTATTCCTCTCGCACTTGTTATTGTCAGCTTCAGTTACTTGCTGAGCTATTACAGATGACTGCGGACCTGCGTCACGGTCGCCATGTGATATTCGTATTGAAAAGAAAATATGTTTTCTGTATCATGCGATCGTCAGTCAGACTTTTAGGTTTATTTGAGAATGATTCTTAAGTCTATTACATTTGTGAGTTTAGCCTAAAGCTACGTCGCTGCCAGTAGAGAAGTCGGCGGCAACAAGAACTCGCTGCGCCTAAAACGATGGAAACAAATAATGAAAATAATGACGCTGCAACATCAGAAGTGGGGTCTGGCTCGCTACCTAATACGTCAATTGATACATGGCGAGTTTTAATGGAAGTGCAAAATAAAAAATCATTAAACTTGTGAAAGCATTGAAATCAACGGCTTCCGAAACCGAATCTCGCTGCGCCTAAAACGATGGAAACAAATAATTAAAATAATGACGCTGCAACATATATATATAATATATACTCGAAAGATAATCAGTTTTGGCATAATAGTAAATAAGAGTATAAGAAGAGAAATTTTGTAAAAATAAAATCAGAAAAGTCACAAGCGACTATAAATCCCACAAAAGTTGGAACTGTTATATATGTGGAAGCATAAGTAGTTTGAATATGTGGCGTGTGAGAATATATGTAAGAATTGTATTGAGTTTGTGTTAGTGCGTATTTGGGTATTTCACCAGGATCGCAGGTACATTGCCACATTGCATCAGCCTATTCACGTGTCCGTTTGTTGCCTGCTTTACTATGTGTTTTAGGAAAGTCCCGTTTTAACGGGGCGACAGCGTTTGCAGCTGTCGCCGAGTGTGGTTCGATATAAAAACCGGAGTTCGAGCGAAGACACAAGTGAGTTGTGTGACGGATCTCGGTGATATCGAAACTCGCTACGCTTAAACAATTTAAATTAACAGTGAAAACATTGATGCGCCAACATATATAATATATACTCGAAAGATAATCAGTTTTGGCATAATAGTAAATAAGAGTATAAGAAGAGAAATTTTGTAAAAATAAAATCAGAAAAGTCACAAGCGACTATAAATCCCACAAAAGTTGGAACTGTTATATATGTGGAAGCATAAGTAGTTTTAGGAAAGTCCCGTTTTAACGGGGCGACAGCGTTTGCAGCTGTCGCCCAGTACGGTTCCTACTCATCTAACGGAAAGTCCCGTTTTGGCGGAGCGACAGCGTTTACAGCTGTCACCGAGTGTGGTTCGATATAAAAACCGGAGTTCGAGCGAAGACACAAGTGAGTTGTGTGACGGATCTCGGTGATATCGAAACTCGCTACGCTTAAACAATTTAAATTAACAGTGAAAACATTGATGCGCCAACATATATAATATATACTCGAAAGATAATCAGTTTTGGCATAATAGTAAATAAGAGTATAAGAAGAGAAATTTTGTAAAAATAAAATCAGAAAAGTCACAAGCGACTATAAATCCCACAAAAGTTGGAACTGTTATATATGTGGAAGCATAAGTAGTTTTAGGAAAGTCCCGTTTTAACGGGGCGACAGCGTTTGCCGCTGTCGCCCAGTACGGTTCCTACTCATCTAACGGAAAGTCCCGTTTTGGCGGAGCGACAGCGTTTACAGCTGTCGCCGAGTGTGGTTCGGTATAAAAACCGAAGATCAAGGGAAGACACCAGTGAGTTGTGTTACGGATCTCGGTGATATCGAAACTCGCTACGCTTAAACAATTTAAATTAACAGTGAAAACATTGATGCGCCAACATCAGAAGTGGGATCGGGCTCGCTCCTGATACGTGCAATTGATAATGCAATTGATATTGCAAACACAAAGTTGAGATATATAATCAATTGCAAATAAACACAAACCAAATGCGGCTTTTTGGTGACGCGTCGGGCTTAACCTAAATAGGCGTTGACAAAACAAAGGACGAAAAAAAAGAAAATAAATAAAACGATAAGGCAGAAAGCAAAGAAAGTGGTTTAAAAAAAACTCGCTGCGCCTAAAACGGTGGAAATGAACAGTAGAAATTATGTCGCTCCAACATATATATAATATATACTGAGCGGATATAAACAATAATTGCAAAAAATGAAATCAGTTTTGGCATAATAATAAATCAGAGTATAAGAAGAGAAATTTTGTAAAAAATACATGAAATGTGAAGCAGAGATCAGCCTTTGAAGCATATTTACAAAGAAAGGTATGAATCATACCTTTGACATCTATTCATTTTAACGGCTTTAATGCGTAACAGATAGGTGTGTGATTAGAAAGATTGGGAATTTATATCCCTTCCAACTCCATCATATAAATAGAGAAATATGTAAATCAGTAGTGAATTAGCATTGCTTAAGAATTTCTTAAAATAAAATTAGATATTTTGGTCAATTAATAGAATAACAATTGTCAGAGTTACTTCGTTTTGCCGAGCTCAACAATTTACGCATTTAAAGTTGAATTGAAATCAAACAACCAAAGCAATAAAAATTAATAGCCCAATTTTTTGGAAACTGTTAAGATTAAATGTCGTGATATGTCTCGTGATCCAGCATTAATACAGTTATGAATCAATAAATATATCTCTGGAAGAGAGTTTGAACGAACTTTTCAATGGAATATAGTTTTATGTTAAATTTACTGTGTCATGAATTTCATAGAAATTATTTAATAATAAATTGGTTTAGAACATTATTATATTTTAGAATTTAATATTCAAATGTTGGGCAGGCTCGGACATGGAAATATTCTTATTAAGACGACACTCACGAATTCAAGAACTCCAAGAACTAACTTTATACTTGTTACTCACAAGGCCTTGACACATTTTTTGGTTACTAAATTTGATTACATTTTCTTTACTTGTTTTACTTTCAATATAAAATATTTAATAAGCATTTTATCACTTGCTTTTTAAAGCTTCAATCGGCACAAGCCGAGCACCGATGTAACTATGTCAAATGTTTCTCTACTAATGAACTGCTCTATCCAGGCTCAACAGGCTTTTATATAGCAAACATCTTCCGAAACTACCTAATATATTCGTTCATCATCCTGATTTCTACCTATAGCGGGCGCAGCCGCATTTGGAGCAGCTGCATTTGCCAGTCCTGGTTTTGGCCTCGGATTAGCATTTTCAGGTAGATACAAGATGCTTTGAAACTGACAAACGCCGATATCTACAGGTACTTGACTTCCTTGTACAACTTCTTGAAACAACCCCAAAAGATTTTGCCATATGTTCTCTCCAACAAAATAATATTCTGCAATTGTATTGCATTTGCGTTACCTATGTTAAGGGGCATATACATTGTGCATAAAATTCCTATATGAGCTCGTTAGGAACCAGTCCATTTGCATACCCCTAAACTACCCGCTTATAACAACAAATCACCCATTGATTATCAACAGCTACATCAGCAACAACAGATAAAAACAAACAGCTAAAACAATTTTTAAAACCTACATAAACCTGTAAACATAACTGCTATAGTCTGGTTAAAAGCGCTTCATTCGACCAGCTATAATCGTTACATTTTGGCAACGCACCGTCTGGGATCCATTCGGATCTGCAGAGACCCGAGAGGCAGCGAGAAGACAGACACTGCAGAGATGGCAGGAACGGTGGGATAAGTCTACCAAGGGCCGGTCTCATCCCCGATCTTCAAGCCTGGACTGGTAGAAAGCACGGCCAAGTAAACTACTAGCTGACTCAGCTCCTTAGCGGCATGGCTGCTTTCGTAGTTATCTGCACCGTTTTGGACACGAGCTTGCAGAGGAATGTACATTGTGTAGCCGAGGAGTGGTGGAAAATGCCGAACATGTTATGTTCAATTGCCCAAAATTCTCGTAACAGCGACTAAAACTGGAAAAGGAATTGGGATCCAAGATCTCGGTGGCGAACTTTACCCCGTTCATGCTGAAGAGCGCGGAGAACTGGCAGGCCGCCAGCAACTTTGCCATGGACGTAATGGTCGACCTGCGGAGAGCTGAGCGCGTTCTATGGATTAGCCGGCGCCGAACCTTCTGCGAAGCAATGCTTCACGGCCGTACCGCAGGGAAAGGCCCGCCTCATCCAAATATACATAAGTTCTTAGCTTATAGTTTTTTGCTTTAATCGCCTAATGTTCATAATCAAACTAGAGATAATAAATGAATTAAAAAAGAACTGATACAAAGGAAAACATTAAACAACAACCATTAGGTGATTTCGATAAGCCGTTGTTAGATATTAACTATGTAGAAATCGAGAATATTGAGTATAGTGTAGGAGAAAAGAATCGATATTCTGATTCAAAACGCAAATTCGTTCACACATTTAAAAAGGTCTATGTAAATGCCGTAAGACCTAAGCAGGTAGCATTTTAACCGCAATTAAGCCGTATTCAGATGGTACAAAACCAAAACCTTTCAGCTGTTCTCCAAAGTGACCCTCATGCTCAAAAAGAACAACTTACAAATTAGTTGGAAAATCAAAACACGGCTCACAAATTGTAAGAGAAAGAAGAAAACAGGAGACCTAAGATTATGTATAGACTACAGAAGGGTAAAGAAAATATCGAAAGACTACTGCCAGCTAAACCTCATCGATGGTGAACTAAAGAGTTTCGTAGATAAGAATACCTTTTGGTCTGAGAAATGTACAGTCTATGTTTCTATGTTTCAAACCGAATTTGGTTTGATTTGGATGAAAAACTGAAAAGTTAAGCTCCAAAGTGTTCATTCTGCAACCATCGGCTATATGGGAGCTATATGATATAGTTGTCCGATCTGAATGAATCTTGCACTTAACCAACGTGCTGACAAGAAAAACCTATAATAACATAATTTCAGCACCGTAGCTCTTAAGACTTCTGATATCTTGGGGTTGAAACAAACGGACTACATTTATATTTCAGGAATCGGAAATAATAACAAACATTTTTGAATGAAAATGGCTTCATAGTTTGCATTTTTTCTTGGCATAATCAAGAACAGAGAGACAACATTAGGTGCAAAAATCGAAATTGTAAAAAGGGCTAAATGTTTTGAGTGATCAAAAAAGCTGGTGCGTGAGCTCATCATCACCTAGATGAAAGATAGCCTGTCCTTGGCTTTTGTTTTCACAATGTTTTCAGAAACTTCTAGAAAATAAGTATCTGTTTACTATTTAGAGTTGACCATCTTACGTTTCTTTGATAATATGGTAATTTTATGTCCGGTTTTTGAGAAAAAAGGCTACCATTCTTTTTTAAGTATTTTGTCTGGAAATAACTTTTGTTGGAGATAACAGTTTCTTAAACACCCACACAGCCGATTGCTGCTTAGTTCCTGAATTATAACATATATCTATGATTCGAAACCTATAAAGATATTAAACAAGTCTTTGAAGCACCACGATCGAACTTTGTAATCATTTCCTTGCATCAATCGACGAGATTGATAAATTATGGTTTATCCAATGAGAGCACATTTTTTTTTACAAAATGCAAAATCATGCAAAATCGAATCTCACTATATATCACGTGACGATCGTCCAATCTCAGTTCATACACTGCATCGATGTTTGTTGACACACCAACAGATTTGGACGACCTTCACGGAATTCATGGGCGGCCGAAATACGACCACGTTTGAATTCACCAGCAATATACTGTGGTTTTAGATGGTGTTTTGCCATACAAAGAACTGAGTTCATCGATACATTATTGTTGAGATAATCTACGTCGAAAGTTGTGAACAAAAATTTCAACAAAAACCTTCTCTTCAAATTTAAGTTTGACTGATCTTCTTAACTCACCGTAAGCAAACCAAATAGCATTTGTACATCAAAACATTGTGAGTGCGTTTATTTAAAAATCTCAGATTTAAGCTATTGGCCTTAATGATGCCAGTTCCCGAAATATAAATAGTACCCCTCGATATATTGGAATAAATTAACTAAATATCATCATAAGAAGCATGTGTTGTCGTGTGCCAGAAAGATATAAATCCAAATTGCATTACATCGGACGTTAGTGTTCTCTTTCTTTAAGCTATAACTTGTTGAAGAAAATTACTGATAAAATATAACATTTTGTTTTAATTTTTTTTTAACCTTTTTAGCTTAATAACTACAGGTGCGGCAGTTCGTACAGATTTCGTCGTCGAAACACTATTGAAATTTGTAATAAGTGTCTACTTATAGAAGTATTATAACTAACTGCTTCCCAACATAAAAGCGCGATCATGGGAAACCATCATGTTCATAATCAACCTGACATTTGATTGTAATAAGAGGGGTTTCTTTATACAAAACCAGAAAAAGGATGGTTGCTTGTAGGTGTAGGTCAAACTTATAGATGAATCGCACACTAACAATTACAAAAGTAGAAGCATTGTGGTAGTATAAATTCCAAAAAATAGATCAATCATAATGAATGTGTTGAAGATCCAAATCCCATCTATTAATATGAAGCCACTTAAACTGACCGATGCTTCAAATTTATGGCCTATGGCCTCTTCGGTCACGTCAGGTTGGCCTACAAGCCTTAGTTATGCGTGGAAATACTGAAGAGTAAGACTGTCCAGTCTAATCGATATTTTCTTATCTTCTACTTGAATAACATTTTAGAACTCTTTTTACCTTTTTTTTTGGTAAGATAAGACAAAAGAGTGTGCATGTACTTCATTTTCGATGTTTTGTCAAAACTAAAAGCTGAAGACTAAATTAGACACATGTTATATAGTAACCGTAAAAATATCTACAAATTGCTGTAAAACTGATATATGCCAACATTACCCAAATACAGGTAAAGAACATTATAAATCACCATCATTTCATAATATTTTCTTTAAACTTAACTTGAGAGCTCCTATTATGATCATATGATCACGCCAAAGTTTATCGTAAAGAATTGCAAATTTCTAAAAAAGCACGTAAATTATTTGAATAAAACCTAAACGATATTTATCAGTACATATCTCATATCATTAATGAGAAACACCTGTGCTAAAATTGATAACGATTTTTGTTGCCCAAAAAGTTGGAAAAAAGTTTAGAATATTTTACGAAAATAAGAAGAGAGAAGAATTTGTTAATTTGTACTTTATTTGTGTGTAAAAAGGTTTCAAGAAGCAAAGCTGTTTTTCCATATACAAAAAACTCGTTCCAAGTAGTACGAAGAAATAAATTCAGTCAATAGAATTAGGAACAATCAAAAAGTTTCTACATATTCCAAACATATCCACAATGGATGAATACAAACTCTCTAAAGTTGGAAATAGAAGATAGAAGTCATCCAATTCCACTAAAACCATTTTGTCGTTCAAACGTTTCAAACCAAATGTAATGCTTATCTGTATTGGTTGCAGGTAATTCCCTTATGCTTTTCCGCTGTTTGCACACACAAAGGCAATTTTGGATAGGTCGTAGTCGATGCTGAATAGACGCGGTTCGTTGCCATCGACGTAATAAATAATTGTCTTTCTTTAATAGTTTTCCGGTGATTCAACTTTTTCGCATGACTCCTGCGATGACCCGTCCCTTAGAGTGGCTGTGCCTCCCTTATTTTATTTTCTTTAAAATTTTCAATCTTCTTTTGTGACACTTGTTGGCTTTACTTGAATTTTCTAAAAATTTATATTCACTCTTAATCAGCTTCACACTTCAATTAAAGATTTTTAATAAATTGCTTAAAAAAAATGTTGGGAAGAAGAAAGAAAATGTTGGGAAATTTGAATTGATTTTGTATGTAGAGAATCTTAATGAAAAATGTCTGACATCATATCATAGATCCATACAAATACAGATACCTAGCAAGGTGTTGCCCTTCGTCAGTAGCTGATTTCCAAAAGTATCATGAATAGCTTTATCTAGCACCTAGTTTTAAGCACTTTCACCTTCTCTTCTTCCTTCTTCTCTACGTCAGTCGAAGCGGGTGTTCAAGAGAAGCGGTGTGTCTGCATGTGTTGTGTGTAAGTTCATCGGTCCTTGGCCACTGCACATGTGGGTGCACTTGAGGCCTGGGCCTACACATCACACTTACCCTGAATCAGGAAAAAACTGAACATTTCAAACTCATAGCACAGTGGGTAAGCAGCCGTTAAGAAAGGCTTTAATGCTTTTTAAGAATGTTATTATAAAGGAAAAATCTTATTTGTAAAGTTAACAATTTTATTTTATGAAGCTGTATATTTGTTTGAACATATTTTCGTATAACAAATTTTCTGATTCATCTCGTCTGCAACAATAGATGCGATCCAATGTGAGTTTCCGTTGTCGGCAGCTCGAGTAATTATGAAAATGAGTTGAGAATTAAAAATTATATAGTGTCGCCCAGACCAGTTCGCCTCTGACCCTCTGCATATGCCAATCCCCATAATTGTTGTTGTTGCATTACAAATTTTAATTAAGTCAGTTTATATTTAGCTGTAAATAGGATGAATTCGTATACGAATATAGCATTATATGAAAATGAATGTTTATGTTGGTTTTATAAAGAGCCAGTTCAAATAAAGGCAGAGGCAGAATTCACTGAATTCATAAGAGAATAGAAGAGACGTATAAATTTATTGCAAAGATATCCACAACAAGAAAAGAAGGCTAACTTCGGGTAACCGAAGCTTATATACCCTTGCAGATTCGGTTGAAATTTGATCAGCATACGTAGAGGCTTCTAAGACTGACAATTTCCAAATTTGGTTTAATTCGGAAAAAAATCCGGTATATGTGAGCTCATTCCAAATCGGTCAGTTATATATGAGGTTATGCAATTGTGATCCGTTCTGAATCAACTTTAGTCAGCAGACATGGAGGCATCTAAAACTAACATCAATTCTAATGAAAAACAAAAAAGTTGTGTATACTAAGAGTTCATTCCAAATCCGTCGGCTATATGGGGCCAGATCTCAACGATTTTTACATATAAGCAGCTTACAACAGAAGAATCCTATGGCGAAAATTACAAGTCGATAGCTTTGAAACTGAGAGACAAGTTCGCATAGAAACAGACGGACATACAGACAGACGGACATGGCTATATCGAGTATATTGTCATGCTGATAAAGAATATATATATACCTTATGGGGTCGGAGATGCTTCCTTCTTTGCATTGCAAATATCGTGACGAAAACAATGATAGCCCCTGCAATTGTATAAATAAGTAAGAACGCTAGAAAGTCCATATTCCGACTATAAGACACTCGTACTACGAGTATATTGTATTCCTGCATATAAATGTAACAGGCAAAGGGATGCTTTCCGAACCCATAAAGAATATTATTGGTCAGCATCAACAGCCAAGTGAGTGTGAGCGAGAACACGGACACGTAGCAACTGAAAGGAAAGAAGAAAGATCAGTAGTATTTTGCCATATACTTCTTTACTTCTCGCACAAGCAGGTTTTCTCGAGCCTGCTATTGCATGCCATTCCCATTTCACAACACGATATAACAATAGAGTTATTTCTTGCATAAGGATCACGTTGTTCGCCTGTTGGCCATAGTAATCGTCGTTGTCAAGGAATAATGAAAGGGCCAATATGCCTTCAATTTGGTTTTTAAAACTAAATGACATGGTTGTCCAAGCTAAATGCAATCCAATAAAGATGATTTCTAAGCTCAATCAGCGTGGATATATAAGGAGCATCTGATAAAAATTTCTGCAATGTAACTCTTAACACTTCCGAGATCTCGGGGTTGAAACACACAGGTGGATGGACGGACGGCCAAGGCTATCGAATCAAGAATTTATGTGCTTTATATAGTTTGAAACTCTTCCTTCTATGCGTTGTTAACTTCCTGACAGAATTAGCATACCATCATAGTTTTCTGTGAATGGTATAGTAACTCACATATACATGCCAATGGGTGGAATGATGTATGAAACATGAAGATATGTACAAATATTGAGATTTCAGCAAAACACCATATTCAATTTGAGAGTAAAAGGCATTCTCAATGAGCGGAGCTATAGGTTGGCATTATTTGAGATAGAGATGAGGTACATCAGCGGGATGACATTAAAATTCCATATGTTGTTGGAGGAATACACTGTAATTGTTTACACTTTCCACTTGCCAGCGATGACAATATGGCCATGCACATCAACTTTATGTTTTGGAACACAAAGTTCAGTTGCACATAGAAAATATATTGATTTTACTTTCGTACACTCCCACATTTGTGGCCTTGCTTTTGTGCATCGTTATTTGCTTTCCTTGACTCTTCGTTGTGTGGCAGGTAGGCAGCAGCAGCTTATGAAATATTCAACTGAATTTAATGCGCTGCCTACAATGATACAATCATATCACTGAATAGCAAATAAGCTGAGCTGAAAAGAACCCACCTCCTTTAGAAGAGACATCAATGGAATTGGCGAAGCTACAATTGAATGGATGCAATTTTGGAATTTGAAAGCTAAAGGCTGCATTTGACAATCTCTGGCTTAGAAATATTGCTGATGCAATATCTCCGAGAGATTTGGTATGTATAAACAATGGAACTATTATATTCCACACTTAATTCAGTTTTGAATATCCGCTTTTCTTTACAAAACAGGAGTTACCAGATGTGAAAATGCCTGACTGAGTTGGTGAACCTCTCGATAAGATATTACTTTGAATTTTAATACCAGCTGAAGTATAAGTCAGCTAATGTGAAGACGATATATGTGTAACTAAAAGCCCCAACCACTCTTAACTCGTACGGAATCCTTTTTTACGAGTATGCAATGTGTGACATACGATATTTATAATGGCAATGCTGAATTCATATATAAATCTACCTTTCCGAAAGAGAATCTTATGCTCTTTACGATGGAAGAAAAAAGTTTTCTGTAATTCCAAACACAACAGAAACATTAATTTATTTTTTTTTTTTGTAGAACTTTGTTTTATTTAAGATCTGTCCTGAAGGACAATTATTAAATTTCATAAAAATACTTAACATTATAGATATTCCATTTCAGTTATTTGGGGGTGGGTGAGTGGATGATGGGAAGGGGGAGGGAAGGGAAGCGACATCTTATTCCCATTGCAGGTCCAGTGGATGAACCCTCTTCAGGCGTCTAGTAGTCAGGCTGTTGTCTAGTAGGCTGAGAGCCAGGGTGTTTGGGTGATTGTGAAGCCTGCTGGTGTACCTCTTGCTGGCCTTTGTAATTTCGTCCCGTACCCACGGGACTTTGAGTTGGTCGTGAATTTCTGCGTTGCTGTGGTAGATGTGTGCATCAGAGATTATGCGCAGAGCTTTGTTTTGGAACCGTTGAATGATTCTGCGATTCCCCTCGCAAGCAGTACCCCAAAGTTGTATGCCGTATGTCCACGTGGGCTTTATGATTGCTTTGTAGACAAGTAGTTTGGTTCTTAGACTCATTTTTGAGCGCCTTCCAACTAGCCAGTACAGCTTTCTTAGTTTTTCCTCGCATTGCCGTCTCTTCTTCAGGATGTGTTCCCGCCAGGTGAGCCTTCCATCCATTGTCATGCCAAGATATTTTGGCGTTGGGCTGGCCGGGATAATGCAGCCATCGAGGTGCACTGGGGGGCAGTTACCAGTTCTTAGCGTGAATGTGGTATGGGTTGACTTCTCCGCATTTACCACAATGTTCCACCTTTTAAGCCATTTGTCAACAAGGTTCAGCTGCCGTTGGGAAATGTCAGACGCCTCCTGCGGTGTGTCTGCTGTTGCTAGGAACGCCGTGTCGTCTGCATATGTGGCGGTGAGGAGCCTCCGGTCTTGTAGAATTGGCAAGTCTGCTGTGTAGATGGTGTACAACAGTGGCCCTAGCACACTGCCTTGTGGTACTCCCGCTCTGATGGCCATGCAGGCAGACTTTGCTTCTCCACATCTCACGTATTAATTTATTGAAATGGCTCGCTTAACTGATAAGAAAAATGTGACCACTATTAATTCGTACGTTGCCTAAGCTTAGCTTAAAATCGTAAGAAGATCAAAAGAAAAGCAAACAAAGTAACAAAATCACTATCTAGCTATAATCTGGAAATAATAATGCAATTCAAAGGGGAAAATAAAGGAATTCCTTCAAATTATTCGAAGCTTAGCAAATTTGGCACATGGTAAGGCAATTTGCACAGAAGTCAGAAGCTTAGTTAAAGAATATTATAAATCTGGAAAGACATTTGGTGAAAATGCAAGGCAATTAAATCTGGCTGAATCATCTGTGCAAGGAATTATAAAATTCTTTGTAAAAATGGCAATATTGGGAATAAAATCGCCAATAGACGCCAAACATCGGGAATAATAGCTCGTGACAAAAGAGCCCTGGCCACAGTTGTGAAGACTGATCGCCGCCAATTAAGCGTTAATACAAGCGCCTGTAGGTGAGAGATATTTAATGTCGGTTCTATTACTTTATAAGCTTACGCTTATTCAAAAGAAGAAGTGCTTAAAATGGTCTTTAAAAAGTATAACTTGGATTCAAAGGAAATGGTACACCATTCTATTTAGCTATGAAACTATATATATTAGAAGAAAGTTTACTTCCATCAATACCAAAACTGGCAGACTTTGGTGAGTTCACATTTCAGCAGGATGGAGCAGCATCTCACACTGCAAAACAAAAAGAAAGATTAGCTGCAGTTTAAGAAAATTGAGGTCTTAGATTGGCCGTTCAAGAGTTCTCATCTCAGCCCAATCAAAAACATATGTAAAATAATGAAAGACATCTAAGAAACGAGTCTCAAAGAACCCTTCCAGACTTAAAAATAAACCTGCATGAAATTTTGAATTCTATTTCAATAGAATAATGCCAAAATGTATAAAAATCTATGCTAAAATGTTGCAAATGTGGTGTAAAAGACAAAGAAGATATTCCCCAATATTAATATTAAAAACATATATTTTTTGAATTCAAATAGTAAAATATATTATGATGCGTACGAATTAATAATGGTCATATATTTGTTATCAGTGAATCGAGGCATTTGAATAATTTAATGTTATTGTTGGTGTTGTTGGAATCACAAGAAACTCGTTTCTTCTATCATAAAGAGCATACAATTCTCTTTCAGAAAAATATAGATTTATATCTGCTTTCTGCCTTGTCATTGTAAATATCGTAATTTGCCATACGAATTAATAGTCTATTATACATCTATTGTACAAAAATTTGCCAGAATGTCACCTTTTTAATATAAACATTGATCATCTTCAGCCTGCTAACCCTAAAGAGATATTTAAACATATTTTAAATTAAAATATTTCCTGCAACAACTTTATGTTGACTTAATTAAGTTCTAATTTCATGCAATATCCTATCTATTTTGGTACAGCCTTTTTCATGTTAATTTACGTTCGTTTTGTAGCTCAATTACGACCCGTTTACGGTTTGCGGTTGACTAGTTTGCCCCTCCTTCGGGACCCCGCTCACTCGCACTACAAACCGCATATTATTTTACTACAGCTTTGCGTGTGAAGCGCGTCAACGAGTCAAGCGTAGTTTTGTGGACATTTTTCATAAATTCATGTTGTTGTTTGAGGTTTTTACGATTCCCTTAGAAGTTATACAGCAGGATGAGTTGATTAGACTTAAGATATTTGCATAAGCCATAAAGTGATAATAATTAATAGTAAATAACATTATTTTTAAGTTTAAAACTGGATTTGGAGACAGTACAAATTTATGGCCTTGGTCAAACAATATTATAATTTTCAAAAATTGCTTCTAAATTTTTACAACTGAAAAAATTTGCAAACTATAAATCTTACCAAATAAACCAAAAGCAAATGTTTATAGTATTTATATAACTTTTACACCTAAGTTCGCCTTGATTGACATTAAAAATCTATTGAATTAATTTCGTAATGTGAAAATGCTGAAAACTTAATCTGAAAACATTTTATATATATTTTTATTTATTTATAAAGTTCATATTTTCAGTGCAATTTCAAAAGTTTACTTTCATTCAAAATCTGAAAATAATCTAAACATTTTGGTTGGTTTTGTACTTGATAACTGGATTTTCCAAGGTATACTTTAATATATAACAAATGCATCCCACGCTTAGTCCAATTTTCACTTGATTTAGGCATCGTCCGCACTCATTTAACATATGGCCCAAATTATCTTGAATGTAAATGTATTTTTATAACCTTACAGAGGGTATTATAAATTTGTCCCGATATTTGTAACGCATAGAAAGAAGCATCTCCGACCGCATAAGGTATATATATTCTTGATCGACATGACAAGCGATGTCCGTCTGCCCGTCTGTCTATCTGTTTGTCCTTCTGTTACCATGCGAACTCGTCTCTCATGTTTAAAGCTATCGAGTTGACGAGCACAGCAATGGTTGCTTTTCATCTGATTTCATTCTTCTGACCAAAGTTTGTCCGGATCGGAAAACTATTTATTATAGCTCTCGTATAATTAACCGATTCGGAGTTAACTCTTAGTATACCGTTTTTATACCATTCGCATAGAAAGAAGCTTTTCCGACTATAAAAGTATATATATTCTTGATCAGCACGACTAAGGGCATCGATATAACCAAGTCCTTTTGTCTCTCCGTTAGTCTGTTTCAACACAAGGATCTCAGAAGCCCCAGCAGAAGAAAGAAAGGGCCCAAAAAGAAGATAAACTCTACGAAAATGATATTTTCGTTGTTGTGAAAGGAAACCTAAGCGATGTGATGTTGCTACAAGAGTCTAGAAAAGGCTCTGGTATTTCGCTAAGGTGAAGATCTCAGTTCCATGTCAGGTGTAATGGCGCCAGTACGCTCACACTCAGTGCATGTGATTATGCCGCCGGAAAAAAAAGGCGCACTAAGCAACCAGAATGCAAGCGATTTAAGTCCCACTACGCTTTCATGTCAGCACAAAAGGTATGGCAGTCCAAGCAGATATCAGCAGTCTAGTGTCCACAGTGCAACGTGCTTGCTTCGGGGATTCTGTGAAAGATCCGCACTTGGTCGTCGACCAGATGAAGAAATTTTTGGCTGAGCCGAAAGCCAAAGTCCTGGCATGCATTCAGCCTCCACCGCCCGGATTTACCACAATGCCCTGCCGGCCCGAGGATCTACTGACACTGCAGGATAAAATTTGCCGTGCCCCTAACCAATGTCCCCGTGCAGATTGCAAACAGAGGTCCTTCATATCAGACTTCAACAGACATTTGCAAGTTAATCATCGATCGTTAACCATGGAGCCTATTAACCATAAGCAATTGAAGACCTGCTTTCTCGTCACCAGCACAACGCTCCTCGCTAAGCCCAAGAGCCACATGCTCTTCCTGGTTAAAATTAAGAACCTCAAAGCCCCACTGGATTCATAATAAAAACCATGACAGACGATGGCAAGCATATAGGTGAAGATCTGCTATGGCTAGGCGATACGGGCACATCACAAGCTGAATGGATACAATGGACTAATCATTTTTATCATTAGATTAAATAAATTATGATGATAAATAATCGATATTACAATTGTGTACTTTTCGGCAATAAACTGTTCCATATACTAGTCCAAGGGGAGAAAATGTGAATAAGCATTGATTCCATTCACAGTAAATGTGAAAAAGTATTAATTTTGTCATGAAGTTTGCAATGCACAGAAGAAAACATATCCAACAATATTAAGTATATACTTGATCAGCATGACAAGGCATTCGGTATAGCTATGTCCGTCTGTCTGTCAAACTGTTTGTTTCAGAAGTCTTAGGATCTACATTGTCAAGTTTTTACCAAATGATCCTTATATCTGCATGCTGATTGAGTTTAATAAGAGGATGGATTGTTTTTAGTTTGAACAATCATATCATTAGCTTGCATAGAACAAGTTCTTGCAGGAGAGAAACAAAGCACTCCATGAAACAGTTCATCTCAAACAGATTAACAAAGTTGGTAAAAACTACGAAAAATATCATGAATTTGAAAACCAAATTGTTAACAAATTGAACCATTCGACTTTCTTTTACAACGGCGATTACTCTGGCCAAACTGCGAACAACGCGATCTTAATGCAAGAAATAACTTGCTTGTGCGAGAAGTAAAGCAATTGCCAAATACTTCGAAGTCCTTTATTTCGTGTTGTGAAATGTTAAAGCAGTGCACTAGCAGACTCGGGAGAACCCGCTTGTGCGAGAAGTAAATTTTAATATGTTATTCCCCATTCTACTCTCCGAATGAGCCCTTGATATCGTATCTCTCAGTTGCTACATGAAGCGACGAACAAAATAAGTGCAAGATATGCTAAGTTTAATCATACCGTTGTTATATATCTACAATGTGAATGGTATATAATATTCGGCAATCAGAAGTTAAATTGCTTTCTTGTTTTATTAAAATTTAAAATTTTTATTCAACGCCAAGCCATGCCACACCGCAGCTGTTTTGTTTGAACTGTTCAATATGCTTTTTGCTTAAGCGCCAAACGCCAATTTAAATTGAGTTATTTGAGTGCAGTTCCATTATTTTATAACCATTTGTATTTTTTGTGCTAATTTTTTGCTGTTCATGCAGCGGAAATTCTCGTTTCCTTTGGTCGCCATCCGATATATCTATGTGTATATGCATATCTACGTATATATGTATGTTTATATATTTGTATATTGCAGTTATTTTTGGACTCTGGCACTTATACAAAATTCGATATCGCATAGATTATATGTAAAATGGTGTTGGAAAAGGAAAACAAAAATGATTTCAAAGTTTTAGGGTAATTAAATCTATTGCAAGGTTAAGTTTTAAAGCATTAAAGGTGCTTAAAATGCAGTAAATAGTAATTTTTTGGCTTATATAGTAGCTCGTATGCTATTCACTCTAATCCGGATCAAATGTGGTCAGCAAATCATGAACAAATACGTACCAGAGAACTGTTTGTGTCGGTGTTTGAGGGAACGGTGGCTGGAGTTGTTCAGCGTGTATTGCGGCAGTTTGCCTGCCAATAAAAGCCCTGTGGTTTTGCTTCTGCAAGATGTATCTAATCGAGGCGAGGGTCTCTAGCTCATCACTAGTTGACTGAGTTGAGTAGCTGCATATGTAATAGTAGGAGTCACCACCGCAACTAGTGGAAGCTTCGGTATACTAGTAGTGCCGTAATTAAGCACTCTTTCAGCACCCTGATAAGTACTGATATTGGTTTAATTTTGAGAAATTTTACTATATTAATTGCTAATTGCGAACAAGTTTATTGTATGAACAATTCAGAGCACTGTAACTTAATGACGAAATGAATACAAACAGCTTGTGAACGGAAATTTGCAAACAGACACAGTTTCTTTACAAAAACATATAAAATTGACTTCCACATGGCACCAAATATCTCTATCCGCATCGGTAATTGTTCACTTCCAATCGCTTTTGCGCCATTGCTAAACTGATTCCGACTCTGGTTCTGCCCCCATTTCATTGGAATATCAATCAACAGCCGAAAAGCGCCATTACAAGTCTCTTTCTAAGAAATGTTTTCTTTTTATATTCAGAATATTTTGGCTGAGCCAAAATCAATGGTAGAATGGAGTGCCTATGGACGAATTACCGCCAATGAAGTCAACTGAGGGGGCACGCTTTTTGATTGTATTTTTCAATATTATTCTGATATCCTGGCATTGGTATACCATATAGCTTCATCCACGACTGGTTGCCAGAGGCAGCCCTAGAGCTGGCTGCGCACAAGACTGAAGCACTTCTTGTCAGCAGGCGAAAGAAATTGGAAACTTCTCGCATTCTGGTAGGCAACACTCCGATTGCCTCAAAACGGGCCATACAATACCTGGGGGTCCTTCCGAGAATCCCGTCGCGCTCTCTCCCGCATAATGTTGAACACCCGAGGTCCAAAACAGCAGCGTCGCCGGCTACTCATGAGCGTAAATTGGGCTTTCATCCTCTATGCAGCACCTATTTGGGGCCGAGCGATGGCGCGACCTACCACCTAAGCGTCATCTGTGCCTTCCGAACCATTTCGAACGAGGTAGCTCTGGTCCTGGTCCCAGGGTGCTTCCATTACAGGAATTAGTCAAGGAGGCAGAGCAGATTCATGCTGTAGGCGGAAGTCACCTAGAAGCCCACACTACAGAAAGCTCACGCGTTTTGAGACAGCAGAGTATCACAAGGTGGCAGGAACGTTGGGACCGATCATCCAAAGGACGATGGACACAACAAGTTATCTCAAACTTGGCAACATGGGCAAGTCGAAAACATGGCGAAGTCAACTTCCACCTAACGCTGCTTCTGTCTGGTCATGGCTGCTTTCGAAACTACCTCAAACGGTTTAGACACGACGAAATGGATGCATGTCCTTGGTACGAAGGCGACCCAGTGGAAAGCCCGTACCACGTGATCGTCGAGTGTGGGAGATTCGCCTCCCACAGGTCGACTCTGGTGGCCCAATCTCACCAGGCAACCTAATCCCCTGCATGCTGGAGTGCAGCCAGAACTGGGAGGCAGCCAGTGCCTTCGCAGCGGCAGTCACAAAACATATAGCTTCAATATAATGATTTTGTCTCTCAAATCGACCCGACTTGGGTGGACGTAAACAATTGAAAATTGTATAGTTGCTGGACATAAAAGCAAATACAATGCCCGGATATTGTGTACAAGAATTAACAGCCGGCACCGCCTGGAGAGCTTCATATTTTGTGGTATTAGCGGAGAGAAGAGCGAGAAAGAATGACAATGAGAAGTCTATAAGTGAACTAATCTGTTTGATATGAACTGTTTCATGGAGTGCTTTGTTTCTGTCCTGCAAAAATTCGTTCTATGCATCCAATTCTGTTTATTCGACTTGAGGGACTCACTGAGTGGCAAGCAACATGCGGCCGAATCTAAATGTTAGATACTTATTTAAAAATTTGACCTTGAGGTGGGGCAATTGTCACAGTTTCTATGAAAGTACATGGAGAAAGTACATATATCTCAGAATTCCAGACGAAATACATATATAGACTCAACTTATATAAGGTATAATTATTAGAACATAATGAGACTTCGCTGTCGTTCATTCTAATGAAGAAACTCCAGCTTGGAAAGTACTCAATGTGGCAGTTGGCGCGGGAGAGGAACACCCCGAATACTTTGGCATTAGGTAACACAGCAGGCAGAGCACCAGTAGTCATGTTCACGCCAAATACTGATAATGATATACTTATTTGAAATGTATTCTAAATGTTGGGCTGCTTTGCATCTCAAAAACTGAAGGAAGGCGGATGTGCAAGATGATTAGAATAATAAATATGTTATAATGCAAGTTACTAAATGTAAAGCTACAGTTATTTCTGAAGTTTTAGTATTGACAAATTCAGCTGTTGCTGTCGACTCTGAATGATGTGATACATGCGTCACAAGCACCTACATCAAGGATTTTCGACGATTTTATTGCCCTGTGTCCGGCGTGCCTGTGCGAGGATGTGCACGCTTCTGTCTGCAGCCTTTTCAATAAGAAAGTGGTGGAACCTTTTGAAATTTTAAAAAGTCTGCTATTTCCTTTTGCCTTCCTGTCAGCAACCATCCGCACAGGCCACCCACAGAATTTCGCTGTTCGCATTTTCCCAATAAAATATATTTTTGCGCATTTCACAGTCGCTGCCTGCCTTCCTGCACTTTGTGCATAAATTAAACTTCATTCTCTCTTTTATAGTCCTTTCGCATTCCTGCGACCGCACACATTTCAAATGGTTTTGCGAAAGCTGAAAATTGTTCTTTTAACTCAGCAGAAGATTTTAATGTCCCAATGCGGTTAAAAGGCAAAAAGGGCAAAGGTTGCAGAAGCTGCGCTTGGCTCACATTAATCGGGCCTTGCTTCATTTTAGCTCTTTGTGCTGTTGTATAATCGTCGCTTTCATTTCTTTAGGTGTTCCTCTTTGACTTTTTATCTGGATATGCGCTTTAGGCTTAGTTGCATGTTTTGCAGTTGCTGCCGCTGATCCAATTGTATTGCGCTTTCTGGTCTTCTGATCGGAGAGGTGGCCGATTGTGGCTGCAACCGCAAAAGTGAACACACTACGTACGCCCACGAGGATTAAAAACACCAAAGTTAACTCTGTTGATTCTTCGTACATATCGAGGCTAACACAATCCGCAAAGCTAAGCACAGCGGATATAAAAAATTGCAAGTCCGGTGCATATATGCCATACCTCACTGAAAATATGCATCCATGAGGGTAGGCAGAGAAGCAATTTACCTTATAAATACTTAGGGAGGGGGTTTCTTTTTGCTATGAATTATGTGAAACGAGGGCGAGACAAAGTTGCTCTTAATGCTGAGAGAGCCGAGAGATCAGCCTCATTCTGAGAGCGTGGCTCACACTAAAATATGCAAAGCAATTCGCATAGTATCACGCATCCTCTGTCATAAATGTTGTTAATGTTCTGTCAACTGTTCAAGAAAGTGTTAAATGTTGGCTCGAAATACTAATGATGACTAAATATATCTTTAACAGTCGCTTCCTATAGCGGTTATAGAATGTAATGGGCAACTTCAAGAGGAAAAGAAGAGAAACAGCGTCCAATGTGGTTTAGGTTATTGTAGATGAAGGCGAGTTCACCCATAAATAGTGGTCAATCAGTTAAAGCTTTATTTTGGTCAGGCCAACATTTTCGCCGAATATTTTCCACGATTCAAAAGTAGAACTTCTTGGTTTTCTGGTTTCGTTGTTGCATTATTTGCTTGATCTTTAGAGTAAAGTCATATTCTCAGAGAATATTGAGGTCAACTAAGATAAATTCACATGAAAAGCATAGAAGCCGAGTCTCACGAGTTTTATATTTTGTAGTTTGTATATGTTCGTGTCTTTTCGTTTTTTTTTAATTTTTGGGTCTACTAACGCAATTTTATATCCTGTTTAACAAATAAGTCTTTTAAAGACAGGTAAAGCACAAATAATTGCTAATTAAACTAGAAGTCAAAACTGCGGAAAAGGGAGGAATTCATAGTGCTAGAATCAACTAAGCAGAAACAAAGGTTTCACTCTCAATCTCCCTTTTTCTCAGTTTTCCACTATGCATTTTCTGCTTGATTTGCTAGGGGAATTCTCAATCTCAACACCTTTTGCCGACAAATTCTTCTACAAGCAAGAGCTGCCGGTAAGGTTATGTAGTTATCCTGACATTCCGTCTTGTGGTCTTGTGGTTGTGCGTGCCTCTCCTTAAAGCGAAAGAATGCAAAAACAGTGACCCGATGCAGGCTCAGGACTCGAACCATTTGTACATTTCAGGGAGTTCTCTCTTTTTTTTTGTTAAATATTTTTATATTTGATTTAAGCAGGTTTTCTGCTACCTTTAGTGGCAACTTAAAGCAGTTTTACAATTAACGAAAAGAACAAATGATCACAGGTGATACTTATATAAAATTTATGTTACATATATGGGCAAATGTATATTATTTACAGTATTTACAAAGGAAGAGACTGTTTGGACTATTAATGAAGGAACCCGGTAGGGAGATCCAATGGATGGCACCTTTTGAGTCTTCTCTTTCTTGGGTTGGTTTGGTAGTTAGTCGTCTGGCTAGCGCGTTCGGGTGACCTCCAAGGCGTTGCCTGCTAATTCGATGAATGTAGTTGCATTATATTGCCAACTTTAGGGACCTTTAGATCTATTCCGAGTTAGGATTTTTGATTGAGCAACTATAATTTTATTTAAATTTGATTTTGCCGCAATGCCGTAAATTTGTAGTGCATATTTCCATATGGGAATGGATTTGCAAATGGTGACTTTGCTGTACAATGACAGCTTACTTCTCGGAGCCAGCAACCACGCCATCTTTCCGGCCTTTGCCATTACTGATAGGAAATTTAGTTCCCTGTCCAGTACGACACCTAAATATTTGTGAGAGCTCTTGTGCGTAAGGGTGGAGCAAAGCATCGTAAAGCCACTGCACGACAATGTCCTTCTAGCAAAGGTAACATTTGCGCATTTGCTGCTGTTGACGCCTATATTCCATTTCACAGAGGAGCTGAGGAGCCGTAGCTAGAATAATGCTTGGACTTCAGGTCAACACAGCAGTGTCATCAGGGAGTTCTCTCATGTTGGATAAGCAGAATTTAGCAAAGAAATGAGTTGTGGTTGTGTATGTTTTATATATTGATCAGAATCAACAGCAAAGCCCATGCCGCCAGTCTGGCTGTCTGGGCAGACCATTATTTCCATCAACTTTATTGAAAGTATCCTGGCGACAATTGCAATTAATTGCAGGCTTCTGTAACAAGTAAGAACGCCACGCTCGAATCCGCTCGACAGTTTAATGCCCTGTACAAAGTAAACTTATATACGCTATAGCTTAACTATCCGGATCACATTTGATCAACAGACGTGGAGCCTCCCAAAATGGATAAGGTTTCTATTGATTGATTTCAAACAAGTAAGAAAGCTATGGTCGAATTTATGAATATTCTTGTGATGACCATAAATTTCATATTAGACACACTCTCAAAAATATGCAACCCTACTGATTTTTTTAGGTTTTAATAAAGAAATCTTTTATTCGAGTTTGTCTACAAACATTATGAAAATTGGCACGAATACATTGGCAGACATTAATTGTCTCTTAATGACAAAAATGAAAAATTATGGCAATAAAAATGCAAATTAAAATCTGATTGCAATGCCACAAAAATAATTGTAAGTGAATGCAGATAATTTCAATATTTGACAGCCAAATTGTATATTTATTGAGACCTACTTTCTGTGGCAGGTAAGACGAAAATCGATAATGGAACTCAGAATTTAAAGAATTTGTATTTAGTATTTTTTTTGAAGACTTTGTCATGGCTTGAAAAGGCCGCAGCCGATTTTCAAAATATTTACGGCATTTAAAAACTAATTAATATGAATGGCTTTAGAATTTTTCGACTTTAAAATTCAAAGAAAATTAGAAAACAATTTGTATAGCCTTCAGTGGGCGTGCATTTTATAGCTGCATTAATGTTCCATCGTCTGAGGTATAGAATTATGATTTAGGAACATGGTGTTTCGGGTGTCGGGCTTTTTTTTAAATATTTTTTTATAATATTTTTTTTTAAATATATTTTTAAATATTTGGAGTACTATCGACACTATCGACTCGGCCTACTATTGATGGTGCCGCACTGACGATAGTGTTATCGATGGTTCTGTTTACACATCGCTTAAATTAATTGCGCGTTTTTCTTCATTTGTGGCGTTGCTTAACTTAACAAGATGGATTTTCCTTCAATTAAAACACTAATGCTCAAATATTTGTGCATTCCGGCAACATCTGTGGAGTCAGAGCGAGTCTTTAGCAAGGCAGGACAAATAGTCTCGGACCGCAGAACACGTTTGAAATAGGAGAATGTCAACGTATTGCTTTTTCTCAATCAAAATCTTTGGATTAATTTTTACAACTTACAACAACAAACAAAACCCTAAAAAGCACAAGCAAGTTGTTAATTGAAGTATGAATTCTTTTATTATTTTATATCTTACCTTGAATTTATCTTGATAAATGATTTGTTTAAGTTTATATTTACTTTGCTTATTCTGAAGAATAATAAATATCTACATAATAAATAACTACTACCCAAAAGCTATGTTTTAAAGTCATTTTATAATACCCGATTTTGAAGAGTTTTAATTGTTTAAAACATCGAGTAGGCCAAGTTTTTAAATACTTAACTACAGTTTTTATATTGGGTACTATCGAGGCACTATCGATGTCACTATCGTCCACTATCGATGGCTTTGAAAAACTATTGGCGGTCATCGATGTTTTTGGAAAAACTATCAGCGGCCATCGATGCTGCCGACTATCGATAGTTTCCCACCTCTAGTATAAATCATTGAAATGGTATACATTTGATACACCAATTTCACGATTTTGTTTGGGTTTTTTCCTCATCTAAGGCTCCATATCTATCAAAAGAAATAGTTCCCATTAAATATACAATTTGAACTGTGCCTAGTGTTATCACAAAGCGCCACTTATCCATTCGCCTTCATTTCGCCTTTTCTTCCTGCTGTTTAGCTATTCTTCAGGCCATGTCTCATAGATATATCTATATATATATATGTGTCTTAAATATCTTCTTCAAGTTGTTCGTTGTAGTTTTTGCCAGTTGCCTATCACGCATGCTAAATAAGCAGCAGTGGAAAACGTTGACAAAAAAAAGAAATACTATTTGAATTCTGACTTAATGCATTCATTCAACTTCTTGTGGTGGGCGGCAGAAAAGGCTACTATTTTTTGTTGGATCTGCAGCAGGATGTGCTTCCTTTTTTGCTTGCCTTTTCCGTTTTACTTTTAGTGCTGCTGCTGCACTCGTTGATATTTTGAGAAAGCGTGGCGTAAATTCAATTTAATGTTGTGTAAATTGCCTGCAAATGCAATTCAGGAAGTCTCTGCTAGAACTAGAACCAGGAACGCGTGATCTGTACTCTTTTTTAGAATTTTTTATTTTTCGCAGAAAAGCTCATGCTTAGATTACCGCCTGGACGACCGCTTGACTTTGGACATTTATTGAAAACTCGATGGGAGTATTGTGGTCGTGGTGTATTATCGATTCTTGACTTCGAGTTATCCATGAAAGATCTGGGTCGATGTGCAGATTGGCTTTATTATCAGTGTGTGGAAAAGCTTTTTGGTTTCCTTTTTCAAATTTGTAAGCATTTTTCTTACAAAAAGTGCCATCATCATCATAGTTACTTTCTATGTGAATAATACAATTTGCCTAGACATTGCCATAGTACACATACATATATATATTTATACGCGTGGGTGCGTTGACATTTAAAACTTTGCACTCGCACTGGGCATAAATCACACGGGGCTCTTCACTGTATGTCACAATATTTTCGCCCCAAACCACCTGTGCAGCTTTATGACTGTAAAAACTGCACGTTCTGAAATTTATGTAAGTGTGTTTTCAGCATTTTCTGTATTTCGCTGCTGTAGTTGCCGGAGCTAGGCCAAAGTTACATTTCCAGTAAGCTCGTTGCGGGCTGACATCACCGTCCTTTTGCGCAATTTTGCTGCTATCCTGCGGTGTTTTATTGACCCCCTGTGATCGATTGCTTGGCATGGCGCCCCGCGGTAAGTTTTATCTATAAACTTGGATGTGTATAAGTACTAAATAATGTAAGATCTTGAGGCACGCCTATGTTAGAAAGGAGATTATGGAATGTAAAAACCATAAATTTATGCAAAGAGAGCGTCAAGTCTAATACGAATGAGAATTGTGGAGCTGTTTGTAAATACACGTGTACTGCTTGCTGTTAATCTTATTAAAATTCTAATTTTTTACTTGACAAAACTGTTTTTTTAACTATTTGAACTACAAATTTGTTGTAAATTGTTGTTGTTGCTGAGAATACTTAGCAGTCTTATCTGGCGGAAGTGGCTGCTGCAATAACACTCATTCGTATCATTTGCTTTTATACTCATTACTGCTCATCCTCATCGTAGCTGCTCTAAATTATGCAGAGTTCGATCCACTTCCGCAGATTTCATTGTTTTTTTGCTGGGCCATAAATCATTTTCTGAATAGATCAACTCCAGCACTGAGAAGCCTTAGAAATTCATTTAACAGCAGAGAGTTAAGAAATATTTTTCAATTTTTCATCTAAATTTAAATCTATATTTCCTTTATTAAAGTATTTGCATTACATAACAACTTATTTCTTAGAGGATATTTAATTATCTACAAAGCTGTACTGTGACGTTAACTTGTAAAGTTCGTCCTTCTGCCTTTACGTACATCTCTTCTCATTCTCATTCACTCATCCCTTATCAATATCAAATTTATGCTTGGCTGCCAACGAACAATTGAAAACAATACCAGAATACTTGGGACATCCTTATCTCCTTTACCATCCCTCTGCCTACCTAGGTCACCGCCTTGGCAAAATGTTTTATATGCTTTGGCCAAATGTGCTCATGTGGACCGCCTTCAACTTGGCCTTGTGCCAAAAGTACTTTTCTTACTGCTTTTGTATTTTTGCGAATGGCTTTTGTTTTCGTCTCTGGGGAGGCATTGCAAGAGGCATAGATCGGAGGCATAGATTTTGGGGCGTTATGAATATTTGACATTTTTCTTGCACATCAGTGGTAAATTTGTATTGATATGGGAATCCTTAAAAATTTGTGATTGAAAATTGTTTGGAAGCCAAGATTTTTATTCCGTTTGCTAAGCCCATCATACCAATACCAAGGTAAAGTATGCATTCTGCATTCAGAAATCAAAGAAAGTTAATTTGACAAAGACAACTCCCACGTTCAAAGAGCGATACATATTTATCAACGCCTGAATCAGCCTGAAGAAGCTAAATGGGAACAAGAATTTTGGACAGTTGTTCCACAACTACAGCGTAAAGTAGTTGGCTTCAATTCGACCTTTACATATTCACAATCATTTTACAGGCATAGTAAATGTCACCAATAGCAGAGCAACGCCTAAGGCCAACTCTTGTGATTAATCCTCCATTTAAGCTCAAAGTTTTAGAGAATTTTTGCTTTAACGATGTGATATGTCCAGCACAACAACATCTGATTAACCGAATATCAATTACAATTACAATTCTGACAACCAATTTGTAAGCAGGCGCTTTGGAGATTTGAAAACTCTCATTGATTGAGCGTCGAATCACTTAACCCCAATTCTAAGCCAAATCTTGGCAAGTGAACAATAACGAAACCAAAAATGTTTTCTTAGCTGGCAATCAAATATTGACAAATAGCTTATTGGCAGCAACGCTTTCCGCTTTGGCAGCAGATTCACTGGCTAAATCGAGTCTTTGGAAAGGGAAGGCTTGAAAGAAATATCATGCTAAATAGCGAAATGCATCAAAATGCCTGAAAGGCAGAGCTGCAGCTAAAAGTGGAGGCAGAGTCATAGCAGCTGTCCGCTTGTTTGCTCTATAAATTTTAATTTTCCTCTGGCGGCTGCCCAAGAAAAGAGTTTATAGCTGGAGCTGGGAAAATCCCAAAGCTTCTGGCACAAGGGCGTAGTCAACTTAGGAGGGTTAACAGCAATATATTCTCCACCATTAGGCAAATTTATAGTGAAAATATACGGAAAGTCGAGTTGCCCCCCGCAGGCTACGCCCTTTTTCTGACAATGCCTTTGCTTAGGCTTTATTATTGCCAGCAATTGCCGCGGATTTTATACAAAATGCAGCCAATCTACTTTGCCAAATCATAGCAAATGCAAAACAGAAAAGTAATCGAGAGATGATTGGGTAGCCTATAGATTTCTGAATTGTTTGATTTGTTTCAGCAACCTTCCTACGCTCGAGGTCCAGTTAGTGAGGTAAGGCCAGAGTAGTTCATCGGTGAAAGCTCATTTTAATGCAGGAGTTCAACGGACAATTAAACTTGAACTTTATAATCTTATTATCAATACTTTGAAATGTTTTCCCTCCCCTTTTTAGCTTACCACCCATAAAACAAACTTTGCGGTTGCTTAATTAAACTGAAAAATTTGTCTTGCTTCGGTTATGGTCAGTATTTCATGTTCACTCCCCTCACACGCCTTACTTCTCATTTCATATTGCAATTTTCGTAGGATTTTTCTCTTTTTTGCAACTTACCACAGACTTATTTTAAATAGTTTCCAGTGAGAAATTTCCTGCTGCAGCCCAGGACTTGTCTGAACCGTTGTTTCGAATTTATATTGACTCACTCTTTCAGAGTGCAATGAATGTGGGATGGGATGGGAAGAGGAAGCGGCCAGTGCAGCAGCCATTTAGCAGTCGTTTCTACCATAAACTGAAGTTGACCAGCGGCTGGAAGTCAACTGTTCTCTGCATCTTTTACCACATCGCACAGCAGCAGAACTTTTAACTTCAGTTCCGACCAATTTTAATTATAATTCCTCGCAACATTTCATTTTTTAACTGCTGAACTTTACATTATAATATTTCTTGGGGTAAACTTTCCTCTGCTCAGTAAGTGCTCTCTGACTAGCATTTCTTGCAATCATAGTTTCGTATGTAAATCATAAATATATTAAAGCAAATTCGAATTCTCCGTGTCGAATTCTCAGAGTGCTTGTTTATTTTACCTCACAAAGAGAGAATAATCTCTGCGATTTGACCACAAGCAGATTTCATCAGAAAGTGTTTATAATTTCTTGTTTTTTTTTCACTTGGCAACCAGGTTACAGACTAGAGCTGTCTCTGCTTAGCGCTTACCTGAAGCACTTTATTATGTAAGCGCGAGTGGTGCCCCAGACGAGGCTCACATTTCCCTTGCTTTGCCTGGCATGAAAAGGTAAGCCTCCACTTGTCGTTGTTGTTGATTGAAGGAGCCTGCTGGGGCCAACTTAAGATATCTTTTTGCTTGAAACGAGGCCTACCCCCTAACTGGGGCTAGTGCAGTCCTCCAGCGTGTCTGTCAGGCAAACTGTTGAACAACCGCCGAGAGCTAGAGAGATGTTGGTGTTAGCTGTGGATGGAATGACACGACGGAGGAAGCTAGTCTCCATACTTCAGCCTTCAAAGTTTAACTTTAATGCTTTATCCTTTGCGTCATGAGGATGCATTTGAGCCCATTGGGCTGTGCTTGGTGCTTGAGGATTTTTCTTTTTTTGTCCCTTAGCTGAGCGGGCATTTATAGCTTTAACTACATATGTTTGAGAGGAGCGAGAAAAGCCCGTGGAAGTGTCTGCGGTTGCCAACTGATTGCTTTTGTTGTGGTAGCTTGTTTTTCTACTTATCTGGATGACCTTCAAATGGAAAAGTTGTTGAAGCCTTGTCGAATCATCTGAACCTGTCTTTCGTCACACTTATTGGCATCATAACTTCACATGGCCACAGTTACTAATCCAGAAAGTAAACATTTCTGTACCAAACTCATCTCTCTCTCTCTCTATCTATTGTTCTCTAACCATATGATGAATGCGGTTTAGGATGTGTGCTTTTGTAAGCAGCAAATTTGAGCAGCTTTGCGTGGTTTGACAGAAAGCATAAGTTATCACTTACGGAAAATAGTCAACAAGGGGCAAAGAGAAAATAAGTATTCTAAGTAGATGATAATAAACCATATATTATGTTTTAAGATGGAACTACCTTCACATCGATAAACTGTAAGCTGCGCGATATATATTAACTATCTGTTAGAATGAAACTATCGCTCATTGTAAGCAGCGGACGTATGTATGCCTAATTACTTCTTAGCACGGCAAATATAAATCGGATAGGAATACAAACTTACTATATTTCGGATAGGAATTAAAAGAGTACCCTTATTTATATTGATTCTTCATTCATTCATTTTGAAGAAATCGGTTCTATGGCAGCTATGGTAAGAATTTCAGTTTAAGATTAATGTGATAGCAACACACACAGACGGACGGAGCGGATTAGTTCCACAGGGCTCAGTACTTGGACCTATCCTGTGGAACTTAATTAATGATGATATTCTGCGACTCACCTCGCCAGAAGGTTGCACCTTAATAGGCCTTGCAACGACATAGCGCTGGCCACAGAAAGAAACTTGAAAAGGCGACAGTAAAATAGGCTCCTTTACAATCCAGTCCAACTCAGCCATCAAGTACCTGGGTACCTAATGCTGCATCATAGACTTCTGTACTTTCGCCTCGAGTACGTCGGCAGAAAGCTGGGGTAGCTGCAAACGCCATAAACCAGATGATGACCAATACATTGGGACCAAAACAAGGAAACAGGAAGCTGTAAGTCTCAAGCGTGTGGGCCTTCGCAATGCAGATACCGTTCTATAACCATGGATTCAGGATGACATATAGATGCTGTGCTCTTAGAGTAGCCGGCTGGTTTTGCTTGATGAAGCAGCATTGCTGGAACCGATGCACAAAAACTGCTCATTCCCGAAATTGGCCTCTACTAATTGTTGACCGGGCATGGGTGCTTCAAAGCTTACGTATTCTTTGAGTGTTCCCTCTTCTCAGCGGAGGCAGAACCAGTCAAAGAGCTGAGGTCAGAAATTAGTGCAGAGAAATTATCTCTGACAGGGCTGCCGTTGTAATGTAATGAAGGAGCTTCGATGAAGAGAGAGGCTAAGGAACTCGCAAAACGACTAAGTAGATGAATAGGATACTCCGCCTCTTCCAGGAATGCTTAGCGGCGGTCCCGCGGGGAACGTACATACTCTACTTCGTTTAATATTTCCTTTTCCTTATCTTCATATATTCATATATTCTTACCTCTAAGCAAAAACACATGCATTCACAAAATGTATCCAAAACATTATGCCACTTGGACAGCCCCAAGCTAATCTCAGCTGCATTTAAATGTTTATATAAAAGCTCCTCTAAGTTTTTAGGAGAACTTCAATTAAAAAGAAATTAGAGAGATTTACGATTCTTAAACATAAGAAAATCAGACATATATGCCACTGCTGCAAAGGCAAATTATTAAAATCAAGTTCATAAAGGAAGTTCCATAGCTTAAGGAATTACTTATTATGTTTTCCAATAAGCCAGTGCCTCCTGTGTTCATATATTCACACGCACTCTAAATCTGTATGTATGTCATCTATAGACACCACTCCACTTCTTAGGAGTGCTTTTATGGTGTAATACGCCATTGCCAGGCCATATCTATAACGTCAACGAGTTGAAATTTAATTTGAAGTAAATTTATAGCAGCGCCTTTTGTTCTGAAACACGCGCACATAAAGGAACGACGGAGCCCAATATATGCCCAGGGCACGCAACGGCCAGCGGGAAATGGGGCTTGTTCTTGTTTCACTTACTGCAAAAACGCGAACAACTGTTGTTTTTGTTGTTGTTGTTGTGCTGGTGGCACCTCTTGTTAATGCAGGCGCAACGGAGTGCTGGGGGGAAGCGGCGATCTTATGGTTGTTTATTAAAACTTTGCGGCTTTCCGACTGGTCTGTCGGCATATTCGACTCAACAGGACTCGGACTTAACCGTCGACTGCATTTGCATTTTTGCATTTCAATAATTAATTGTTATTGTTGGCTGCAACTTTTTGTTTGCTTTTCATTCACATGTGCAACTCGGCTGCCAGTTGGTGGCAGTCTGAGTAAAAGTCGGCAAGGGTTAATGTAAGAGACAGCAGCAGCACACACACGCACACAATAATAACAACAAAGATGTTGCGTGCGTTTATGAGTAAGCCACAACGTCAGTACAAAGCTCAAGCACTTTTCACCTTCCCCCAACCGTTAGCACCACCCGTTAGCACCACCCACGCGCACTCGCGAATAATAATAACAACAAAGATGTTGTGGGGGCTGACATTAATTTATTTAGTGCACTTGGTAAGACGCAATCCCTTGGAAGGGCCTTAAGCACTTTTCGTTTACTTTAAACCTTCCTCCTCCCACAGAGCACACTCTCAGTTTTTGCCCGTTCATTGAGTATTATTATACCATGCACCTATAGAACAAGGGTATATCAAGCTTATGAAATGTATGGAACCGAGTAAAATTGAAATTTGTGGAAACTTGAAAAATCATACAAAAATTCAATAAATATTATTTTGATAAATTTCAAAAACTAAACTTAAAAAAGTTTCACAGAAAATTTATATATGTGCAAATTTGGATTTTTCTTGAAAATAATTAAATTTAAGTCTAAATAAATGTAGTTTAAAGATAAATTTAGTGTTAATTGAGAATTAGAATTGATAATGTTATATTAGTCCACTCCTTTGCAATGACAACTTTCAGCTCATTCCAGGACTCGTATTGCATTGCAGCTAAATACATTTTGGCAGAAAGGATGCCCCACAGATCCTCAATTAAATTTAGATCCGGAGCTAAGGCCGGCTACTGCACCAGCGGAATGTTTTGCGAGTCGAAGTACGCCTTTGTAAGCCGAGCAACGTGAATATCCAACTGCCACCACGGAATTCTTCTGCAAGCGATATTAGCTAATGTTCCAGCATTTCCACATATGCTTGTGCATTCATACGTCCTGGTACAAAACAAATTGCAGACTTCCACTACCACCAAAAGATGCACATACCATATGAAATCCATCGCCATGATTGCGCCTGTAGCAAGTCTGCCGGGGATGTCGCAGAGCTATCTGATATTTGTTAAACCGGTCTGAGCCGACTAAATTAAACTTCTTTTCATCACTTAATATCGGAGTTTTGAATTCGTCATCGCGGAACTTGTACTTTTTATAAGAGATCCAACTCGTTTCATTGCACTTTTGGTTTAATGGGTTTGGGCACATTTTAATGCTATTGGAGATGCAACTGATAATTCAACATTTCCTGTTCTTCTTGTCCGGTAATGGAAAGACCTAGTTCAGCCTAAATTTGGACGTAGGTTATCATTTCATTGGTGGCGAGAGACTGGCACGCAATTCTACTAACAGAAGAACCCATATGTGATCGCTTATGCAATATTTTTGCAGACCTATTGAAAAATTTAATACAGTTTTACGAGGGCGGTTCACTGCAGCAGCAATCTAACCAAATTTTCCGAAAGATTCATTTATGGTTTTAATATTATACTGCTCTCCAGTGGTAAACTGTTGCCTTGGTTCTCTATGCACTAAAATTATTATTTCGCTCCACAAATAGGCGGCATTTCATGTTGCTCTGAGATGATGCTGCAGCATTCAAATGACAACTCAATCGTTTTGCACAAATATCAAATATGTGAATGTATGATATCTAGATCTTGGAAACTATAAGCGATAGAAACTTCAAATTTACATTTTCATTTGCCATAAATATGTACCCAGATCAAGTTTATTTTGTTCATTTTTTTGCAATGCCTAGTTTTAGGCAATTTTAGAGATTATTTGGAGATTATTTGGAATTTTGGAGATTATGTGTCCTACAGACGTCTACATCAACTGCCAAAATTTCATAAGGATCGATACCGTATACCATATAGGCCAAAAAGAATTCATTTTTTGCAATGAATAAAACATTTTTTTTTGAACATGGTCAAACATTTTGTCTCTTGCCCGCAGTTGCAGAAATATATCCCTCGTTTCTGTTCTGCAGTATCTTTCCTAGCTTAATTTGAATGTAAATAGCTTACTTTTAGGAAGTTATTCGCAAAGTATACAAATTCGAGATCGAAACGTATAAAACTTAACAAGGGACTACTAGAAGCGACTAATGAAAAAGAAACATGTGAGCGAAAATTGGTGAGTTTTCGACAAATGGCTTAAGACGTATCATTTACGACGCAAGGACATCCAACTTTCTTTGGGAATGGCCGAAGTAGTCAGACAGTCGGGCAGTTAATTTGCTAACATGTGGCCATGTCCATCTGTCTGCCTGTTTCAACCTCAAAATCTCAAAAGTCTTCAATTTGTACAAGATGCATCTTATTTAACATGGCTTTTTAAAGAAGCCTGCATATATTTATGATGTGAATGATATTTAACCTCCGTAAATCCGCAGCTAGTTTTCCTTTCCCTTTTTATTTCAAGCTAAACTTTGATTTCAGATAAATATTGCTTTTAGTCTTTTTTACCCTAAAAAAGAGAATTTGCTATTTAGCAACTGGGAGAGCCTTAAAAATAAAATTCAACTATACTTTTAGGCAAATATTTATAATCCTGAACACACATGGTCGTTAAAGGATATCTGTCTTGAATATATAGGAAATATTTCAATTTTAACCATAATCATTTTCCTTGTGTTCTTATATATTGAG
Organism: Hirtodrosophila duncani; assembly: GCA_037043425.1. Taxonomy (NCBI): domain Eukaryota; kingdom Metazoa; phylum Arthropoda; class Insecta; order Diptera; family Drosophilidae; genus Hirtodrosophila; species Hirtodrosophila duncani. Next base: position 11,756 of record JBAMBM010000312.1, on the reverse strand, counting down.
TTGTTTATAAATCTTCTTGCTTAAATAAGAAAGCAATTTGATTAACTATTTAAAGATCTTTTTATTTGTAAATTTTGCATATTTAAAGATTCGTCCGACTACATGCTCACCAGTCTGGCAGCTGCTTGGCCTCCCAGTAATTGTACCCAGCCAAATCGATTGCAAAGCGAAAGAAAATGTGCTCTGCGGACTCGTTGGAAAACTTCATTGTTCGAATGAATTTACTGGATGACTACGAGCGGAAAATTGGCGAGATTATTTGTAAGAATTTTGGTAATTCTAGTACAGTACTTCCGCTTATTATAGAAGAAGGAGTTAAGCCTTCTTCTATTAAATATTTATCCTCGTACTCTAAAAGTGTAAACGAGTATATTGTATTCGAGCAAATATGTGTAGCAGGCAGAAGATTGCGTCATCGAATCCCTAAAGTATGTAATAATCTTGATCAGCATTAACAGCCGAGTCGATCTAGATCACGTAGATCACGGAGAATATAACAGAGGCACCAAATTTGGTATGTAGACTCCCCTTTTGGAGCGTCAGATCAAGTTTGGTCACAAAGACAGCCGGTGCTCCAACCACCCATCTCGAGACTCGAGTCACAGTGGTCTCTGGCTCAAGACGGATGATGAGAAGACAAACGCTTTTGCTGCGCACTTGTCTTCCACCTTCATGAACTTTAATCTAATGGACGACTTCCACCGTGAAGAATTTTCAAACTTTTTGGATGCTCCAGTTCAACCGGCCCGTCCTATGAGACATATCACGCCGCAGGAGGTGCTGTTACAATTAAATCCGCTTCATATCAAAAAGACCCCTGTGTGCGATGGCATTGATAACCAAGCGGCGAAATCTCTGCCCCGCAAAGGAGTCCTAGCAATAGCAAAAATCTTTAACGCCATGCTCAGACTAGGTAACTTCCCGAGGCAGTTGAAGCGTGCGCGGATTATTATGATCCCCAAAGCCGGTAAGCCTCCTACGAAGATTGACTCATACCGTCCAATTGGCTTGCTAGCAACCTTCTCCAAGGTCTTTGAGCGTATTCTGCGTCTTCCTCGGACGTCAAACAACCTTTCGACAAGGTGTGGCATGAGGGCCTGCTGTACAAAATGAAGGATCTACTCCCTGCACGTCACTAGGCCATCCTGAGATCTTTTATTACTGATCGAACCTTCAATAAGGCAGTGGAAGACTCTCGATCCTGCCTGGTAAAGGTCCATGCAGGGGTTCCTCAGGGAAGTGTGCTTGGACCCTTCTTGTACACTCTGTACACTGCTGACGCCACCCCCGTCAACAACACGGAAGTTTCTGCGCCTGCCAAGCTGCTCCTGCCCACTTACGCGGACGACACTGCCATGCTCTGAATGGCTGCATGCCATCTGCCAGATGACTTTTTTGCTTACTAAAACTTCACTTGCGTTTCCTCCGAAAGCTATAGCGATACTACACCACGCTTAAGTCTACATTGGGAACTCAATTCTCTTTACTCCCTGCCAGTGGCCACCGCAAGTCGCAGCCACCAGATTTAGCTCCCAATCTTCTGGTGAATGAAGGGAAAAAAGAGCTGCCATCTCTATCCAAAAGCTAGCTAGCACTGAGGTTGCTAAGCGAAAGACGATCCTGTCGCTTTCTGTCTCTGTATCCTTTACCCCCTCATCAAACCACCAGTGGCTGCGCTGCAAATGTGTTTCCAACAGATACAAACCGCTACTGCTAATACCAAGAGATTCTCAACAGCAGAAGTTTAACTCAACAGTGGCTATGCCTCTTTCTGGCGTTCTCCGCAGCAGTGGCGCGCGCGTGCCCTCGCTCGAACCACCCGATCATTACCTTTACGAGCAACCTACGCGGGTTTTTGTCTGTGATCTTCAAAAAAAAAGGATAGTAACTGTAATCAGTTTTAACTTAAACTTCGTTAATAATTTCATCTATGTTATTCGGTCTGCTTCTTCGCCAATATCTCTATCGATTCTCCTCTCATCGATATGTTACATACAATACAATAGTTAATACGATACATATATGTATATGGCTAACGATATATATATTACATTATGTACATCCATATGATATAGCCGTTATATTCCAACAGCGTATAACAATATGTTTACATAACTTAAACAGTTTCAAAATCTTATCATTGTTTGCTAAATAATAGTTATTTTTATATACAATTTTTTTATATTCGATTTGTACGCAAAATTCAAGGAATTCAGGCTTAGGCAGAGCTTTAATTGTGTAAGCATTCTATATAGCTTAAACTAATATCTGTAGGTATAGATTTCTTAAATAAAGGCGAACAGCCAATTTAAACCCTAGAAACAGATATGACCATTTTAAAGATGACTCAACTGCTTCATATCGGCACGTTCGTATGAACACCTAGATAGAGACCCAAGTTGGTATGTAGACTCCCCTTCTGTTGCGTCAGAACAAGTTTGTTTTTACAGTTTTACCACGCCCTCTCCCACCCTGCAAACCGCAACCCGTACATCTTCCACAAATTTTGTTTTGTTAAGATCGGATAATAAGCGTAGACAAACTCGTAAAAACTTTTTGTTATAGAACAAACAATGTCATGTTCTACATCACAAGCGAAATCTTACGGCACATTTAAAAACCGAAAGCCTGCGCTCACAAATCAAATATTAAAAAAACAAAGACAACCAAAAAATAATGGGATGCCACACCAACAGCATGCAAGCGTGGCAATTCCCCTCCGGACTTCGGCGAACCGCGGCAAATATGCAGAACTATTACGTTTGAGTCCTTGCATTTTTCAGAATTACGGAGGGCAGCCGTGCATTGAGAACAAACCTGCCAACTCTTAAGCAGCCGAAGCGCAAACAGAGCTGCCAACTTTTGAGAACATTCAAAATTTCAGTTGAGGCATATTGCCTCTGGCATATAATTGTGCAGATGTTGATTAAGAATCAAATCCTATTTATACTCGTACTCTAGTAGGGCGAACTAGTATATTGTGTTCACGCAAAAGGAAGCATCTCCGACCCCATAAAGTACATATATTCTTGTTCAGCATCAAGAGCCTAGTCGATCTAGCCCATTTCCGTCTGTCCGTCCGTATAAACACCTAGATCTCGGAGACTATAAGGGCTAGAGAGACCAAATTTAGTATGAAGACTCCCATTTTGGGACGTTAGATCAATTTTTTTGCTTTAAAAGCTTCATCGCCCCCTCCCACCCAGGCAAATCGATAAAAACGTTGTCTACAAAAACAACTATATCTCGGAGACTATAAGTGGGGTCCCCAACTTTTGGTATGTAGACTCCCCTTGTAAAGCGTTAGAATGCGTTTTTTTTTCAAAATCAAATCAATTAAAACCTTAGATCTCCCACAAATCATAACGTATATAATTGAAACCCGGTTTGTATACGTATTATCCTATAATCTACCGATTTGCCAAATTGCATTATCATCGCATAATAATAATTTAGTTTCAACTAAATGCGTTAAGATTTGTGGAAGATATAAGGTTTCTTCGATTTGCGGGGGCGGGGCAAAGTTTGTAACCAAACTTAATCTGACGCTCCAAAAGGGGAGTCTACATACCAAATTTGGTGCCTCTCTTATAGTCTCCGTGATCTAGCTGATCTAGATCGACTCGGCTGTTGATGCTGATCAAGTGATTATAAACTCTATAATAGAATAATAAATCGTCTACTCTAATAGAATACAAGTATGAATTGGATTTGATTCTTAATCAACATCTGCAAAATTGAATATGAATTAACTGAAATTTTGAATGTTCTCAAAAGTTGGCAGCTCTGTTTGCGCTTCGGCTTCTTAAGAGTTGGCAGGTTTGTTCTCAATGCACGGCTGCCCTCCGTAATTCTAAAAATTCAAGCTCTCAAACGTAATAGTTCTGCATATTTGCCGCGGTTCGCCGAAGACCGGCGGGGACTTGCCACGCTTGCGTGCTGTTGGCGTGGCATCCCATTAGTTTCACGTTTGTTTCTTTGGATATTTGATTTGTGAGCACAGCCTTTCGGTTTGTATGTGTGCCGTAACATGATGTCTTTGCTTGACATTGATGACATTGTTTGGGGTCTTAGACGCTTTCTTCTGCCCGTTGAAGAAACATTTGCGCGAATGCAGCTTTGACTGAATCAATAGCTTACGATATATGTTGGTCAGTGGGACTCGAGAATAGTTTTGCCGTATTGTAGTTATCTGTGTCCGGATTACATAAGAATAGGTGAATAGCATGCATCAAGCGGAACTTGACTTCTTTCATCGAAAATTCGGGTTCTTAAGATGAAATTTATATCTGCTGACGACATTTGTCCGGATGCTATGTTATTAAGAGCTACTGCAAAAGGTTGGTCATCTCGTTCCCGCATAATCTCTGTGAGTTCAAAAAACTTAAAACGTTCCCACAGAGAAGAACCAAATATAGCACTGAATGGATCATGCGGTTGTGATGTGGAATGAAATATCCAAGGATCACCAACGGGACGTAATTATCTGAAACACCCCCACATGGGGTTTCCACATTAGAAAATATTTGTTTAAGGCGAGAGTCCAAGTGAGAAAACATTTTTGCACCGACCATAGCAATGTCGTCTATTATTAAAACTTTAAGATCAATAAATCTTGAAAGCATGGTGTTATGCAAATCTGGGCTGAAACTCTTAAATGCAGACCCGTCCTGGTTCTCTGGGAGAGAAAACATGGAATGAAGAGTTGATCTTTCGATTCCGTAAGCTGCCTTACCTGTGGGAGCGCATAGGAGAATTTTTGCGGATGTGGGGCCGCAACCTGCTCTACGATTATACTCCTGGGAAATTTATTGATATCCAGTTGAAATAAGTCTACTCTTGCCTGCTCCGCCACCTACAAACTCATGGAGTGCTGCATGGTTTCCTGCGTTATGCAACACATGGGTCAGAAAAGTTTTTTGGTTAATGTTAAGGAATCTGACTAAACTTGCTAAGTTTTCAGGTTAGATAATTGGCGGGAGCTTAATTATTCAGATATTGCTATCCGATTCTTCATTTTGTTGGTTGTCATTTAAGTTTAAAACATTAATTTCAGAAGATATCTCCGGATTCGCTAAAGCCCTAAACTCTTCATATTTTGCGGCTTTCTCCAAAATGTGTTCACTATTGGCCTCGGCTTCCAAGGCCCGTCTAGAGCTTTTAGTGTGTAGATTCCCCTTGTAAAATGTCGGCTCGCCTGTTGATGCTGATCAAGAATATATATACCGTTATACCTAATGGGGTCTTAGACGCTTCGTTCTGCCTGTTACATACACTTGCACGAATACAATATACTCGTTTACTCTACGAGTAGTTGCCAGGAGTATGGCCACACCAAGGCATATTGCACACGGCTTTATATGTGCAGGGAGTGTGGTGATAACCATCCAACCCAGAAGTGCAAGTTTGGAAAGGATGACGCCAGGTGCTGCTATCACTGGGGCAAAACGCACGTGGACAATTTTAAAGGCTGCATCGGCCAGAGTCATCGGCTCTCACCCACCAACCACCCAACTGTCTACAATGTTGGCGAGCAAACGTTCGCGGACGTGACCAGAGGCATGTAGCCCGTTGTCGAGCTCAACGACAATGACATACTCCTGCCGTCAGAATCCCACTTCTGCTCTAGGTCCACCTTCAGGTTCCCCGGCTTCATACTGCCAACCACCCGGTTGACAGTCAACATGGGCATACGGCGATCCTCATAAGATTGTCAACCTCCTTTCAACCCTCTTCAACATTCTCGGAAGATCACATCCAAGCAGTAACCATCCAGTTAACAGTCAGCAGAGGTTGTACTGACTCCTGCCTACAGGTGGACGGAGGCTGACGTTGTGCCATTTCTAATTCAACTCGGTACTAAGTTTCTTGCGGCAGGTGACTAGAATGCTAAGCACAGGTGGTGGGGCAACTACAAGATGTGTCCCAGAGGCAGTGTCCTGTTTTCTGCCATAGCTGATGAGAGTATCGACATCATTGCAACTGGAGAAGCTACGTGTTAGCCCTATCGTGCAAACGCCACTCCCAGTGCCATCGACTTTGGAATCTCTAAAGGCTTTAGACAGCAACAAATCAAAATTCAAGTGCTGACGAAGCTGTCATCCGACCACCTCCCGCTGCTCTATAAGGTAGACGAAGGAAGACGCACATTCCTTCAAAGGAGTACAACAAATGCTGCCATCGCACACTGACATAGAGGCTTTTAAGGTCCAATTAGAAGCTTCTGTGGAACTCAATGCTTCCATCGACTCTTGCAGCGAGCTGGAAGCGTACGTCGACTGCTTTGCATCCAAGATTGTCGAAGCTGCTCGGCGGGCTACGCCTTCCCACGCCAAGCTGGTCTCCCGACTGTAAGGAGGGCGCCCATTCTGAATTCGGAGGCTACGGCTTTGCTCAGCGACTTCTCAATATGGAAGCTCACGAGAGGAGTCAGATAGACAAAAATGACAGCCGGTGCTCCAGTCACCCTACAAAGCCAAGCTTGACTGGCCAAAAGCCAAAAGCTTGACTGGCTCCTGCGTTCAAGCAAGCTTCAGTTGTCAACCAAGACTCTGTTAATTAAAGCCCAACTGGACTTATGCAATCTAGGTACGGGTCACTGCCTCTAGGAGCCAGCTCGACAGGCTGAGGGTCGTCCAAACGCGTGCGTGGTACGTCACCAATAGTGCCATCTAAAGCGGCCTGAGACTTGTAATCTGGTCGGGGACCAGATCAACTACCAAAGCATCCGGATACGCCGACATGCTCGCGATGCACCCAAACTCGTTGGCGAACAATTTTGCTGACCCTATACCCCTCGTAGGATTGCTTAACCTCTACATATGGTAATTTGTGTAATTATAGTAGTTAAGGCTTCCTTCCCTCTGTATCCATATTACTCTTCCCTTTACACGTTACGTTAGGTTCAGAAGGCACTGGACGATTCCAGCGATATTAAATTAAAAAAAAAAGTGGTGTGCGATTTTGTCTGACGATGGACCATTGAGCGCAACAATACCTCCTCTAGCTTTTTTTTTTTTTTTGCCATATTTGGAACTGTCAACTCTTCTGAATTTTGCAAGAGCTGCAAATGATAGAATGCAGACAACAATATATTCGCTCTGAAACAACTAAAGAGCCTGAAGAAATATAAAATATAAAAGAAATATAAAATGGATCAACAAAAAAAATTTCTATTTCAAATAACAAAGACCTTAAAACTTAATGACCGCCAAGCCTAACAACATCTACAGCCAATGGCGTTAATGTGGCCTAAGCCCATTTGCAGCTACTCAACTAACATTTTTGAGAATCATGTAGGGAAACCTGGTGTTGTCAGCTGACTTTTTGTGATTCATATTAAAAATTTCCCAAGCTTACTAAGCTGAGGCTGGAGAGTCTTTGCCTGGCTGGGCTGGCATTGGCGCTGCGTTGCGAATATTCCAGATATTCGAATACTCAAGAAAGACAACAACATTAAAAACAGTTCAACAACAAAACATGCGAAGAAACAGAATACGAAACTTTCGCAGCCGGACGACACATATAAAAACATACTGGCAATACTAAGCGTGTTGTTTTTGTTGCTGCCTGCAAAGCAACAGTAAATGCTGTTCACAGTTTGCGTGCCTGTATGTGTATGTATGTGCGTGAGTGTGAGCATTATTTTGCGTAGCCTCTACGTCGGCACAAATTCAATAAGCAGTTTAGTTTACCTTACAGTTGCGAAGTGCATTTGGAAGAGAAAAACAAAAACGACTGGCAATGCCCGGTAAATTGGCTGGTAATTACACATCTGTATACACCTAAGAAGCTTATAATATTGTTATAATTGTTATAATATTGTTATAATTGTTATAATTGTTCCCTGTACCTATGGCACATATGTGTATTAAGTTTGTGAAATGTATGTAATAGGCAGAAAGATAGAAGCTTTTCCGATTTCTTGATTACGACAACAAGCCGAGTCGATGTAGAAATGTCCGTCCGCCCGTCCGTCTGGATGTATGAAAATCTAGATATTGAAAACTGTATGAGATGGCGAGTTCTAAGTTGAATTTTTATTTTCCATAAATAGATCAAGTTTATTTTTATTCTTTTGACACGCCCACTTTTTAGGGTGGCCTCCATAGAAACTGCAGTCTATTTTAGATTATTTATTTCATAGCTTTTGGTTTTCGGAATTTAACAAAATTTGGAGCTTATGCGTTCTACAGACAGTTATATCATATAGCTCCCATAGAGCCCATTTTTCGGAAATTTGGTTATTATCCATTTTATAATGCCCCACATCCACAGATACAATTTTATTCAGATCGGACAACAATTTCATATAGCCAATTTTTTCGGAATGAACACAAAATGTTTGTTTTTCATCCAAATCTCTCAAAAATGTGGACATTTTAAAGAGACTCAAATCCAAGTTTGTCCGAAGTTGATCAGAAGCGGCTTGCTATATCTTATAGCGGTTTATTAGGGAATTTAACTGTAGAGCTAGCTCGACTGTTGCGGTCTTACTTGTTTATTGTTTGATTCAACATATTTCGAAATTATCCAAGCTTTTGTGAAAGGAACTCGGAGACGGGGGAAGTGAACAATAGAAACCACTGACAACACTTACCAACCATTATGAAAAATGTGTCCCTTTAAAATTGAGATGCGGAAGATGCCAGGCTAAGACTGTACCTGCTTTGCATGTTATTTTTCCCGTTCTGTTTATAGTTCTCTCTACATTTGCTTTTATACTGCAAGCTGTGCTGATCGCTAAGGTAGAGTTATTAAAGAAAATTGTCAATTAGAAAAGCTACAGTTATCTAGGAAAAATATGTATTTATTTGCAAGAGAAGAGTGCATGGCAGCAATTTGCAAACCAAATTTTGGTATAAGAGAGAAATAGGGGAAAACTAGACAAATATATGGAGAAGAGATGGGCATACTTTTAGTCAGAGTAACTACCAGGTACGCTGCCCAACTAGTATCTAAATATAGCAGCGACTTAGCAACAAGTCTCAGTAATGGACATCAAATAGATGTTGATTCTTGAGGCCCGCTATGTGCATGAGTCGCTGGAAAGTGCATGGAAGTAGAATGTTATTTAAATTTAAGTTTACTCAACACCATAAAAGAAGTCCTATAGTTTCAAGAATCATTTGGTATGTTTTTCCATAAGCTAACCACATTGCCACTGGCTCATTCAACGCAATTGTTTGCTCTACACATCCACATTCAGGGTCAGCATATCCGCATATCTACAGCACACCACTCTGTGAGAGTGCAGCTATAGTGTAGTATGCCTTTTACATGCCATATCCATAATGTCAACGAGTTGAAGTTTAACTTTAAATCAATTTATAGCACCGCCTGAAACACATAAAGCCACGACGGAGCCAGAGGCACGCAACGGCCAGCGGAAAATGGGGGTCTTGTTCTTGCACTTTCTGAGAATCCGCGAACAACTGTTGTTATTGTTGTGCTGGTGGCCCCTATTGTCATGAAGGCGCGTCAGTGTGCCGCGCTGGAACGCCGATCTTATGGCGGCTTTAAAAGCCGTTGGCGTCAGACTCCGCTCAACAGGGCCGGACTTAGCTGTCGAATGCATTTGCATTTTGGCATTTTAATAATTAATTGTTAATGTTTTCTTTTCATTGGCATTTGCAGTGGTCATAAAACTGCACGCCAGTGCGAGGGTTAAGGAAAAAAACATACCAACACACACGCACATAATACTAACAAAGATGTTGTGTGGGTTTATGAGTATGTGGCTGACATTAGCTTATTTAGTGCACTTGGTAAGCCACAACATCTTGGAAGAGCCGCAACCAATTTTCTTTTACTTCCAGCTTCACCCTCCCACAGAACACACACACACACATTTACTGTTTGGTTCAAGAATTTGTAATAAAGACAACGCGAATATGAAATTATCCCAGCTTTTGTGAGGGGAACTCACGTACAGAGGAAGGGAACAGTAGAATCCACGTACAACACGGCCGATTATTATGAAAAATCTGCCCTCCTCCTATTTAGATACGGCGGAAGCCTGGAAATTTTGCATCTGCAATGCATACAATTCTGCAGCTCTGTTTATGAACTAGCAAAAATAGTCTTCCACAGAAAATCTTTTGAATGGGGAAATTTGAAAATCGCTCTATTTACATTTGCTTATACATTCCATTTGCTGTGCTGCTCGCTAAGGTAAAATTTTTTAAGGAAATTGTCAATTAAAAGGCAGCAGTTATGTTGACCTGAGGTGAGTGCATATTAAAAACTGAATGGCAGCAATTTGCAGCCAAATATTGGCAAAAGTCACTCACAGAGAGAATAAAGGAAAAGCAAGAGAAACATATAGAGAAAAGCAGGGAATACTTTTAGTCAAAGTGACTACCAGATACACTGCCCAACTACCATCTGGATATCACAGCAGGTTAGCAACTAGTAGCAAATAGACCTCAAGTTCCACTTATGGAAATCAGACACATCTTGATCTTTGAGTGCAACCATTGTTGAAAATATCCCCAGAAAATTGAGCATAGTCGGGCAACTGATTGGGCATAATGTTTACAGTGGTTACAGCTGGTTTACAGTGTTAACTCAATAAGTTCTGTATGAGAAGAAGAATGTTTTGTATTGAATCTGAATTATATTTGGTATTGAAGTGAGGCCCTTCATTTGACTGAGAACTTTGATACTGACACAAAACTATGATTGTGAAAACTTTTCAGTCATGAATGATCACGAATGAATGTAATCATACAGGGCAATAACATATACAGCGACAGTGCTAAAGTTGACCTTATGTCGATTGGAAAATGTGCTAAAAACTAAACTAGTCGCTGTGGTCTGAACATTTAAAACTTTCAAACGCCATTTGAAAATCGTGAAGCCTTGATGCAGATGCAGGGCAACTGCAAGAAGAGTACTTTTACACGAATATATTCATATGTAGAAAGTAATCCCAGACACGAAATGAATAGTCGAAGTGGCTAACGACTGGAGGGTGTTCCATATAGACTGAAAGCAAAACAGCTATTAGAATATATGAAAAAGACAGAGGTAAATGTACATACAGGAGACACACCCATATAAGAGCAAAGACTGCTCATAGTTCCGCTTGCCCCAATACGGTTTACACTTTTCCTAAAATCATATAAAGACAGACATAATATGTTCTATTTGCACTTGTTTCTTAGAAATACAAAATGAAAAACTAGTTTATTTGTTCAACAGCCGTTAAAATCTACAAAAATCTGATGAACGAAGTAGCCAGGCGGAATCCATTTGGATTCGGTGTGCTTAAAATGCAGTAAGCGCACACTGAGGCCAAGTCACCTGAATGTTCGGGTAAAGAAAAATAAGCATAAAATAGGCAACGATAAAATAATAAATTATTCACATTTTGTGAAATTAATAGAAGAATCAACTAATGTGAAATAGAAAATTTGGAAAATATTTTGACAATGAATGACAAAGAAAAGCCACAGGTTAGATATAAATTGCGAAACCTTAAACACAGATTAACATATGAGATATGGGAACATATAATAAATTCATATGTATTCGCCCTTGGTTCTACTTTATTGCGAGGGGTTCTATTTATATTTCAAGAACTGGCAACACTTAAGTGGAAGCTAAAATCTGGCAACACAATAATAAAGTTTGACATTTTTTTATCATAAACGTACTTAAAACATTTCGTTGTACAAGTGTCATTTGTTTTGTTCACGATGAGTTAAGAAAATCCAGATTGGAAAAATCCAAAACAATGGAAATTTCAAGAG
>JBAMBM010000311.1:0-64475 GCA_037043425.1 Hirtodrosophila duncani | reverse complement strand
GTGGTTCGGCTAGAAGCAGTTGGAGTTTGAGTTGAGCCCTTGATTATTTTTCTTCTAGTAGCAGATAGTTTGCAGGAAAGAAAAGAGAAGATACGACAATTGGCAGATGCATATATGCATATGTATATATATATGTGGGAGTAAATTAAAAAACTTCCAAAGTTGACTCGTTTGTGCACTTGAAATATTAATTAAGATCCAATTCACTCAATGAGAGACACTTTTACACAATGCCAAGAAAAGCAGCAGGAAAAGCTCCTGCTGCTGCTGAATACAATAAAAACTAGTGATGCCATCAGCATTTTAGAAAATTTCAAGACAAAAGTATTTTCGAATTTAGGCAAAGTTTTTGCAAGTATAAGAGAGCACACCCATTTGTCCTTGCTGTGCCTAGATATGGTGGCCCACACACATTTGTACAACAACAATTTTTAGACAAAACGACACTTAAATAGAGCGAATGTAACAGCAAGACAAAGCAAATATACGAAACAAGATAGAGAAAACTAAGATAAGCGTCCGGCACAAGTAGCCTATATCATCTGAGCTTTTCCTATCCCCTCTCTCTCCTTTTATGCACTGCCACCAGAAGATTTCCTCTTTTAGAACTGCCACAAAGCAATGAAAACTTTTGCATATTCAATAAACTGCTTCTGGTTTTTGTTTTTGCTTATTTTATGATAAATTTCATTTCGGTTATGAGTTTACAGGACACAAATAATGCACACATAAACGAACATTTTTATGTATGCAATAGCACAGAGCTCTTGTTTTGAGCAATCTATTCGAAAAAAATTTATTAAGTGAATTATAAGATTTTCTTGTGAAATAGAAATCGAGGTAGAACTGAAGCCAGGGCTTAAGCAAAAGTTTAGATTTACAAAAACTTCTTAATTCTCACATAGAAGGTAATCAGGTAAAGTAATCACCCTTACTACTATAACTAAAAATTACAAATATATTTTTAATTACTGTTTGAATACAACAAGCCAAAATCTTATTTCAACACATTTCCAATTCTCCCCCGGCTAAAATATCTAATCAATTTTCCACCTCATTTAATGCATTGATATACAAAATGTGTGCCATATAATTGTACATTCAGATTTGCCATGTGTCTAAATTTATATCTTCGTTTTGAGCATTTAATTTAAATGTGATTTATAAATTCTACAGTTTAGTCGCATTAGCACAATGATTTGGTGAAGGATCCATTTCTATTGTAGCAACATCATTTCGATTACATTCGTCGATGGCAGCTGCTAATTGCCAAAAATCATCTGAGTGGTGGAAGGGTGCCTGCAGGGAAGCAACACATTATGCAAAACTCTATTTATCTCATTGTTAGCAACAAAAACCAGAAACAACAACATCAACAGCAAAAATAAAATGCAGAGAAAGCTATGTAAAAATGGAAATATTTCGAAACAAAAATCGAAAACTAAACTAATTTAAAATACTTTAGAAAATTCCAAATTGAAATAGAAAATACAGCAAAAGTTGATTAGAAAAAAGTTATAAAAATCTGCATAATTTTTTAGTTTATTGTGTTAATAAATTGTCTCTTAAAGTGGATCAAAAATGCATTAATTAATTCAACTGATTTGAAGTTCAAAACAAATAATGAAGAACTACAAAATGCTATAGCTCTCTGGAAGATGTTAGTACAAAGCTTTAAGGATGTGCTTCTTGTGTTTCTGGAAACTTGACTTACCGTGTAATGGCCTGTTGGTAATTGAAAAGCGCGAATTGAACGCTGGACGAATTGGTGGAGCTGGGCAGCTGTTGCTGCCGGACTAAGCTAGGCGCAACCTGAAAAATTTAAAGATATTTACAATTCTTTATAATTTGTTTTAATATAAAACACTCCAACCGCTATTCCGGATTTCGTGTTTCCAGTACAAAGAGAAATACTTTTCCCCTGTCTTTTAAAGGCCTTTGGTAAGATAGACTGGCGGGAATATTCATATTGAGCATCGGCATTGTTGAAACCACAGTCTAAAAAACATCTAAAACTTTCTATGCTTAGTAAAAATGCTAGAAAACTATTTGCAACTGTGGAGGCTGCTAACAGGTGTCAACGAATACAGCAGCAGAGAGCTCTGTAAAAACCAAAACACGAAAGATATGGCTAATGAGCTTATAAATTAAAAATCACAAATGTGAGAGCAGATGCGCATATAAATATCAATATAAATGTGTATTTTAATGTAGCTTTTTAGCGCGCTGATTGCTTTTAACTTTTCCTTGGAAACTTGACCAAATTTATTGATTTAAGAGTCGTAGAAATTTGTCGTTGAAAGCAAAACCATACTTTGTCGAGAAGAGATGAAAGCGGGCATTAAAATGGCAGACTTCTTAATCCTGTATGTGTGTTTATTAAAGTTACATTCAAAATGCTTAGAATTTACGTATTTATAAAAAGCTTACAACTATTTACAAATTTATAGAAGCAAATTGTATGTTTGAAGTGGTATGAACTGGGATCCCTGCAATAATTACGACGTGTTGTGTCCATTGCCTGCACATGTGTGTGGTTTTCCCACATCAAGAATACAAAACGATGAAAGACTTAAGGCCCCAGCTCCGCTCGAGAGACAGGAGGCAGCGCTGCTAATGACTTTTAAATACAACTTTTATATCGTAACATTTTTATAATAACAGACTGTGACTGAACGTGGCGAGCTCTATTTGGGACTCTTCGACGACAATTTGCAACATGTGCGTTTTGGTTGGCATGTGCAAAGCCAGGCTAGGTCACTTGAGTGCCCCAATGGATGACGCTGTTGGGACGACGTCCTGGTTCGTTGAGTGCCTCCAAAATGGCGTGGCTTAAGTGGTCTAGCGCAAGCAGAAGCAGGGTAGTTTGCGAGGCTCTTAACTGCTGGTCAAAGCAATTAGTTACGCATACGCCAGGATGTACGCTTGTAAGCAAGAAATGCTTGCAGAGGGGGTAGAATGAAAAATTAACATAGAGATGCTTTTTTAAGCGGCTTTAAAGTGTTTAAGTATTTTCAAAGTGAATAAATTAGGGTTTTATCTCAATTTGAATAGATTCAGTGATAATGGACAAATCTTATCAATAAAATATAGGGCATGATTGCATTGGTTTAGCTCCAATCAAACCAATATACAATATTCTTATTTAACATTCAATTATTCTTACATTCAGTTAGCCTAGGTGGAAATCCCAAAATTTGAATTCCTTTTGGACGTCTAACGTCCATTCGATTGTCTAGTAAATTTATAGGCAGTGAGTTTTCATGGTTAGACAGTTAGACAGTCTATCTAAGTGTCTGGGAGATAAGTTCTTCCTTAAAGTGAGGCACATTTAAGTGTTTCAAAAATGATTACAAAATAACATACAAAGGAGCACTTGAAATGTTTCCTAGTATTATATCTTTGGTGAATTTCAATGTTGGAATTAGTCTCTGTTCCCCATAGCTAACTAAAACTCAAAAAATATTTTCTTTTACTGAAATTTCTCTAAAATTTCTGTTCCTTATAATATCAAAGAATTTTTTAATTAGTATCAAAAGTTCCCATTACAATTAAGGTAATTCTAATTCTCGACCCATTTTGATACACAAAACTAACTTGTCTTGCTTGCGGAGTCTTCTCACACGGTGACAGATATGTAAAATGACGCTAATCATATAGTCTTTTCCTATATTTCTTTAGCATACAATTTCATTTCCTTCTGTTACGTGAATAACAAGCCTAAATTTTAATTGCTAGTCATCAAATTTTGTTTCCACTTCTATGTTCTAGAAGCGTAGTCAAAAGTTGTTTTCTTTACCGCAAGAGCTGCGCGATTTTCATATGCTTTTGTAGCCAAGCGTCCTTCTCTGTGCCAAGGCGTTGCCTCCACTGCCTTTTGCTAGCCTTCCCTCTCTCTCTTTAGTCTCCCTTTAGGAAAATTAATTACTTATCCATGCACTGCGCACTTCAATGATTTTGACAGAAAAGTACACAAGGAAGTGACCCTCTGCTTTAGAGTGCTTCGTTTGCAACATTTTTTTACTTCTTACTAAAGTTCACTTATTGTCACAAAGATATATAAAGTGGGCACACATCAAAACATTTTCACGACCAGCTTTTTGATATTCAAATTTTCCAACATTTTTTGTTTCACTTTGTCGAAAAACTTATGCTTATTAAATTACATTTTCCAACTTACAAATGGGCAGGTGGGGGTGCATTGTGGTTGACATTGTTAACTTCTAGCTTGTTTTGAGGCTGCGGTTGGCCAAAATGTGATTCATAAATGTGTGCTCTGGTTACCTTAAGGTTGCTCTTAACATGCTTTGCCAATTAGTCAGTTTAATTATTTCAATTATTTCAGAAAACGGAGTTTTGCTGGCTTTTATAGGTATTGCGAGGGTGAAAGTTGAATGTCTGCAAACTTTACAAAGCCAAGAAAATTATTTATGAAGAAAATGTGTGCAACTTTGCCCAATACAAAGTTATCTAAATCTACGCTATTGCAGCTTTTTTGGTGAATATTATATAATAATAATATTAAATAATTACTTAATTGTAGTTCACATTAGAAATCATACACTAAGAAAAAAAGAGGTTAAAATGATTCCAAATCATTACAAAATCTATATTTCCGTTTTCAGTGGTTGACGGTAATCCCGGCTATTCTTCCATTTCGTGAGCAATTGTTCTCAATATCAAAACGGAGTTTTGTTTTCTAACACTTTGTGAACATTATAGAACGTTTTGAAATGTATTATTAGAATGATATGTCTGACATAAATTGAAGTAAAGAACATTTCTATTCTCAGTCCAAGCTGGAATGCGAAGTCAATCACTTCCGTTCGCAGCTAGAAATTCGAGCTGAACTACCTTTATATAGATGTCCAAATACGTAGAGCATCATGTTCACAATATCGGAAATAATATCATGAACGCTGTTATTAATAGTTCAGAACGACATGTTAAAAATTCAATCTAAATTGGAATGTCTTTGGATCATCGTTTTTTTTAGCTTAGAATGTACGAAAGCACTGTTTTTCATCTCGACTTAGCTAAGTCAGTCGTCTTAGGCTGCACATTAAATTCGATTGAATATTTCATGAGCTGCTTTACCTGGAAAACTGCGAGCGACAAGAACAATAACTAAGTGCAAACACGTAAAGTGTCTGCCAATAAACAAAACCAAAACAAAACCAATACAAGCGCGAGTTTTCGAAAAGTAAAAGCAGACTTCTTGGCGCTGGGCCCATTGGTATTGTCTGTCTGTTGTGGTATCTAGTCCGCTATAATATTCAGATATACCAGTCATTCATTCAAGTCGGGCTGTCGGCTTGTCTGTCTGACAGCCTTGCCTGACAATGGCCTCCTGAACTTTTCACTTTAATACAAGAAAGAAAAGAAAGCCGAAAAAGCGGGACGAGTCTCGATTTTGCAGCCGAAAAGTCGAACCACTGGAATGTTGGCATTGCTGGCAAGTGGCAACCAAAACAATTATGGGGCGTGCCACCACTCAGTTTCATTGTTAAAAGTGCCAGACAAAACAACAAGAACACGGCAATGAAAAAGGAAGCAAGAAGGAAGGCAAGCCAAAGCTTATATACCATTCACATTGCAAATATATACCCACCTTTATGTCAGCTACATGATATAGCTCTCCGATATATTATAGCAATTTATAATAATGGGTAAAAGCCGAATTTGGTATGATTTAGATGAAATACTAAAAAAGTAATGCTCCTAATTGTTCATTCCGCACCAATCGGTTTGATGGGAGCTATATGATATAGCTGAATAAAAAACAGAGAAGTTGTGCTACAAAGTGCTCAATCTGGAAAAATCTGGAAATCAATCTGGATAAAACCCGAACTTAACCTGTACCTTTTAAGCCTCCTGGGATTTGTGTGTCGATTCCTCCTGTTATGCTGATCAAGAATATATGAGCCTGAACCAGTATTAATTCGTACGGCATGCTTTTTTACGAGTATTCGATCTTTGACATACAATACTTACAGTTATAACGCAGTCCTATACAAATATATACATTTTTTTAAGAGAGTTTTATTCTCTTTGCGATAGAAGAAAAACGTTTCTTGCAGTATCAACAAAAACTACAATAACATTAATTTATTCAAATGCCCCGCTTAACTGACAACAAAAATGTGACCACAAATAATTCGTACGCTGCATAAGCTTAGCTTAGAATCTTAAGAAGATCAAAACAAAACCAAACAGTGTAACATAATCACTATCTAGTTATAATATGTTAATAATAATGCCATGCCTAAGATAAAATAAAGGTATTATGGCATATGGTAAGCCTATTTTCACAGAAGTAAGAAGTTTAGTTAAAGAAAATTATTAATCTGGAAAACAATTTGGTGAAAAAGCAAAGCCATTAAATCTGAGAATAAAACCGCCAATAGAGGCCAAACATCGGCAATAATAGCGCGTGTCGAAAGAGTCCTGGCGACAATTGTGAAGACTGGTCGCCGCCAATGTGTCTAAAATGTGTCATCTGAGCCGCCCAAGTATATTAGAAAAGTTTTAAGTGTTAATAGACGCGCCTGCAGTTGAGAGATATTGGACGTCGGCTCAAAAAAATATGTATGTTTGTATTACCATTAGCTGTTTTACTTTGTATGCCAAGGAAAATCCATTGCTAACGCTTCCTAAAAAGAAGAATCGTTTACAATGGTTTTGGGAAAGTATAACTGGGATTCAAAGGGAATGGAATAGCATTGTATTTGGCGATGAAGCTATATATATTAGAAGAAAGTTTGCTGTTAGACTTTGGTGAGTTCACATTTCAGCAGGATGCAGAAGCAGCATCTCACATAAGCTGCAGTATAAGTAGATTGGGGAGATTTAAAAATTAAGTTGGAAGAGATTTATAACTTTCTTTATGAGAACAATGCCAAAATTTACGGAAATCTGTGCCAAAATGTTGGAAAATGTTATAAACGACCAAGGAGATGGTTCCCAATACTTATATTAAGAACATATATGTTGTAAAGTCAAATAATAACACATATAAATGAGAAGTACGAATTAATAGTGGCCACATTTTCTTATCAGTTAAGCGAGGCATTTCAATAAATCAATGTTATTGTTGTTTTGATTAGAAGAAAGAGCATAAAATTTTCTTTCAGAAAAAAATATATTTGTATATATCAGCATTAACATTTTAAATATCGTATGTTCAACATTGCATAGGCGTAAAAAAGCATGCAGTACGAATTACTAGTGGTTGGAGCTCGTATATACTCTATATAGTCAAAAACGCTTCTTTCTGTGCGGTGCTAGCTTCCTGAGAAGATCAAGTTACCTTTACAATATTTTCTGAATGGTATAAAAATGTTGGTCTTATTGTCGCTTCTCCATTCACTATATATTTCCGTTGTATTAGTCAGGACATAAATTATGTCCCGCAAATAGGTAACTCATATTATCTGTAATATGCCATAGGAGTCGAGTTAAATATTTAGGTTGCTGTTGCCTGACTGCTGGGCCTCCGTCTGGCACTTTTCTAACTTGGACCCCATACGGCACAGTGGGTAAGAGTCAAAGAAAACGGAAACCTAAATTATAAATTATATTTAACTCATTAATTTTATTAAGTTTTATTTGATCTTAATTTATTTTAATCAAATTATTTTTATCTGCTGGAGAGGTACAATAATTCTATTAAAAAATTTCCTTAAGGTAATTTACACCCCTTTGACATAATCTTCCCTCCACTGTATATTGTGCTACTCCTTCGAAATCCATTCTGCAGCTCTTCTCACATCCTAGTATTAGTTATTCATCAAGTTATTATGTGTTTAAAGCATAAATGTTAAGAGTGTGCTCAGCCTTTATTGTTTATTGGCAAAGTCCAGGGATACTCCACACATATACACACACACACACGCACATGCATGCGCACACATTCAACAGCTTATGCTTTTCTTTTATTTTTGCCTTCCTTCTGGTCTTCCACGTCTTAAATGCCCCACACCTTCCCCTCAGGTGTTTCCAGGAAATTGTTACGAGTATGCTTAATGGCTTTTGAATTTCATCGTTGGTATAGCCCTAATGTTAAATGTTGCCTTCGAACAACATATTTTAGCTTAGCTTTTAGCTTTAATATCATGTTTCGTTATTAATTTCGACCTTTTTGGTTGTGGGGAAAGCTAATTCTCTTCTGATTATCCTGTGTAAGGATACTTTAGATAATATCGATAGGCTAAGCTAAGTTAAATTGAGTTTTTGCTCCACCAATTTGTACTATTCCATAACTGAGCTCTGATTTACATTTTAAGCAACAATAAAATTCAGTTTGGATTAGATGTAAAGGTAAACTGACTCGAATTTAGATAAGTAGGAAGCTGCTGATAAGGTTATTTATTATATTAACTTCTGTTGCATTTGTAGGAAACTGCTTATAATGAATACATTTATTTTACTTAGCTTTGTTATACTTCTATACATTTGATTTGATTCCGTTTGCTGCTCTATTAACTAATATCACAAATTTGGAAAGAAAATAGATTTTTATTAAGATAATGCGAGAAATTCGGACTACAAGTCTGCACGACCGTACAAAGTATTTATAACTGATAGAGTCAGCGATCTCTGAGGATTAGCATATAAGTTTATCAACAGAAGGAGTGCCATCCCATGATCTTGTTGGCTAGAAGGAGTGCGCGCTATTGTAAGAAGATTCGGTGCACGAGGACAGGATCACGGTGCAGATGTGCACGAGGCCAGCGGTAGGACTGAAGCTGAGCTCTGGTTTTATGTGTCAACTCTGTTGCTATGTGAAATTGATATATGAATATTGAACTTCTCATTACGGAAATGGTCTTATTATACCAACGATCTATCAGTTGGGAAGCTAATGATTATGGGATTATTGTATTCTTCTGGCCAGATGGTAATTTAAAGAAACTTCCAGCCGTCCAACATGAATAATGGCTCAAAGGATCCCTATTTAGCTCAAACGATGAGATTATAGCATAAACGCCAGCCGTTGGACTTTGTGGTGTCCTGTTTCTTGACAGGAGTGAAATGGAAGCCTATTTTGTAAACTCACAGACATATTGAGAAGGAAAAGGCAAGCTCAGGCCAAATTGTTGAACTTTTACATTGCTGATGATGATCAATCCAATCAGTATGTATAAGTAGTTCTCTGAAACCCGCTGAAATATGAATTATGGTAGAGTTATGTATATACAGTTATGTCTACCAATTCGTACATATTTCTGCAATTCTGTATAGACTTTTCCTATCCAAAGAAGAATTTTCTACTTTGTTTCTTTTATTCATATTTAAATGGGCTGAACACATTTTAGTTAATGGAATTCAGGTGTTGCTAAATGTTTTCATTTTTTAATTGTTTAGCTGGCAAAAATCGCCTACCAGAAGAGCTTCTTGTGCTCCGCTTTCCCCACCCTAATTCTGCCTGCCACTATACGAGCAGCTGCTTAATGGCGCTAGTTGCCTTTTAAGCGTAATTGCCGTGTCCCGAGTGTTTGTAATGTGTACAAATATCAAACAATTTTTCTCACAGCCCAATCGCATACTGAAAGAGGATGCCGCAGAGGTCTTTGCCTGTTCTGGGTATTACTGGACTGTCAGCGTGTGTCTGGAGCTGCATTTGAAATTATTACTTTATATGCAAATATGCATTGGCTTTCTCTCTCCCCCACTGAATCATGCTCACTCTTAAAGCTTCCACTGAAGTTCTCAGCCTGGGAAGGCCTTTAAAAGTGTGTTCTTGTATACTTACTATGCTCTATGCTCTACTATGTAGAAGGCCAACATGTTTGCAGAGCTTTAAGACGGCTTCAGCAGCTTTTTATCTTTATACTTATTTGAGTCTGAGATGCTGCCTTTACTGTTGACAGTGTTGAGTATCGAAAATTGTCTGCCCTTTTCATTTTCGATTTTAAAGCCGATCCAATTTTTGTGATTCCTGAAAAGAGAGAAGAGGTTCATGCATTAAGAGCCTACAAATTGTACGGCGGAAGAAAAAGATAATTTTGAAAAGAAAAATTAACCACGTTGTTGTTTCCAAGCTGGCGCTTTGTTTGTGCGGAAATGGCTTGTTGCTTTTTAAGGTATGTTAAAGATTTTATTTATCAGCTATTGGGGCAGACGTAGAATACTCTTCGGTGCTCTTGTAAACCCATTTTCATACGAACGTTGACCTCGACTGTGACCCATCGGTTCGAGTTTACCCAACGCCATAAGCTTTAACATGCGTGAACTTGCTCTTTGACATGTTCCCAGTCTGTCAGTCAGCCAATTAGTATATATAATATAGATATATGGACGATAATGAATTGAAGCTATGCAACACACTCTGTAAACCGATATTTACTACTTCTTTGCTTAACAATTCTGTGAAATCGACATTCAACTTCCTGCTGACGGTGACTGGCTGTCCAACTGCATAAATGACTGACTGTCTTGAATTTTTTGGCAGTCGAAGCCTTTCCGCTCTCACATATTTATAACATATAGTTTAGTATTTTGATTGCTCCAGTCGACTGCCTGCGCCTTGTTAATATTTCTTGTATTTCGTATTTTATATATAGGTGGAAGCCGTTGCTGGAAAACGGAAGCAAAGAGACTCACTTCCGCAGCATGTGCTTCCGTTCCGTTTCGTTCAGTTTGGGTGAACTTTTCATTGGGGCTCGGATCGGACTCTAAGAAAAGGCAGCAAGTGTTCTGCTACACAATGCAGTTTTTGGTGTTTTTGTTTATTATTCGTAGTATTTCTTCTTTTTATATTTTAGTGCAAAATATTGCCTTTAAATAATGGTGCTGGGCTTGGGACATGGTAAATCATTTTTATGCAAGTAGAAACCAAAGTGTATAGTTTATTGTTTTGGCTTATTGGACGGTTATCTTACGGTTATCGAACAAAGTCATAAATTTAGCCTTTTCGACGAGAGAAAGAAAGAAAATGTGTATAAGACAATACATTACATATCCTTGAAAACTGGTATCTATTAGTTTCCGGACGGACAGACGAACAGACGGACATGGCTGGATCAACTCGGTTGATCAATCACATAAATACTTGATGTGGTCGGAAACGCTTATTTCTGCCTGTTACATACACTGCAACAAACTTAATATACCCTTGTGCCATAGGTTGAGGGTATGTATAGATATATATTCTTTCAGGAAGCCCCAACTATAAGACCCGAGCAGCGCTTGCATGAGTTTATTGAAGAGCGATTTAATTTCGTAATATCATAAAGCCGAATTGTGATTAATTAAACTAAACTGGAATCATTCTTTATTGTTATACTTATGTTATATATTTTCATGTATTCAGAAAGTGATTCATGCGTGAATGCGACAATTTGATACAAATATGTAATTCGAGAATGTTTTTTAATAATAGCTTGATAGTTTTGAAAGAGTGATGATGCGGTTTCCCATAAGTTGTTTCTCTCTGTGCAATTGGTTGAAATAGAAATCTTAACGAAATCTGTTTAATATTCTCTATTTATAGAGAAGACTTTAGAATTGTTCTTTCTAACAAATTCTAAAAAGATTATTTTGCACAAAAGAACAGGGAACTTAGGTTACATTCGAAATCATCTGTCTGCCTGCGCGACTGTGTAGCTCTTCCGTTTCCGCAAACTGGAGTTAATAAACATATTACCCGAGGGGGAGGCGATAAGGAGGAAAATTACTTTGCAAACTAACAAAATACCGGACAAAATGTTAAATTAATAAAAGAGCAAGGAAACTCTCCTTCAGCATTAAAAGTGAATTTGATCTGACTTTAATTTAAATAACTTTGATTTGCAGCTGAGCAAGTAGGGCACGAGCACGAGGAAAACATTTTAGATGGCTTAGAGAAGGGTGGCTTCAATATAATTTTGGCAGCGCTTGCTCATCTTCGCCCTCACCTCTTCCTAACTGCACAAATATGCCAGCAATTTTGTTGACAACAGCCGACTCTGTGAGTGTCATCAGGGAGCAGTTTCATTTGGTTCAACTTTGAGGCAGCAAGGATGAAGACGACGACCACAAATTAAAGTCTAAAATGAAATTTGTGTAAAACTCTTACTTTTTCAATTATAAATTTAATTGCTTTTTGGCTATATATGTACTTTGTTTATAGTTTCATGAAGTGAATACTCTGCTGTAAGCCGAATAAACTGGCCACCATGTAGCCTAAACAAAACACCCTCCTATGATAGAGTCAGACAACTTCTTTGCATTGCTGGTTTTTGGCTTAATTAGCAAGTTTTGAGGAAATCGACGTTTACACAGAAGTTCTGCTTGCTTGATTCAATGAGAAAACCAAAACATGGCAAAGTGTGGGAAAAGTTTAAGCTCTTCTTCCTTCAAGCACACTCTCAAATTGACTATAAAAATTGCTCGGTTATTTTATTTATTTGTTAGTATGTTTAATTTGTGATTATTAATTATATGCTTAATTATTTACGGTGCCCATTTTTTACCTCTTTTGTTAACAATACAAATTTTCAATGCCTCGAAAACCCACAAATGCTAAGTTTAAGCTGCATGGTTTGAAACATTTCCTATTTAAATTCAAAAATAATTATTTGGTTGGCTGAAAATCTTGTTTAAGAGTTACAATTATAAACTCATTGCCTAATTTAATATTTAAATTATAAAATTAGCTGTAAGGGGAATTTTGTGCTGAAATCGTTGAGAGCTTTAACTGAAACTTTAATGACACCCTGAACACATTTTCACAAAAAGTATCGATTTTGCCTCTCAGTTTTTGCTAATATTTTACCTCGTTATGCTGTTGTTGTCCGCGTTTTTGTTGTTGTTGATACACCCTTACATTGTGGCAGGCCCAGGCAAGTCCGAGACCTTCCAGACCCAGACTAGACCCAGACCCGAGAGTCTTTGTGGTGACACACGGAGAAAGGGACAGAGTGAAAATTGTTTTTGCTACGCCTGAGCAAAAGCCAAACAAAGCCAGCTCACCTTTGTGTGTTCTTCGTCTTACTTTTCCAACTTTTTTGACCATTCAACGAAAATAGCAACAAAAACTGAGCTGAGATGAACTGACTTGCTGCCCTTCGCCGCCATGATGGTCTACGACCTCGTATTTTCCTTCTTTATTCCGTTGACGAATATCGGAGTTGGAGGAAAAAGTTCTAGTTTTGCATTTCGCATTTCGCAAAGGTCCGTCAATGCCGTCGGCTTCTTGTTTTTATAGACCAGTACACTTTGAACCCCTTAATGATGGTGAAGACGATGATGATGATGATGAAGATGTTGCTGTTAAAGGTAGCAAATGGCTTCGACTGTTGATAGATGCTGCTGTTATTGCTATATTTCCTGATGCCGTTTTGGTTGTTTTACCTGGCCAACTGTTGTTGACTTATATTACATAAAGTTTTCATTATGCAATGTTTTGAGCTGCTCCGAACTATTCATTTGAAAAACAAAAGCGAAATCCAAAACCAAAGCCAGAGAGATATTGTATTGTTTGCGTTTTGCTTTGTTGCCTGGCTCTGACTCTGCCTGCCTGAATACCTGCTGAATCCTTGCTCTGATGCACTCCCTCACCTTCCGATTTTTGTGGTTGGGCAAACATAATGGAATTTTCATGTAAACAATTTGCATGCTTTAAGGTACACCCACTCAGGCACACACACACACACACAACACAATGAAGGAGAAACATTCGATATGACCGAGAAATAATGGAAAAGTTTGATACTTTGAATAGACAAAAGAGTCATGTTAATTAAGATTAGCAGCGGGCAATGAAAGTCAATCTGAAGATAAATTGGGCAATATTGGACATTAGCTAACGTTTAACATCAGACGCTAGAGTATGGAAGATGACAAGTGTTTGTTCACACGAGTCAATGATTAAAAATCAAAGCAATTTCTGAAACTGTCTTTTGTATAATGAAATCATTTACTTATTAAATATCAATATTGCTTTGTTGGCTGAAGGTGATGGTGTGCGAAACTGCAATTGCTTTTTATGTTTTGGAATTTATTTCATCGAAACTCGTAATTGGGCACCATATAAGTGAATGACAAACAGCAAAAATTGAAACCAAAACTGGTAGTCTGATTCTAGATCTCACCACGGACTCTTTAACAGAGGTGTTTTACCAATAACTGGGCCCCTTTACTGCTATCCCACTATACACTTCAATCCAAAGATTCTAGATTATTATATGATGAGGTGAGGAAGCATGTTGCGTGGATATTTGCTAGTCCCGTTCACATTTTATGATATCTACTGAGTTCCATCCCTTTTACTCAATTTTGATACATTTGTTGAAGAAATTAGACAGCATCCAATGTATTATGGCAAAATTAATCGAGACATTAACAATCTGAACAATCAGCCAGATATTGATTCCTATACAACCGAATATACTAAAAATCAATATATTTTGCTCAATTTGTTTTCATTTTCTTCAAGCGGTTTTGCACCTTGAATTTTGAAAATATTTAAAATATAAAAATTTAATCTAATGAAAACTCTTTTGCATGATTCGTTTTTAGTTTGAAAGCGCAAATCTCGTTAATTAACAGCAAATCATTAATAACTCAAAATCGAATTCATTCAGACGGGCTAAATAAGCTTCACAGAGTTCTGTAGTTTTATATATTTCTCTCCCTGTTTAGCTATATGTACATCACTCTCCCTCAACAACAGCAAATATACAAAAAAACCTTTTCAACTTTTCCACATTTATAAGAATTGATTTTGTTAAAATATGTCAATCACAATGCAACGCAAATTAAATTTTCAATAATATTTTAACAAAAAGAGAGAAATAGTCTGAAGAGAAATGGAGGGAAAACTACGGTCAGCGGTCGATGCGATTGTCAGTTGACACGTCATAATAATAAATTGATATACTTAAAATATTTAAAGCAAAAAATGGGAAACATAGACGCAGAACAATGTCAAACGATTGACGAATAATAAATACAGAAGCTGAAATACTCTTTTAAAACCAAAATATATATCACGATTTATCTGTTTTTAGACCACACAATTTTGTTTCTATAACATATAATTATACTTTTAGTCAAATGAAAGATTTATGTAAGTAAAAACGTCTTTTTATTTATAAACTCGTATTCCAGAATTGATCACAAACATGATTCAAGCAAAGCAATATACCACAAAATTAAGTCTCTCAGCATTTGGTTTCATGTTTTCATAATTATCAGTAAATTTAATTGTTATCTTTCGTGTTTCAAAGTTGAACATATCGAAGTAAATCAAAAGTACCTAAACCAATTGATCTAAAGATTTCACTTTAAATATAACATTGATTCCATCTAATATGAAAATAGATTCTACTGTTTAGTTTTACAACCAAATTTATTGATCAAACATCATTTATGACCTGCAAGTGAACTCTCCCAATAATAATATGTAATTGTAACTTTTCTATATTGCAGTTCAGTTCAGAAAAAAAAACAAATCACAATTAAATATTTCATATACAAATTTAAAATTTCATTGCCAAAGAGAAGTTCATAAATAAATTATAAGCATCAGAGTTGAATATTTTTCTATACATTTTGTTGACCAACCAAATTGTTAATGGAAAAGCTAACACACATGCAGACGTAGTCGGTCAGCCACCTCTGCGTGCCATAAAAATGTTTAATTATTTAAAGGAAAATTAAGAAAAAAAGTTCGAGTGTATTAAATTTACATTTTCATTGAAAATTCATCGAATTCATTTTAGTTTTATTTACTTTTGCAATGGTAGCAAACCCATGAAAGTCAATTCAGATTTGCATTTTTTGTAAAATTATTTTTATTTTATGTGCTGACTAGCTAACCCGGCCTGCATTGCTCCGACTTCTCCTATTGACCTATGTTTACTGTTGTGCTGGCGACTTTCAATGTTATGTTGCTGTTTTGCTTTACAAACTACCAGAAGTTTCTGCGGTATTCTAGAAAAATGGCCACTTAAGTTACGGTTAAAATTACGTTCATGTTGCCCGACAGGCTTCAATGACAACCTGGAAATCATAAGCTGGCATTTGTTTAGGAGCACTTTTGAACAATAGCACTAACAGCTTACGTTGATCATAAAGTCTCTTCAATGCAGCGACAATATCTTGATAAACAAGAACGTTGATGTCTTTTCCATTTGCCAATACTCAAAGTTGGATGAAGGCTTCTGTTGACATCGATGAAATAGTGATAAAATTTAAGTGGCTCGTCAGGTTCGCACACTGCCAACACGCTCGCCTTCAATTCTAACTTCACGTTGTCCAGCTGGTCTGCTTTTATTTCAACACTTTTGTGGCACTATTTATGTGACTATATGTGTGCTGGTTGCACTTCCTGTGTTTTGGTTACTCCTACAGAGACAAACCTCTCGAAACCCTTTTGGGATTGTGTGCGTAGGTTATTACAGGTTAATGTTTATACGAGTACACACATCTATACACACACACAGAACACCATCGACTTGCTCTTGGCAAGTGGCTGCTGACAGTAGGGGAAATGTTTATATCTATGAATGAACATACTTGGCTTTAGTTCAAGTATTTTCAACCCAGTCTCCAGTGCATCACAGACAGGTGCCCAATCAAAGCGAGGGGTGTGTGTGATGTGGTCTTGTGTATGTAAGTTCATTTAGCCTTGGTCTCTGTGCATATGAGTGCACTTGAGGCTCACATGGTCGTCGACGTTCCTCGTTTACGCGAAGAGAATCTGAAAATGTCCGCACACACACTGCCAGGAAAATTCGGAAAACTCAACTGACTTACTTATGCACATTGGGTCAACGGACAAAGTATGGAAAATTTGATCTTCAGATAAATGTGAACACATATATGTGACCTGACTGACTGAGAGGGAAACTACGCACAGCCCAAACGGCGAAAGCGAAGATTCTGAGATTCTCACATAAATTGGAATCTATGACGTAAGGGAGCACTAAGGAGTTGTTTTAAAATGCTCAATCGGCAAATAGGTCATAAGGGATTATAAGAAAATTTGTGGTAAAATAGTAAAAGTAAATATCTGCTCAAGGACAAACTAACTACTATTAAAAAAGGTGCCCTGCTAATAGCTCCTTAAATATGTAGGAAACTTTATGACATTTTCAGAAATTCTATAAAATATCAGAAAATAATTGTAACAGTTTCAAGAATACAGAGAAAAGGATAACCTTTGTGGGGTCTGCTAGATGTGATCTAACATCTGCATCTGCAACCGAAATCTGTCTCGAATGTGTTCTCAATTTATTCAAGATTTCTTTCGAAACTAATTGAAAACTTTAACACATTTGACTAGAACATATATAGTAAATATTTTGGACCAACTATCTCCTTTCGACTGTGGATTCAAACCAATGTGCGTTGATGTGGTAATTATGACAATTTCCAAATTGAGCGCGGAGTGGCCGCCTCCATTTCTCAATTATTTTTAAGTTGAGATGAGTTTGGAGTAATTAAAAATTGTAGTGTCGCCTGGGCCACTGCCAGTTGGGTTCAGGCCACACGAAGGCCAGGGAACTTCCCCCTGTTGCCCTTCGCCACTTATCAAATTTAATAAATTTGTACCTTCTCAGCGAATTGCCTTGCTTATATATGCCGTTGCTGCTGTTGTGTTTGTTGTTGTTGAATATAAATTTTAATTAAATTCGTTTTCTCTATTTGCCTGTAAATAGCGCCCACTCATAGGAAAGTGTGTATGAATATGATGTGTGTATGTGTGCCTCCATGTGGGAATGCATTCGTTTGAAATGTATAATTTTAATTAGAAAGCGGAAAGTACTTAGTAGTTGGAAGAAGAACCTGCATTTTAGACGTGCTGATTATTTTCAAACCGCGCAGCAGACTTTTTAGTACAAAAAGAAAAGAGAGTGAGGTTAAAAGAGGCTAAAGTAATTAGGTCAAATTGCAAGATATAGTAATGTAATGAAAACAGATTTGATATTGAAATTTTTAATCATTTTTCTTGAGAAACCTTGGAATATTCGTATGTTGCTGTAAAATTTGTCATTTAGGATTCTCGAAGCCCACTTAAAACCTTTGCAAAACGATGTATTTAAATCATCTTCATAGTTAGTCGCCTTTAAGCTAATATCGTTAATGGAAAATCTTCACCAATTAAGCTGCTGATATAGGAAAAAGAACAGGAAAATGAAAACAGCAAAGCCAACATCTATTTGCATTGTCAAAGTAAAGATGGCGGATATTGAAATTCAATTTCATACAAATAACAGAAGAGCCAATTGAAGTCAATTATTGTTTTATTTAACACCAGGAGACGGGTATAGAAAATGCACAAGAAGGAAAAGGAGAGTACGAAAAGGCAAAGAAGTTATTTGGAAATGAAAGCTACAAAAACAGGAGAGAATAGTTTAATATTATTATAAACGTCTAAGCAATGTGAATTCAGAATTAAGGCTGCAAATGAACGCAGTCATAAATTTCGATATAGAAATTATTTCCCTAGCATCTTTCTCTCTCTATGAAATGAACTGACCCATATTTCAGCAAGACTCTAGCTCTTGTTTTTCCATTAATCTCGTAGCAAAAAATCTATCCATGTCCTTGCCTCTAATAAAAATTGAGTCATCCATCAGCTTCTGTCTTTCCTTTCTTTTCTTTGAATTCTTGTGATTGTAGTACTTTTACCCTCTCAAACTCTCTCTTCTTATTTTTTATGATTGATTGCACTCTTTTTTTGTAGCAAATTTATTTAATTAATTCACCCTTTAAATGCGGTTTCCAATTACTCGAGTAAAATTTTTGTCAGCCATAGAAATTGTTAAGGACCTGTCCCAAAAAACCCTCCCACATATCTTTCCAGCTTAAGGAGTAGCACCCCTCCTCAAACAGGCACTGACACATCATCAACATCTCAACCACAGCAGCATCAACAGAACCCGCTTCTTTCTCAATCTCAAGTGAGAGCCTTCGTCTCCTTTTCTTTCTACCTTGGTTGAATACCCTGTCCTGTAAAGGATATTAGAGGTTTGTAATCAAGGAAACAATATAAACAACACAAATGTAAAATAATATGAAAAATTCAATACAAAAGAATACATACGATGTAGGCAGCTGGTCCCACTATATATGTTGGAATAGTTCATAGCTCATGGCCTCTTTAAGGGTGATCGGTTAGCAGATCAAAGCGCAGCAACTAATCAATCATAGAATTACAAGAAAAAGTAGACGCAATGATAATAAAATATCTTTAACACAGTTTGGATACAATTACCGACTGACTTACTGATTGCTGTAATAAGCTGTTCACCATAACAGAAATATCTGGTTGCTTTGTTATGTAATCTTCCGATTATCGAAGTTTCATAACGATCGGTTAATTATGGTAAACAAAACTGCATAATTTCGACTATAGCGTTCTTACTTATTTTTCCTTGTTCATTTGTTTCTCCTTTTTGTGTTAATCCTTGAGCTTTAAGGAAGTATTTCCAAAAATGAATTGATAAGACAGCTTTGGCATAAAACAATCTCAAATTTGATATCACTATTCGCGTATCTGTTACTTTTTTAAGAATTCAATATTTGAATAAGATAAGTTTACCATCCGCTTAGATACAATATACAAATATTTGTTATTTTTCTATAATACAATAACAAATCAAAGCTTATTTTGAGACATTTGGAACACGCAATCATATTTAATAGCCGATAGAAAATGTAGAAGAAAAGCCCATGAGTTTAGTTATTGTCTCGATACTTAGAAAAAAAAAATATAACACACACGCAATGCCCAATTCATGCTAAAAAATAAGGAGAAGGAGAGCAATCGGAGAGCAGCTGTCCGTTGCCAAACCAAT
The DNA here is from genome assembly GCA_037043425.1 of Hirtodrosophila duncani. Taxonomy (NCBI): domain Eukaryota; kingdom Metazoa; phylum Arthropoda; class Insecta; order Diptera; family Drosophilidae; genus Hirtodrosophila; species Hirtodrosophila duncani. The sequence goes on along the minus strand of JBAMBM010000311.1, from coordinate 44,685 downwards.
GGATTTCATCACTTTTCGCTTCATCGCATCCCTACTGGGAGAAAAGGGCATAGAAGTAAAAGCACAAATAACAGTTTCATATATTAACAAACGGCAAAGACAATGCCAAAGTTGGGTATAAAAGAGTAAGCCTCAATATTGGGATTTTACAAGTTTATTAAAAACTTTTATAAATTATTATTCTGAATTTCTTTCGTGATGGTTAAAAACCAACTGAACATTAATCCCTACCCGTGCATTCTTTACCACCATTGGAAATGCGATTCCATCTTCACTCTCAAGTTGGGCATTAAATAAATAACCTGAAAAAGTTTCCATTTTCCATTAATATTAATAACAGCAGACGCAGATTTAAAAATACAAAAACGGTGATGACATCCAGACACTGAATACGTTGCTCAAACGTCGTGCAATCCTGGTGCAAAAGTGTAATATTCGCATTGAAATTGAATTCCTTATGGAATTCCCAGCATTACCCCGCCTGCCTCAAGTTGCCATTTCAACACCACAGTTTCAGCTGAATGTGAAGGTTGGCTGGGTCCCAATGCGGATTAACGTGGCGACAAGCGTTTTTGTCAGATTACAAAAATTTATATTTTTCGACATCCAAAGTAAAGTGAAGATAGAGAGTAATTTTGACACTGAGAAAGAAATCTGTAATTAAGCAAAATAAATTCATGAAGATCTTGTGAACTCATAGAATGCAGATCTGTAATGGTTTTGTTTATATGAAAACATTGTTTATCTTAGGGCTCACTTTATATTGAAATTTTTCTTAATTTAATTTTAATTGCACGGTGTGAACTTTGATAGTTTTTCCAAGAGGAAATATAAACTGTAATTCCTGATAAATAATGGTCAAAATCCATCTACTGTCGGGTTTCTTTAAAATTCGCTTTGTGTTATCTATTTATTTTATACTTTATATATTTTATTAACGAACAACTTCCGGGACATCGTATTGTAATTCCCATGCTTTACAATTTTTGAATCAGAAAAATCTCTCATAAAAACAAAGCTGCATGCAAATCTTAACAGAACTTCATATTTAAAAAGCGTAAGCTTTAATCCAATAACATAGGAAAATTCCATCCTGTTGCAGACAGAAATAATAAAAATTGCATACTTTTGGGACTTCCGAAATACATTCTGAGTGGGGGTATTATATACTTGAACTCGGCTAAAGCGTTCTAACATATTTTTTTTTCTTAATTTTATGTCTTACAGATAATGTGGGAATATTAATACGTGAGGGTAAGTAACATACGTGTTTTTGAGGTTAAGGTTAACCATGATTTATCGACAACGCAACTTGTTTAATATCTCCCATTAGAAATTATGCAAAAATTCAACTTTACAATGTTTTTTGCTCGTGCTCTGCACCGTAAACCTTTGGAGGATATCCTCGACTCAACTTCAATCCACTCTCTGTTTAATTCAAATGAATTCATTTTTCCCTTTTTGCCGTAGCATGAACACATGTGACACCAAGTGTTAGAACAAGAAAAAAGAATGATCTGCTAAATCTGTACATTATAAAAAGAAGTTTAAACCAAAATAAATAACGACAACAAATGTGTTATGTTGCTGGTCAACATATTTTCCCCAGCACAATATATAATATGGATTTCAGTATTTCATATTCAAAAAATAAAAGATAAAATGAAAAGCAATGAGAAATTTAACAGACACAGCACTGAAATGATCAGAATACTAAGTGATGTAATATACGGTTGAAAGTTGTATATATAACATCTATTAGATATTCTATAAAATAAAATTATTTAGAAGTTTCATCTGCCTTGATATCCAAGCAGATATTGATCAAGATTTAAAGCGTTTCAAAACATTTGATTTCTTTATGGAGTCGAAGTACACCCATGGCTCAGTCATAATGGTGGTATATAATATCGCATTCCGCTTGAGGAGCAGCCTCTACCAGATCGATTATACGATCTGCTTTCTCCAAGTAGACAACAATATGCATATAGATGACATGTTTTCTTTATACCCTTGATTGATTTTGATCTAGTTCAGAATGGCAAGCCAAGTCTACAGAGACAAGTGCGTAGAAAACTAAGTACCAAAATATAGACGTCGAAAAAGGGAGGTCTAAAAAAATATTCAAAGTATGTGGATTTGGGTATGGATATGGACATATAGCTGAATGATTAATTTATGTTTAGTGAATTCGGTAAGTCCTCCCAAGAAATTCCCCTAATATATCACATATATTTGATCAGACCAACTTCTTTGATATATATATGAAATCGAGTGGGAGAATTGTTTACAATGGCAATTTTCCAGAATTTGAGTGAAAGTGGAAACGTTCTTCGAATTTTTATACCATTCATGATTAAGTTTAAAAACAAGTAAGAACACTATAGTTGAAGTTCCGATTATATGGTACTGGTACTCTTTACTTATTTTATATTTGACACACTCGAAAGTATGAAAAAATCAAAATAGATTAATACAGTTGGTAAAAATTAAGAAAAATATCATGAATTTGAAAGCCAAATTGTAATTATATTGGACCATTCAACACTCCTTTACAACCAGATTACTATTGCCAACACGCGAACAACGCGAACAACGCGATCTTAATGCAAGAAATAACTCGCTTGTGCGAGCAGCAAAGCAATGGCAAAATACTTCTGAGTTTTTCCTTTCGTGTTGTGGAACGGAAGAGGCAAGCAATAGCAGGATCTAGACATCCTGCGTGTGCGGGAAGTAAAGAAGTAAACTGCGAAATACTGCTTCCCACTCTGCTGGCCGATTGATAACTAAGTATGGAGTCTCTCAGTTACTACACAGTCTGAGAATGTGAATGCCATTTGTATTAACCACAATGCCACAATAAAAATGTCACATAAAGTCTAAAAATGAACCCAAAAATAATAGCAAAAGGCAGCAAAATGTGAAATGACAAAATCTATGACGCGTAAAAAATGTAATAAAAGCTCTTGAGGTGGCTGGCCGGAACGACATCTTGCAGACCGACCACAAAATAAGAATAATGGCAAATTTCACACGTCAAAAAATTAATAACTTTTTAGAGTCTCATAAGCCGCACACAATTTGAATTTTTCATTCTTTTGCCAGTATTTTCATGCTCTCGCACCTTCAAAAAACTAATAAGAGTGCAAAACGGCCATAAATTTTCTGAAAATTAAAGTGCAGCCAAGAGACCAACAAGTGAGAATAAGAATTTGCGCACAAATAAAATAAAAGAGCGACAGAAGGATGCGCGGATGGACGAAGGACAGGCGACGAGCCAGGCGGAAGTGCTGAATCACCGGGAAACCATTAAAGGAAGTCACAACTATTGACTATGTCGCCGGCGTCGAGTCGCGTCAATTTAGCCTCTGCTGCGGCTTCGCTCTCTAGAAAGGGCAGTGTGTGTGCGAACAGTGGAAAAATTATGATAGTAGCAAGGACTATCGGAAGCACATAGACTCAGGCTCAGGCTCAGTTTCAGGCTCACTGAATTGCCAACCCACAAAATTTGCATTGTTGCTGGATTGCTCTTGGATTCCCTTTTCCTTGTTAAGGACATTTTGGTAACGCCTCTTAAAGATGACTTTCGGGTATAACAAAGTATTGTTTTTGCTTTCAATTTGAATTTGGGCGGAATATGACTTTATATAAAATTCTATTATTATGAGAATTTTGAAACCTCAAATCGCTCAAATATTAAATAGATAAAGCCTTTTATTTACTTCTTTAGTATCCAGTTTTACAAGGGTATCCTGTGTTCAGCTGAAAAACGAAGTTAATTTTTTGTTGGTTTCTGTTTTTCCAGTAAGCGCATAAATATCTTCTTTTACTTGGTTTTAGTCTCAATTCTGCAGTTCCAAAAAAAAAACCGACAGTGAAAGAGGAAAAGCCGAATAAAGCCGCCCGCCTAAAATCATAGAATGGAAAACAGTTTAAAATCATGGCGAGATAAATTGCCAAAGATAGCAATAGGAGAAGGACTGTTTCCATGCACTGTCTCCTTTTTGTTCAAAATCAATTTACTTTTGCATTGGTGCCAAGAATCTCCATCCCAAAAAGGGAGTACGATTTCGTTTCAGTCAGGATGAAGTGGAAATAGTTAAAGCTTAGAACTAAATTTCAAGTTAAAATGTTAACCAAGGAGGTGGCGTTGTTTTAAATTGTGTTAAGAGGATATATAAAGGTAAGGTTAAGGTGCAGAATTAAGAAGTCGAAGAATAACTAATCCCAGACATTTCTAGCTCAGTGGCTTAACTAAAATGGAGGGGAAATGAATGGGAAAAGATGCAGCATTAGAAGGGTTTAAGCTAGACATGTCAATACAAAATTAGTTCTGTGCTACAAGTAAACACGATATTTAGACTTTTGGTATGAATCAAAAATGCGAAGAGATCTGCGAGTCAACAAGATAATCGAACTGCAAAGGAAATAGTCACGGTATCAGGAAATCCCGCAAGTACAGTTAATACTTTTGACAAAAATACAGCTCATTTAAAATTTGTTGGTCTACAGAGATCCTCATTATCAGAATTATACCCTGAAGTAAAATTTTCGAGATACAATGAACTTTTTTATGGTTTTCATGGAATTGTTGTACATTTTTGGATATTTCAAAATGAATTATTTGTTTACTTCAGTATGGAAGTTAATGAAAAACTCTAAACAATAGTAACGATGTAATTATCCAAGCACATTGGCAGGGATTGGACAATTAAGGCTTATCCCAATGTTTCTATACCTATATATGCTGACCATCTTCTTTCAACTCTAATTTCGTTTGTGTGTAAAATTCAACATGAAAATGCAATTAACATTGTAATGCATAAATTGGCTGGTCTGTACATTTTCAAACAATTCATACCAAACTTATTTGAAATTGCCTGAAATTTTGCAACTAATTTTAATATCCATTTAATTTCGATAATAGAAGCCACTGACTTGGACTAGGCTCCTCCGACGTAATGCAATTATTGACCACTTGGTGCCTTTTGTGCGTCTCCAGACCTGGAATCAAAACCAAAACTCATCCCTCGATTATTCTTATTAACAGCTCGGCTAGCCGCAAAGCATACAAAGTGGCTTTTAATCAAACCACTAAAATAATCACAAGATAGGCGAACAGAGCAGAAGGCTTAAGAATCTAAGCAACAACAATGCCAGATATTTGAATTCCGAGGCGTATGAGTTATATTAAAAGGCTGTCATGTGAGACATTTGAGGAGAAAGGCTATGAGTGATGTTAAATGAGCATGTACAACTGACATCAGAGGCAATACGTAGAAATCTGAATACACTTTATAGACTTGGTTGAATCTTTATATAGTATATTTTATATCTTATTGAAATAAAATTTCATCTCTACAAAATGCTTAAAATTGTATAGTTTTCTCGCAAATATAATTCTGTTTGAAATGCTTTTAATTTTTAGTTTAATATCTTTGATTCCTGAGATAACGATAACCTACTAGTATGTTCCCCTTTGCTGTCATTGGTCACTTTTATACAGGAGGAAGGGTGAAGTGGCTAGAATGTTCGGAAGTGATCGTCCTTTTTGTCAGTTTAACTAGCTATCGAAACGGCTATCGAAATAGAAATTTCAAACTAAATTCATGTCCATAGACTACAAAATCATAATTCATAAACGTGTAATTCGGTTTTGGTCAAGATAAAGTCATTGGTGCAAGTTGTATGCAGACTGCAACAGGATAAACAAAAGGATATGGATTCAACTGTACTTAACACAAAAAAGAATCAAGTTGGAGTAAGCGAAAGTTATTTCAGGCAATGAATACACAATGGATATAAGGCCAGTTGTTGATTGCGCAGCAGCCAGCACTGAGCATAAGGGACTGATTCTTGGACTTAGAGTTGAAGCTCTAGCTGATTCGACATACGAGCTTCGTAACAAGAAAGTAAGCTAAAAGGACATCTCCTGGTAACTAAGTTGAAGTCTGAGTTCATGCTATTCCAATGTCAATTATTGTGGTTAAATTATTTATCATTTAAATATTTATTTTATTCAAAAGTTTTACGTCAGACAAAATTTGAACATTTCAATCATCTCTCACAAAATGACGCCGATCCATTTAACTTCTCTGAATATGATTTTTCATGCAGGTAGATAAATTATAATTAACCCTGTTAGCTTTAACTGCAACATCAAAATCAACAACATGTCGGACATGGAGTACCCGTGTGTATTTCATAGTTAGAAGTACAAAGTGTATATATATATAAATATATGTATGTATGTAGCCCTGGGGCAAAAACAAGAGTGAGGTTGAAACTCAATCGAGCTGAATGTTAACAGAATAACAATGGCCAAGTCAAAACAACAACTGCAACGGCAGCAACATTCACAACAACAGCAATTGTAATGATGAAATGATACAATAGCTGACAGAGCCCAAACCCAAAAACAGAAAAGGAAAATATGAATGAAGTCCTCAGGAAAGCCTGTGACAACAGTGACACAAGGCTTGGAAGGAAAGTAAATATCAAAAAAGGAATACCTTATGATTTTAGTTATGGAATAGAAGGAAGAGAATAGTCATAGTAAATGTTAATAATACTTCTTACAAAGTACGCTGCCTTATCTTAAAGAGTTTTGTACTAGGATATGCTTTTATAAATTAAGTCTACATTCAAAAGTAGATTGTTAATATTTAATGTTCATACATGAAACGTTACAAGGTAGTTCTCATACAGCATTCATTTACACTTCTGTATGTGTATCCTTACAGCATTCTCATTACAATTCAATTTCCTATTATAATTCCTCATTAGTACTGTCAGAATGGCACAAATGCGGAACGAAAGCGCTCTAGATATTGAGCCAAAGATGTAGCAATAGAATTTATATTTTAGGGTGACTTGTTGAACTGATGATTGTCACAGAACCACAGTGAACGCACAAACGGGATCTTTATCTGTATTATATGGAATGTGTCAAGGAGAGGCAAATATAGCTTTCCCTTTCTACCCTTTTTACAGTCTTGGAGCCAAACTATTAACCAGATGTTATTGTTTACCTTTCTTTTTTTCAGAAGGCAATTAGGATGAAGAAGATCCCTTCAATGAAGAAAATGGTGATAAGAGAGATAAATGAAATAATGGATACTTATAACGATGAGTCGCTGACAAAACCATGATTAAAGAATTACCTGATGATTACTTCTATGGAAGAGATGAACCTAAATGGGAGAACAAAAAGGCCAGCAAAGTTTGTAATTCATTTCAAAAAAAGGTCAGGCGTAAAAAAGATAAACATTCTAAAGATATTGAAGTTATTATTATTACCATAACAATTGTTAAGGAATGGCGACAACTAAGAAATGGAACTTGAATGATCCAAATAGAAATCAAGAGTCGAAAGACAAACTAACACTTAGTATCATTCATTGCTTAATAGGAAAGGAGAAAAGGATGAAATAAGAAGAAGTAGAACAGAAAGAAAGGTCCCGTATTTTGTGTAAACTGTATGAATTCCTTCTGAAAATAACCACTTAAAATATAAACAACCTTAAATAAACTTGTATGATGAAAATAAGTTTATACAATTTAGCTCAAACAATTATTCATAAGGTATAATATTTGCACGTACACAGACGAAACATCATATGGGTCTGGAGATACCCATGGGCTGCTTATATGACAAACAAATGATCAATGAAATGGAGGGTTAATCTTTCTAAAAAAATCAGATACAGACATATCTATTAAGTAATTTCAGATTTATTCATTATTCAGCATACTGTTGCTGTTGTAAACACAACAGCAACCAGCACGTTGCTTAGGAAAATAATAGAATAAGAGAATTGAAAAAAAGAAAACCCGGTTTTTTTGCTTAAGCTGTATGAATCCCGTCTGCCAATAACCATTTAAATTATAAATAAACTAAATATACCTTTATCATGAAGATAATAATATTAAAAATACATTTTAGCTCAAAAGAGATTCATTTAGTACAATATTTGCAAATGGGTCTGACCAGACTCGTCGCTTCCTTATGTGACAATCGAGTGATCAGTCAAACGGAGGGTTAATGTGCTAAAGAAAATTACATACAAATTTTGTGCTCCTGTTTTTAGAAAATATATATGTACATACACATCTATTTAGTACATTCATATATCTATTGATATGCCTATTGATATATCTATTGATAACCCATTCATATACAAAAGTTTTCAATAATCCGAGAGTTCACTGTAACTTTTGTTAATCGAGAGTAGTATTATAATTTTGAGGTGATGTTGCTGCTGTCGTTAATGCCTGTTACATGTTGGCCTTACATGAAAATGCAACTTTTGCAGCAACAACGACAACAACATAAATTGAAATACTCTACGAGAGAGAGCGAGAGAGTGAGAGAAAGAGAAAGGGAACTTATAATGAAAATCTGTTGGCCAGCGAAGCGAGGAATATTTCGAGTACTGGTAACAAAGTTGGACCCCTTCAGAACCTCCTGTTTCGTTTATTTTGTTTTGTTTCTCTGTGTAACTCACACTTTCCAGTAGTCTGGCGTTGCTTTGCATGCACAGTTCGGCTCAAAGTTGTTGGCCCTGTCCTCCATTCTGTTTGAGCACCAATTTCTAAATGGCCAGAGATTTGACACCCAGCCCAAACCTTGCTTCACTCTGTACTTCCCCCTTCACTACAAGCCCAGCCAGCTATTGCCACGTTCGTGCTCTCCCAAACCAAGCGACGCAGGTGCAAAGTGTAAATGAAGACTGATTGCAGTGCACATGATTTTAGCAGACACACAGACACTTACACCCACACATACACACGTAGACACATTGATTGCGAAAGAACGGGCGTAAAAAACGTTGGGAGGTTGCCAAGCTGCTTGCTTGCCTGCCTGCTCTTGTTTGCAAAGGGGGGTAATTGTGGTTAAGTGCTGGTTTATTGGTTGGGCAAAAGGGCTCAAAAGATACAGACACACAAATACATTCACACATAAACTCACACCGCACTCACACAGTCAGAGCTTCAACTCTAAGGTTATTGGGCAAGTTTTTCGTGTACTGGGGAAAACAAACAATTCTTTTTTGTTATAAGTTTATAGAATTTCATGCTGAGTTTCTGTTTTCATTGTTGTTTAGAACATGTTCTACATGATTATAATGAAAGGGCCGTTTTATTACTAACAAGATCACTTTAGGGGTTCAGAGTAGTCAATGGTCATGGAAGTGCTTAAATGTGATTCTCTAACTGAAGTAGGATAATTGTTATCATACCTTTTTATTGGCCTAACTCAAATTTACCAAGCAAGAAAAGCTAGTTCGCCAGTTGTATTCTTGATATAAATGTGCAATCACAAGACAGAGAGCAATCGTGTTGATTCAAATGGGCAACACTAAATGAGACCGAGAAGAGTCGGTAACAGCTCCCAAACTTCTGAGGAAATACACAATGTATCCATATCGGTTGGAAATGGAGGACCTGTCGCTCGCTGAAGTTAATACGAAAACCGAAACGTCTCTCAATAAAATCAAGTGGCCAAAACGTAATCTCTTAAAACTGTCTTGCTATAGTGAATCTATAGTGAATAGCCGTTTTAATTGCCCTTTGCAAATGTGAAGAGATTAGCCTCATTCCCACTATCAACTTTTTACTTTAAGTTATGCCCAAATAAAGCTGGCCAAATGTCTTTCTGCAATCGCGACTGCGGCTACAACAACTTTTCAATTTGCGTTAACTAGTTGGGCAGGCCTCCCTCCCACTTCCTCCTGCTACTTCTGTGCCTGTGCCTGGACAAGCCTTTTTGCTGTCGGCGACAAATCCTCGGTACTTATATTGCTCTGCCAGTACCTCTTCCTGCTCCTGTGGCTGTGGCTGTTGGCTGACTTCATTGCCAGCGCTGACGCGGCACGCCATTTCATTTTCTTACTCTGTCTGATTTGATTCTCGTTGGCGTTTGTTCCGCCTTATTTGTGAATGTGTGTGATATCTGCCGACTGACATGTTGTGGCGATTTACCATTTTGCTGGAGTTTTCCCAGAATTTTTGTTTGTGTTTGAATTTGAATTCAGTTAAGCGAAGCTGTCAAGTGGCCACCATTTTGTTCGGCGTTTTGTGTTCCCTATTTTTGTGTGCGAGTTTGCTCATTTAGACATTTCCCATGCAAATGCAACTCTCAAGGCTTGGGTTGCTTGTGCAATCTGCAATCAGTCTAAAAATTCCCGGCAGCTTGGCAGAAATAGGTGTAGAATGGAATGTGGAGGGAATGTGGAGATAATAAGAAGTAGTTCGAATCATATGCAGCTTTCATAGCTTAGAACTGCACGGCGAACAACGTTTAACCTCAATGTTTAAGATCTACTATTATAATGAAGTATAAAAAGACCGTTTACACCGTTTGTTTGTTATCGAAAGCTTCAGTTCACTTGAGATGTGCTGTTTTCCAACAAATTGAAAGCTGGGTCGTTGGGGGTAATATCAAAAAAGGAAACTTTAAGCAAAATGAATACCGACTTGATACATTTTTGTCTATGTAAAATTCGAGGAATTGAAAATAGGAAATTAACCAAAGTTAGTTCCACTAAAGAAAACAAAGTCCGAAAAATTGTATGTAATGATTAACCAAGTCGTAAATTTGAGCCTCGAAGTTGGTATCCAAAATTGAATAAAAAGTTTATATATGCATGCTTATTGATAAGGGTTTCCTTTTTATATGATTCTCACATATCGTAACCTATGCCATTGAAAACTTTATAATAGTATATTAGCTGATTCCCATCGATATGTTGAAGAAGAATATATGTTGAATTATATAATTAGAATTCAAACTTCATTACAAAATTAATATGCCATTTCGGGAATGGCATAATAAAAAAGCATCACCCACACGGATAAAGGAGAACATTGAGATAATGGAAATGTTTATAAAACTTTCTTCTTTGAGCTTTTTAAAGGTATCCCCAAAAGGTATTTCTTTAGTAGACGAAGGCATCTAAAAAGCTAGTTGAAATATAGGAAATTGTGGAAGCAACAGCAGCAGCAGCAGCAGGACTTGTAGTAGGAACAATCGCAACAGAAGCAGTGGAACATGAAGTTTGCGCTTAAATCAAAAAACTATCTCTGTGGTTTCTGGCCTCGCAATGTCCCGCCTGGGTCAAAGATAAGAGCCATAAATGTTAGCTAGAACACACACATACACATTACGAAGATAGAAAAGGGGTAGTGAGAGGCAGCGAGCAACAACTGCTGCATATATGCATACGGCGGGAAGGATGAGCGAGATATAACTAAAGCGACGTGTGTAGCAGCAGCAGTTCAGAAGATCCACTGACTGCTGCGACGTTCTGAAAGTTTTTGAGTGCGTTGATGGAGACAGGGTAAACTTTGATAAATAGTTGCGTCCGAGCTATAGGAATGATAACGTTATGCCGGCTGTTATATATACATATATGAAAGCAAGAAAGTTGTTATCGTTTAATAAATGTATCGATATTCCGACTATAAGACACTCGTACTCAGCATTTCTTTAATATTCGACACAACTAATAGTTTGCAACATTTTTTTGTCTACAATTATTTTCCGATCCTAACGAAATTCAGCAAACGGTAGCTCGGATCATTCGGCGTTTGCTTCTATCGCACTGTGTCGGGGGCGGGAGGAGGCGCGGAAAAATTCTAAAACAAACGATCTGACGCCCCGCCAGGGGCGTCTACACACTAAGTTGTGTACCTCCATCTCTTATAGTCTCCGAGATCTAGGTGTTCTAGATCGTCTCGGCTGTTGATGCTGATCAGATAATATATATACTTTATGGGGTCGGAGACGATTCCCTGTGCCTGTTACATACATTTGCACGAATACAATAAACTCGTTGACTCTACTAGAGTACGAGTATCATAAACTCTAATACTAAGGTTCAAATTAAAACTTAAATAGCGCTTTAATATTTAAATAGTCCATTAATTTTTTTAATTTATATCGCACCATCTCCATTCGCTCTTTCAACAACAAATCACATGCAAATTGCAACTATCAGCACAGTTTATGACCAGATTTGTCCAAAATGCATGCAAAACTCAAATGAATTCATTTTCATTTTCCACATCATCTTCCACCACAATAGGGTGGCGAAACTAAATACACAGACATTGTTATGTGGCGGAAAATTGCAATTGAAAATTCATAAATAAAATTTCGAATGACAGTGTTTTGGTGTTTGGCCGATAAATAAATTATAATCACTCTTTATATATATTTAGATAATTTTATGTAAGCCGTAAGTGACACCAGTTTTAGGGAGAAGGAGATCCAATTTATGCAGTAAACCGCAAAGGCGGTCCGATCAGCAAACTGAATATTGCAAAAGTTAGACTATAAATGGAAAAACAAAATGTTCATAGCTTATAAAGGCTGGTTAGATTAGAAAAATTATAATAAACCATTTGCTTATTACATTTGTAGAGCAGCCCCAGTTTTATAAAATCCTGTGCATTATTTAAAGGCCAGTCGATAGGCGAGTTCTAATATGTTTCCAGCTTGTGTTTGGCTTTTGTGTGTCTCAGATTTATGTCTTCGAGTCGAATATTTTGCTTGTACTTCTGAGCAGCAGCTGGCGGTCGTGTCTTCAGACATGTAGCCTGGCACACGCTGCGTATGAGCAACATGTAAATTTTGAAATTTATTAATTAGCCACCAACCACAGATGGCAGCACGGAGATACAGATTCCCAACGGTCTTATGACAGCTTTCGCATTTTCAGTTGTTTCACAAATCGAATTTACATTGAGTTCTAGTTTTAAATTGATTAGGTAGCCAGACATAAGATTGAGCTGTTAAGCAGCAGTACTTCTGATTATAGAATCTGGCAGGTTTTGAAACAGCCTGTTAAGTCAGCCTAGCTTAAATTCTTGTATTTTCTTATCAACCTCTTGCTGTAGTCAAATACAGTAACATGCTGCCGAAATCACGGAATCCTAAAGTGTTTCATTGGCAGCTGAAAAACGAAACCCACCGTTTCAACGCTCACTTACGACCTTGAGCTCGCTAACCCAAAAATTACTTGATACTCTGATGTCCATACTTTTTTCACAAATGCTGTCGAAGTCAGCAACTTGTAGCCAGCAGGAGGCATGACAAGTTGCTTTGATGACAGATCCGCCTCTCTATGAACATGTCTGCCCACATACCCATACATGTTTGCGGCAGTAGCCGAAGTTCAATGAATCGAGTTTAGCCAACATCAGCAACAGGAGGCAGCTGCTGACAAACCAGAAACTCGACTGCTTTTTCCCTTTGTTCTACTGATTGCAACACATGCATAGCACATTTCAGTCTGCACAGGCATGTATGTATGTATTGAGGTATTGATTAAATGAGGATGACAGCACAATGATTGACATCGTTGACGTAAGTCATAACATATTGTATGGCTTCTGCACTGTGGGGGAAGGATGTCAGTCTGAGTATGAGTGCGTCTGTGTTTATATGTTTGCAAACAAAAAGAAGTCTGATCAGTTTGCTTGAAATATGTGCCAGGCAAAGCTCTCACTAAATTGTATATAAATTTCAGTCTTACTAAACAATATGAAATATATAGAACTCTTTGTCGAGACTGACTGGCTGAGGATCATTGCACAGATCAAACGAAAATAGGTCACTAAGAAGCCACTTTGCAAAAGTCTAACTGCAAATGGGCCCAAATGGCAGGCAATGGTTGTACTAATAGTGGGCACTCACAAATGTTTAAGACGTAAAACGTGTACAATGTACTAATCAAGAGCTATATATCTCTGTGAAAATAACCGAAAATTATCAATGCATATCGTAAGCAGATTGGTTATCAGATAAAAAACATAGTAACAAAAGCACCTTACCGCTGGCGGCAAAGGCAACAGTATTTCAGCACCCTGTTTCGATTATGGAAAGTAACAGGGAAATGCACATGTAATATGAACGTTTACCAACTTTTTTTCTGTGAATATTTTGAGGTCCAGTTGCATCGTATCGTCTAAATGAGGGAAATTTATCATTCCCGTTAGAGCAATTCTCAACAGGATAAAAGCAGGCTACAAATTCTGTTCCTTTGCGAAATAATTACAAGAAAAATTTATTTTTAAACTCACAATATTCACACGGTCACAAATTGGAATATGGCAGGGTGAGCTTTGACTCCGTAAACACAAAAACTCAAACAAAGGCCAATTCACCGACCCCTAATGAACCACCAAAACTATGCAATTAGCAAAAGTTGGGTTATTTGGCATTAATATTTGTGGACTTCCAACGACATAACAACAATAACAACAACAAGAGCAGTGCAACGACAAAGCTGATCAAAGGGGCTCCAGTAATAATAATGACCACGGGGGCCAGCCGACTCCTCTTGTTGGTGCTGTCGTCGCTCATTGTGTTCGCTGGGTTTCAGTTCAGTTTGCATTTCCCCCCAATTTGTTTTGTGGATTATGCAATTTATTTAGTTTAGATTTGTACATGTGTGTGTGTGTGTGTTTGTGTTTATTCACCACCGATAATAAATTCTAGGGTCGCACGTAATATGGAAATTAACTGAGGACCCCGCAAATGCATTTCCACATGGGCCTATGGCTATCGGTGTGGCCGCATTTGGCAAGCATTTGCGGGGGCCGATAGAATTAATTACATTTTGGTTTAAGGGATTCTTCCTTCTACCCACTTCAGAAGAAGAAAAGTCGTCGTCAATATTATCCACAGGTCAATCAGCTAGAGCTAAATTGGAGTTCATTTTATTTTTAACAAATTCTTTAAATATATATATATATTAAATTGACATATTTCATTATAAATAGCATGGCTCTAAATACATATAAGCTTCAATATTTTCACTTAAAAATATTAAACTTTTACTATGTAACATCTAAGCCGATAACAGCAAGGAATAGCAACAAAACACGCCATACTTTGAGTGCGAACTAGTTCAGCCATTTAACAACTAAGAATTCTCGTTTGGTTCTCGTTTAAAGTGATGATTTAGTGGAACAGTTTGTGGAGTAGTTGATGATAGTTCTTGGTAGGACCTGAAACATATGTGTAGTCAACCTCTCCAAATCCAATAATAGGCTTTCTACCAAGCTCCAATTATTATTTTTTGTGGCTTATGGTATTTTTTCCTGCTATTAGATGTAGTTAGAAGCTGTGAAAATCATGAGATCGGATGAACTCCTGATAAGTTGTCAATCGCTATGGGAATCAATGACTTTTTCTCTAAAAAGTTAAAAATATTTAGCTCACCTAAACAAATAAATTAAATATATTTGTTTCTGCTTTAATTCACAGAACTAATAAAACAACAGAACTAATAAAGCCAGTCAGCGGGTCGTCGGGTTTACGCACAAACTAGATTGCCGCAGAAGAAGAAATCAATGGTGAAGGAAGGAGAAAACAGAAAAAAAAAACAAGAAAGGCCTCGACTTCAACAAGCTTATATACCATTCACATTGTAAACATATAACCGACCTTTATGAAATCTAGTGATCGGGAGTGGATGCAAGGACTATAAGATTAATTTGTTTTGATTTGGATGACAAACAGAAAATTTGTGTCGGTTATAACGTCACTATATGATATGATTGTTCAAATCGTGATCAGATTAGGCCGGCTGACGTAGGGCTTCTTCAAATGGATACAACTAGAATTTGGTTTGAATTGGATGAAAAACATAAACAATAAGTTATGCTAATAAGTGTTCATTCGAGAACAATCGGTTAAATAAAAGCTATTTGATATAGTTGACTGATCTGGATGAACGAGCGTGCAGACAAAATAATCTGGTAAAAGTTTCAGATTTGTAGCTCTTCAGACTTTTGATATCTTGGGGTTAAAACAGACGGAGGGACGGACCGACGGACGAACATAACCTATCAACAACACAGAACCCGCAATATAAGGTAGAGGCTACACTGATTCAAATCCATTAAAAATTTGAATCTTAAATTTTTTTTAGCTTTGAGCAGCAGTTTTTACCAGCAGTAACTTAACAAGGGACGCGAATGTTGACATTTCGGATATCTCAAATTTATTACTACCAAATATATGTTTATTTGAATTACAAAAAACTGGCCAAATTCCCCATAGTATACTGTGGAAATTCAAAACGCTGCTAAAAGTCTGAACTCGGGCGGTCACCCAGCTTCCGTTTGTAACGCTTCAAGTTGAAAACGAACTTGTAATTAGAAATGCAAAGAGCCAGAGACGAGACGACAACAAGCAGCCCGTCTCATCCCATCCCATTTGTCACAGAGTCACAAGTCACTTGCAGCACAGCATTTGGAGGGAAATGCAGTTTGCACACACAAAAAATGCAAAGGAAATTGCAAATGAAAATAATGTAAAAGGTGGAAGATGGCCAACTCACACACAGCCACACAGTAATGCCCCTTTTGCTTTGCATAACATATTTTATGATATTTTATTCAATTCTTCTTTTTCATTTTCCACATATATAAAAAGGAAATGAGTGCAACTTCTCATTGTAATTTGACTTCTGAATAGCGAAGTGTAGGGGGAGGAAGTACATGAGTTCAAATATCAACAAAAAGAGTTAGAGAAATTTTATAAGCCGAAGAATGAAATTTACCAATTTTTAAATGAATGGTTGACTTAGGACTAATTACCGCGTACTGATTATTTAGGAACTTACGAGTAATTTCATCTCTGCTCTTGTGGCTTATTGGCTTCCAGGCTGTCATTATTATAGAAACCATTTTCTTTTACCTTAATCTTATATATTTTGAGTGTCTCTGGAATGTCTCTCTCTTTTGATCATTTAGCTCCATAGAAGCCTCAATACATTTTCCTTACAATGTAAAATGAAATTTAATAGTATTCCAAGTATGCATGTTGTTTTATTTAAACTATATTTATATATATATATAGAATTTGGTTTAATACAAATAATTTATCTCTGTTAAAGATGAAGCAGAAAAACAAGGAATTTGGGAAACCCCTCTACGAAGAAAAAACAAGATAAAATTAAAAGCGAGATAAATGAGAAAATTAAATTATTAGAAAAGGAAAATTCAATATGTGCAATTAGCAACAGAAAAGGCAATAAATTACATCAAAAGCAAACAACGAACAGAGGCAACAGTAAGAAAACACAAGCTACTTATACGTGTCGTGTTTGGAATGTAATAATTATCCTCTTTTAACACGCAGCTCAGCAATTCCACTAAGAAACAACTTTGCAAATTTCAAAAACTTTAAGAATATATGAGAGTGTTAACACGAAATAAGATAGAAAATTCTGATCGAAAATTAAACTTTTTATTCCACCATTTACTAACAAATTATCAGAAAACTGACCTTATAAAGATTTATTTGAATAAATAAGAAATTTATATAAAAACAGGATTTTCCAACAAGCACTTCCACAAGCCTTGGCAAGAAATTTAACAATATTTTGTCTTTTTAAACTTGTGCTTATAATATTTTGGATTGAATTTCGAACCAAAACTAGTTTAGATTTTGAATTTATGGCAAAAGGCAAATGCTCAACTCACACAGTCAGACACAAGCATACATATACAAAGAATACACATGCACATGAGCATCAACTGCCTCTTAGATTTGTCCACCCACGCAAAGCCAACACTGTCTCTTTCCTCTATATTTTTTTGTGTTTTGTTTCATATTTATCTCGTTGCTTGCGCTTTTTTGACGTTCTTGCAACGAGGACAAGCCACACAAAGATACAGAGACATGCAAACAGAGACTTACACATACACACATACATTAATACATACGAGAGTGTAAATAATCCCAAAGGCGCGTGACAAGTGCAGGTGCCCCGTAGGCTTAGGCCGCAGCTTGCAAACCTCGAAAGAAACCTTAACTAGATGCATACATATATATGTTCTTTATATATATGTTCTTATATATGTTCCTACTGTTTTGTATATGTATTTATGCAGGCGACATGTGTATGCAAATATCAGCAGTAAGCGGCAGCAAAGAGAAGGTGAATCTTTGAAAGTTTCCTATTATTGGACTATAGTTCCACAGAAAATTGGGTCTTACTAAAATTTTGCATTTGATATGCATATAGAAGTATATCAGCCAAAGTTACGGAATACTGCGACCTTAAATGTTGTTGCAGAGGACACAATGATGTCCATCGATAAAGATGAGAGTTTTTTCTGTGATTATGAAGAAAGGAAATGTTTTATGCTGACCATTTGAGATTCAAATTTTAAATTTTTGCTTGAAAAAATATCAATAGCTCCCACAAATTGGGATACATTATGCATCGAAAATTTGTACCAATTGGATGATAAATATGAGCAAACCAAAGATTAAAATTTGATTATCGATTAGTTTTCTGCATGTAGAAGTTTGTGTGGATTTCAGGTTATATACAATTATTTCAAAATTTAAATCTTCGACTTTCGATTACTGTCCTCTTCATTTCCACTTCAACCTATAATATCTCTTCTACTTTTTAAATTACTCATACGCTCTGTAGAAGAGATAAGTTATAATTCTGAAAAAGTCCCACTTGTGGTTCAAGTAAAATGCTGAAAGTCAACTGGTTATAAATGTGCTCAAACCCTTGATTACAATTTAAGCATTAGTCGAAGGTTCGAAAGTTGAGTTTGAGTTGGGCTTTTTCCTGTGAACTAGAAAGAAGTTTTTAAAGTTTACTGGCGCGAGGCCTTCTCTGTGTATATATGTGTGCAGCTGAGCAAACGTTGACACCCACGGCAAAGCGGAATAAGAAGAAGAAGAAGAGAAAGGAAAGGAAAAAGAGCAGCAAGAGCAAACCAAAGTCAATGCATTTTTTGTCCGGCTGCTGATGCCGCTGGGTGGGTGAAAGTTCAATAACCTCCCTTTGGTGGACGTTTCTGGGCCTAAGTTTTCTATATGTGTTTTATATATTTTATATATAATTTAGGAAATATAATATCAAATTAATTATGAAGTTTGCAATGGATATAAGAAAAAGGAAGCATTTGGTAATTCTTGATCCATCTGGAACTAGAAAATTATAGCATAGAGCTGTCAGACAACCGTGAGTAGAAATTCAATTTGCATAGAATTTTCTGTTTGCCTTAGTCGAGCTTGCTTTGTTCTCTTTCACTTTTTGTTGAATTTTTAAGGTCTTAGAGTAAAGAGAATATGGTTTTCGTATGGCTGTAAATTATAAGCAACAGGAAGTGTTTCTTACTCAATATTCTTGTCCTGCTGCTGGCAATGTTCTGGTTCAAAGAACGCAGACTCACAATTATTTACGCTTATGCAATGTTCTAGGTTCAAAGCACGGTTCAAATTCATTTATTTATCAGTAACACATATTCTCGCATTTCCTGCTTTAAGCAAGGACTTTGCAATAAATTGTTCGACAACACTACAAGTCATTTGGGGCCATATGTATGTAATTTGCACTTGTGTTGTGTTTTTGTGTTGAGGGTTATAATTTCTACTTATTTAGTTCAGGTAACCCATAGTTCTCGTCTTTCTGTCTACTTTATAATTGCCAAGAACTTTGCACCTATAAATTGTTACAGCACACCACTTAAAAGGTCATTTGAAGCCATTATTTATGTATATTTTCACCTTTATATATAGTATGCTATTTTCCAGAGTGTAAAAATAAAGATGAGTTGCTATGGGATGGTATTAGAGGAGTGTAAAAAATTAGTTATATATATTTGTCCGTATTTTTATATCTTTTCATATTTGCAGAAAGAATCCTAAATCACCAATAAATATATTGTAATGATAAAGAATCCTTGCATTTCAGCTTAATGTTAAATAAGATAAAAAAGAAACGATGCCTAACTAAATAACAGCCACATGTCGTTGGGTCACATCATTAATCATCTCTTTATAATTGCTTAGCTCGCAGAGAAATGTACTATTAAAAAAGGATCCTTATCACAAGAATGTTCTATAAAAATTCAATCCATATATTAAGTGGTTAGGATTTTGTTCGTCCTCACTAAAAGCTCAATCAAGTGTAAAAGAAGTTTCTTTACTTCCAAAAAACCCATTTGCATTTGGGCTGCCCCTCAAAACACTGTCTTTGTACTTGCTGTGTTGCCAAAAAATTTCAATTCTTTTAGCCTGGTCGAGATGACTGCTCTGCCCACATTTCTGCTTATCCATCTACATAGACACATATGTATATAGCTCAGGTCATATTTTCGGGCTGTAACCGCAAATTGCTTCTGTCTTTCGAGTGTTATTAAAATTGCATGTGGTTATATGTTGCACAACACTGTACAAGAGAGGTTTACATCGGATAATCCTTATTAAACCCCATAAATAAGATGTCTTTAACATTTTAAGATACAAAAAAGTTGTAAAAATTTATAGAGGGTATTTACATCAAGAACGTCATATAAAATTTTAACAATTTTTTGATTTTTCTTACATTTTATATGAATTTGTCATATAACTTTAATAAAATAGTAAAATAACTTAATGCAATAACGTAAGAACGTCGAAACGTAACGCTAGCAAAAGACGCCGAAAAAACTAAGACGCGGACAAGGCGACGACGAAAGAGAACGACGCGCAGGACCAAGCCAGACGAAAGAAAGTGTGTTTGCAAAGCGGCTTTTGCCACACAACTGAAGGAGCAGGACCTGCCGTGCCAGAGTTCTAGCATTAGCCGGTGGAACGCATGGAAATGGAACAGCAGCCGAAGCATGCCCGAAGTCTTAACATGTGTTTTGGTTTTGCGACAGATAAGATAAACAGAGAAGACGATTGTGAGGGGTGGCTACAACAACTAACCTACCACAAAAGAATGACTTTGCGGAAAGTGCTAACACAAATATAAGATGAAATTTCATCAAGGAAATTCAATAAAGTTTTAATTTGGTATTGATATTATTGAAAAGGTGCCAAAACACAAATTTAATGTAAATTAGGATGATGCAGCGGCGGCATGCGTAGTAGAGTTATGCAAGCAAACAACGACACAATATCTAAATAGAAGATGGAGTAAATGAAAGGGCACTTTCTATAAGAAACAGCACCTGCTCCAGCCGACATAAATTTATTTGTGTGTGAGGAGGGTGTGGGAGTGGAACAGGATTGTTGTTTTATATCGGCCAAAGAAGTTTTTCACGATTTTTATTAAAAACTAGATTAGACGCATATATTCAAAATAGGGAAATAGGACAACCATCCTTAATATATTCCAAAGTTGTAACAATTTTAGTGATTTTCACTTTTTTGTTGTTATTCAAAGTGATTGTATCAAATTGATATTTTTGTATTTTTCGACGCTATTTTGTTTATCCAAAACTTGGAGTCCAAGCTAATGGAAGCATATTAATACATTTTGATTCATGTTCGAATCAATCTATTATATATAAATAATGCTATGTTTTTTTTTTAATCGTAAGTCGCTCAACTTGTGGAAGGTCTCATTCTATTTCTGGCATTGTTGTCAATTATATTATTTAGGTCTGCTCAAGCTTTTCAATTAAACAATATTTACTTTACGGGTGACAAAAAATGACTTCAATAAATTTAATATTCTTTCTCTTTTTCAATTACTTTTCGTATTTTTGCATCACGTTATGTCATTCAATTAAATTGGGGTTACGGACTGCCAACGTGTATAGTTCCGATGGCCAAATGTCATGGCTTCGGATTAATTGCATGAACTCCAACTTTTAAAAGTAATTATATATAATGAATGGCGTGAAAGGCACGCAAAAGTGTAAGGCAAATAAAAAGATCAAAAACGTGTAACCTTTTTTTAACCAACAAACAAAAAAAGTTAAATATTTTTGTAAAACAATAACACGCAAAGTGGAGAAAGGGCAACAGAGCATTTACTACAACAAGAAAAGGGACTCAGTGGCTCACACGCAACACAATTGGAAAAGGGAAAGAAATTTAACACAAAAGTGAACATGTTTAAATTTGAGTGCTTTACTACCCGCTAAATTGCATTATATTGTTATTGTAGCTGTGATGCTACTATTAAGTAATAACTGGTCGAAATTATTTTAATTTTATTTAAAAATAAAAACATTCTTTCATTAAGACTAATCTAGAACATGAACGTAATCCTTAGGCTACTTCCGTATTTGAGAAGTTAAGCTGTTCTTAATCAAGCAGTTGCCAATTAATGGCATTACACCAATCACATATTCTTAAGGTAATCAAACGCATTGTTTTTGTAGTTATGCTGCTACTCTCACGATCTTATTGTCTTTGATTGTCCGTTGATTCTCTCAACTTCTTACTCCCACTGAAATTGTTGCTTGTAGATAATCATAACATAGATCAACAGCGGACCTCTGCTATGCTTGAGCCCGCTGCTTTTTGATACTCTTGGGAATCTTTCGATTAATCATATTAGCTTCAATTACTCGAATTTATAAACAAAGAGACTGAAAAGCTGACTGTAAAGCAAACCAAAATAATATGTGAACAAATTAATTAATCACTTTATAGTACGATGATTTGGTAGTTTTCGGGAGGTTTGAAATGGTGATTTTATGGATTTCCATGTAGTCTTTCCGAATTTCAACTTTGACACCTCGCACCTTTGCCGCTCGCAAATTTGATATACAAAATGAAACTATGCACAATTTCCAACAACTTATGTTATAACATTATTATACTCTTACTCTAGTAGAGCAAACGAGTTCATTTTTCTTCGAGCAAATGTATGGAACAGGCGAATTAAGCGTCTAAGAGCCATTAAAGTATATTTATTCTTGGTCAGCATCAACACCCGAGTCAATCTAGCCATGTCCGTCTGTATGAATACCGAGATATTGGAGACTGTAAGAGCTAGAGAGACCCAATTTGGTATGTCGACTTCAAGTTTGATATAAAATTTTTATCGTGGTGTTCGCAGTAGGTCTAAGCACCAAATACTCGTTTTTCATCCAAATCGAGCTACATTTCAGAAACCCCCCAAGTCCGAATTTGCCCGCAGTTGATCAGAAGCGGCTTGCTTTACTTTATAGCGGATCATAGGTACATGGTATTTTACTGTAGAGCAAGCTCGACTGTTGCATTCTTACTGGTTTATTCTTCGCTTTGCTGTTCCTGATGGACAAGGTCCAACGTCTTCATTATTGAAAGAGATCTTACAGACTGTTATCGCATATGGATAACAACGATTTGCCGCGGTGCCAAATTACATATTTCCAAAAAATGTTTTAAAATGAACCAGAAATTTCCAAGACGGCGGCGCGAGTGACCAAGATACAAGGTGGCAAAGTTGAAATTCGGAAAGAGCACCAATTTTCACAACTCTCAGAAAACTTGCCTTTTTTGCACCAAATGACTGTGTTATTAGTATAAGTTGCTAATTATACGAATAGGGGGCTAAATAAACCTTCTTATTTTCTTTTAATAAAAAGTCAACAAATTTGGTCAGGTGAGAGCAGCCCGATAATCTTTGATGTTTAACCACGTGATGTGTCACTCGGCGTATGAGTAACATTTATGACTCATGTCACATGACGCCATAACAAATGATGTTGCTCTTCGTACGTAGGTTAAAGAGAAAGAAAAAACAAAGCAAAACCAAAGTAGGACATTTCCGTGATAAGCGCAAAATACAGACACAGGACAGCACACACGATGACAAGTTGAAAAATAAGTAAGCCATGAAGTCACTGTTCATCTTTATAAAACCAAAAAGCCCTACTTTTTATGCAAGTAGATGCCATAGGATAAAAACAAATAAATGAATCAATTTGTAGGTGTCCCCCCACTTTTCTTGGTCGAAGCTAGAAGGCAGCTAACTTGGAAGAATGAATTCAAGTATTCAGAATTATTATGGAAAGTTAAAAGAGTCTTTTTCTTGTAGTTCTTCCAAAATACTGATGTACAAAGTAGGCTTTTCATAGTAGACTAATAGCCCAATCATATTTGAAATGTCGGTCTACATGGGCAATGATTGCTTCCTAAAGTTTCATTTCAGTCTTGGACTTTCCACAGTCCAGACGGTCATCATTTCCTTTGTTTTTTCTTATTTTATTTTAATTATCTTAAATGGTTTTTTAGGCATTTCCTTGCACAGGTTCCATGTTTATACTAATTTGATCTGTTCTGTTGCTGTTCATTCATTCATGTTTGTTTTTCATCCAAATAGAGCGAAATTTGGTTTATATTCATTTGGTGGGGCCTCAAGTCCGAAGTTGGCCGAAATTGATCAAGCGCGGTTTTTGTATATTTGACAGCGGGTACAACTGTTGTGTTACTTGTTTTAAAATGGGTCAATTTAGAGCCAACTTAACATTATCTTTAGTTGTAACATGAAGCAGATAAACGTAGCTAAGCAGTTAGTTGAGTATTTAGCTAAGGCCCTGGTCGGTATGGCTTAACCACTAAGCACATGATAAATATCTTTAAAGAATATTCACAGGAAAACAATGAGTAATCAGTGACGTTTCTAAAAAAACTAACTAACTTCCATAGCTAACATACTAAAACTGTTGTAAATCTGCGGCGTCAATAAATGTTTTTTAGCTCAACTGGCGGACGTTATTCCCAACCTTTGTCAGATGCCATCGCTTTAGATCACTTTTAGAGGCAAGAAAACAGTTCCTGAATTATCAAAGTAATTAAATTTCCGTATGTCAATATATTATTCGGTATATCAAAGCATTTTCTTTATTAATTATAGCAATGTCATAAAGAGAAGCTGAGGCCTTAAAGAAAACAACTCCACGCAATCCACAGCAGAAATAGAGACAAACTTAGGCAAAGCAAATTCAATATTGAAGTTAAATCGCCCATTCTTTTCTTAGATATTAACTAATATACTTAATTGCCATTGTCTAAGATTAGGCTAAGCTAAAGCTAATCTACTCTAGCTTTGTCTAACCTTGGAACACCTTTCCTTTTCCTATTGGCACTTCCTCTCATCTTCACAGTATCAATTTCAATACAAATCTACTCATACTCAGTATCAAAGATACTTTAAGCAACTTCCAGTAATTATTTCAACATATATTCTTATTTCCACCAAATTCATCTCATTTCTCATCTGTCTAGCTTCTGTCTTCACTCTCAAAGCACTTTCTCTTTCATTGACTCAACTATTTTCAATGAAATCAGCAAAACTGAAAGGCAACACTAGAATGAACTATTCGAGCTACCAAAATTCAGTTGTCTCTGCGTTATCTTTCGCTTCTGCTGCCTTGTGCATTGGCACAAAACATATAAATAATTTTCATTACTGAGTTACACTTTAGTGTGCTCAAAAGCAAAGCTTTACATATATGTGTGACAACAACAACAAAAATGGAAGAATGAAACAGAAAGCGAACAAACTAAGGGCAGACAATTTAACAAACTTTTTTCTGGTGTGCGAGTGAGAGGATTTTTGTTCAAGATCAGTTTATATATGTGTATCTATTCTGGCTCTCTGAATTTATTCTTTTCTATATTACTTCTTATTTCGCCATACAAATACATCTGTTTAAAAGTTTAAACAAAACTATTTGTATTAGCTTGAAAAATATATTTCCAAAAATTTCATTTAAAATCGAAACAAAAGAGCCTTGGAATTTTATGGATTATACCTTTGTGCTACCAAAATACTTAATAAAACCAGAGGTTTTAATATATGTGCCGTTTTATATTTTTATTTTATACTGATAACCATTTTATATCGCCATCATAATACTTTTCCGTCGTTGTCACATGAAAATATTGTTAAAACTGGATATTATTGTTGTGGTTAGTTTCTGCTGTTGATTTTTATCAGCGACAAGTGTGGCAGTTGTTAAACCATAACCCAAACACAATGCAACACAAGCAACGCTCAGCTCATGTTCATATGTTCATATCCCAGGCAGCCCGGCTATCAGATGTTGCCCAATCAAGCGACCAACCGACACATTTGTTGCTTTTACTGTTTGTAGCTGTTGTTGTTGTTTTTGTTGTTGGCTACTTTTGTGCATTTTATGGTGACAGAACAACAGCAGCAACAAAAAAATACAAAATGTGCAACATGTTCGCAGACAAACTTTGTTGTATACTAAAAAAAATAAAGATAAATAGAGAGGAAAGGTTATAAGCCGAAGCTTTCATATTCTTCCCGTACAATCGATTAGATATAAATTAGAATTTATATTTATTTAGTATATATTTACGAAATCTACCAGAACTTTACTTGTTTTGAAGTGAACAATGATTTGAGTTAATTTATATAGAGAATCTCATGAAATTTGTCTTACGTTCTGCCGCTACTCCAGATTTTAAGGTATGATAAGGTAGGAAAAGCTGCTAGATAAATGGACTAACTTCAATTAGATTAAGTTGATTAACTATATTAAAACAGACCTGGCCATTATAATCGTCAGGTTTGCTTTGTGGATGGTATATCATGTATTGGACCTCATAAGACTCGCTATATAGAAGGGCATAAGAAATTTATTCAAAACTCTTCAGTAGAAATAGCATTTTTAGTTCTGCATGCACACAAACGGGTTGTCAAGCGAGGAAAAGCTGCAGAAGTAACACGACTGAGACTGGCAGCTTATACCGATTCAGCCCATCTTGGTAATTAGAAAATGATTGAGTAAGTATGAATATTGAAAAATGTTCATGATGGAGAACTGTGATTGCATTGTTGTTCTTGTTCTTGTTGCTGTAATACAGACCCGACGGTGACTAGGAACGGGCCGGCAGACAAGAGAAGTCAAGTCAAGCTTTGAACAGACAAGAAAATTATCTGGCTAAATGCCAAAAAAATTATGCTCACTTACACACAGCGCAACACAGAAAGATAGACAGACAGACAGACAGACAGACATGCAAATGTGGCAGGACCTGCTCCATGTCTGCTTCGCGTGAGCAGTTCACGAAGGACACTCTCTCCAGCACACACAAAAATAGCCACAATTAGGATAAGCGGAAGATAAAGTGCTACCAAAAGTGCACAGGAAAAAAATATACACCACAAACACACACACACACAAGCGCAGCTATAGCAAACACCAAGCGCAAAGGCACAACAGTTCGCTTTGCGGCCTAAGCCGAAAATTGTGCAGCCTACTTTTAGGCGCTTTCCACTTTACAACACGCACACTCACAGAGAGACACACACGTGCCCAACGGGCACAAAATTAACAGTTAAGCTACAACAAGTAGACGTGGACGTGCAAATGGCGCAAGAAATTTCAAATTCTAAAGGACAGGGTTGGCACACGGCGAATAAATTGCTTAAAATTTCGGAATAATTTCAAAACTAGCAAGGGCCTTGGCCCATGAAATATTTTTCTACATATTAAAGAATAATTTTATTAAGGATTTGTATTACTAGGGACTTCTTCTTCTTCAGCATGGTTGTATTTCTCCAGATGCTAAAGGTTTAATAACAGCTATTGCTCAGGATAGAAATAGGTAAATATATTAAATTAGAAGCATAATTTTTCAATACCAACTTTGACCTCGATGTTAAGCAGCATCCACTCACATATATTGTACATAGTTTTCATGCAAATGTTGCTATGTCAACATAAACAAATATAATCCATAGAATTTAGGTAAAATTTAAGATTACATTTTAGTTTAAAATAGAAATGGTTCCCCAACTTTAGATAGAAGTTCTACTGGTTTTCGAAATTGTTTTCATTTACCCTCAACTTACCCTTATGTGAATATCCACACAATTTGTATGTTTGCTTTAATTACTTTAATTTTCTGTCCATATATTATTAATATTCTTCATGAAACTTCTTGACAATTCCTTAAACATATGAATATTCACACAAACGTGGGATTATCTTGAATTGCAGCGCATAAAATAAACTTAAAAAAATAATGAAATTAAGTTAGATCGATTGAGATGAGTCCGACTATATAATACCCGTACTCAGCATGTATTTCAGTAGCCCCAAATTTTCGGGGATCTGATGAATGCGAAGATCGAGCTAAGCTGATGTCTTATTTATAGATAACACGATATTTATTTATTAGAATATAAACAATGATCTGCTAATTTTAAATAATTACAACAAATATTTATAAAATGGAGGAATGATCAATGTCTGCACTCCGAGCCGATGTGGCTGTTTTTTAATGTTGTTTCCTGATTCACAGCAATCAGGTGGCCAGGGCTGCAGACATTAAAACATTCAAACTAATGCTAAGTGACTCAAGATGGCTTTTCGAATAGAAAATACATCAGTAACATTAGTTATGACGAGGTATAAATCCAATTTCTTAAACTGTTATGTAGTTTCTTAATATTTACATTTATTTCTCATTATTATTTCTCGAATTCGCCAACCCTGAATTGATCAGGTAGATGAGAGCTGACGGGTCAACTGCAACTAGCTCAGTTGGCTGACTAAACTGTGTCTCGCCGTCGCTTCTTCTATATGCTCGAGCTGGCCCTCTTCCTTTTTGGTCCTTTTGGGCCTATTAGCCTTAATGGGACTTTTGCATGTTGGACTACAACAACTCGCTGTTGCTTCCTGCCTGCCCACAGGTTGGCTTTGGCTGCTGTTTTTCTTTAAGCTCAAACTGTACTCTGAACACAATTTTTTGCACGTCTTTGCAGTTTTCAATTATTTATGGCTTGTGGACGCTTTTGCATTAAAAACCAGTCTAAACATAGCCAGGGCCCAGCGGCAGACACAAAATATGGCGCCTGGCCGGCCACTTCTCTGGCATATGAGCCCATCTCTCCAGCCCATTAATAGCCTACAAACAGCTTAGCACACGCGCGCCTCTGAGAAATTGCTTAATTTGGGTAAGGTGGGTAAGGGGGGTGTCGGTGTCCATGCACATGGCAAAGTGTGTTCAGAGGTATTAGAGCCAGTTGGCCAATAGACAGCTAGCGGAGATATAGCTGAAATGTTGGAGCACAACTAAATTACTGTCTAAATATTAGTTTAAGATCCTTTGCTAATGTCTATTTATTATACATAACAGATGAAGAGGGGGCGATAAAGGGGGTTAGAGACAGCGGAAAATAAAAATTTGATGAATGAAACTTTGACTATGAATATATGGCCTGTTTTTGGAGCTGCACGCTTTTTATGTTTCACAATTGGCTCCCTAAGTTCAATTTCTGTGGTTTTTGCAATACAATTTTCTGAGGTACGCAGATTAAGAGATTAAAATCAGGCAGATTCTCCGATAAAAATCCATTTCTGCAGTTGACCTGTTCGACATGTTACATTTACTTCCACTTGTCACTGTGAGCTTGCAAGTGCGCTTTAAATATTCACCTAGAAAGTTCACTCGTTTCAGTAAGAGAAAGGAGTCACATACGAATACATATATGTACATATATAAAATCAGCCCTTGGATTGAGGAAAGCAGATTAAAAGTAATTTGCAAAATGAACACGTTAGCTTGGGATACGACGCTTAGAAGGATGGCGAATGGCAGACAGATGAAGCTATGTGCAGACTTGCCTTTCACTTGGGTTGGTGACGAAAGTCAATGAAAGGAAATAAATTATTTCAAGAATCAATTACAGCTAATAGCATAGACCACATCGAAAGCAATTCAATTCAGTTTGACAGAAGCTCAGTCAGTCGAGTCAAACGCAGATACAGTTGCCTTTCGATGCCACACACTCTTCTGTCATGAACATGAACCGATTTGAGTAAATGCATAATTGATTGTAAAAGCCTTGGCATAAAGATATTCGGTTACACATACAGAGTGACTCGGAAGGAGAACGATTTCTGGTAAATTAAGCCTGCACATACCTGGTTTACCTGCACTGGTACAAATTAATGAACGCAACAGGATGAGAGTAAAAGTGTTTAAATGGAGCTGAGTACACGAGTACACGAGGTGCGATCTGGGCTCATTTGCATATTTCTGTGTTATGTTAATTGTTCTCAACTAATTGATTCCCTCTATGAGTTTTACCTCATACTTACCAGCTTCAACATTTAGGGAAGCAGGAAGTTTGCATCTCATAGAAGAAAGCGTTTCAGACAGGTTCGTCCATCCGTAGGTCTGTTTCAACCCCAGTATCTCAGCCTAAGGAGCACGCTGATTAAGTTCGAGATTCATCCAAATCGGGGTGCTCTCATACAAAATCTTTTTTACGTTTTTGTCTACAATTATTATCCGATCTTAACGCAAATCGGTAGATTAAGTGCTTATGCATATATAGACCGAGTGTCAGCTAAATGTGTTTAGATTTGTTGGACTTTAAACAAACTTGATCTGACGTCCCAAGAGCGAAGTCTACATACCAAATTTGGTAACTCCAGCTCTTATAGTCTCCGAGTTCTATGGTGTTGATACGGACGGACATGGCTAGATCGACTTGGCTATTGCTCCTGATCAAGAGTATATTTACTTTATGGGATCGGAACGCTTCCTTTTGCTCTTTACATACATTTGCATGAATACAATATATTCGTTTACTCTCCAGAATAAGAGAAAATAAAAATTTTAAAAATTATTTAAAAATAGTCCTGCCATGAACAAATTTTGATTTTATTTTTAGGTGAGAACACAGATGCAAGATACAGTTGAGTTTCGTTAACTAGTGTAATTTACATTGAAGTTAAGAACGAAATATTCGAAATCGCGAAACTGCAATTGCAACAACATCCGGCATTCAGGTGCAGTAGCCCCAATATTGCTTAGCTCAGCGTCTGGATATCTTCCTGCTCGCGCAACCAGAAAGCCAAATTCCAGGACATTGGGCAACAAGTCAGGTGCACCAGAGACGTTGCTACAACTGCTGTTGACGCTGCTGACTCTGCCAACGTCGCCGTCGACGCACGCAACTTTGTTAAGGTTAGTTTAATCAGTCTTAGAATGTTAACCAGCAAATAAAGTCTAATAAAATTTTACATTTTTTAACTTAACAACTAAAAAGAATTTAATTTATTAACAACTAGCTAACAAAAATATATATACAGATACATGTTAATCTACTTCTTGATATTTATATACTGTAAACATTTTCATGCGATTTTTCCTGTGACCTAAAATATGCGAGTGGGAGGCGCTGCCCCCTGGCATGCCCCTGCTCAATATTTGTACACTGCAAAAATTTAATTTCAGTCGGTCCAATGCCATAAGCATTTTTATATGTACAGATGTCTCCGAGTTCTCTGAGTTGATTTTATACATTCAGGGATATTATTTGTTTTCAGTGTGGCCGCCGTGTTGTGTGCATTTTGGCCCATTGCTTTTTCCACGAAATCGAAGCATCATAAAACTTTTATGCTGCACTTGCTTCTATCTCTTTGTCCCCTTTCCCCTGTTTGGTTGCATTTTGTTAGCATAGTTTGCAAGTTATTCGCGTACGCGTTCCTCTTTCGGAGCCACTTTATACCCATTTTGTTGTCGTCGATGCTGATGCAGCTGCTCTGAGTTTTGCTCTCTATTCCACACTTTTGGGCCCGCAATTATTTATGAGGCACAGTGTTGTGCTCATGAATATTTTGCCGGCTTTGGTTGGGTTGGTTTCTGTTCGGCATGTATTCTCCACCCTATGTCCTGTTTCCGCCTACACCAGGCTCTCTCGTTTGTCGTACTTAAAATTTGTTTGATTTACAAAATGGCTGGCACTGACGATAGCATCGGCGCCATTGTCATTGTTGAACTGCCACTTTTTGGTGAGTGGAAGGAAGAATGTCTTGGGGATGCAATAATTTTCAGCGGTTTGCGTATTTACTCCAACTTTACGAAATCACTTACATATGCATTCCCGCAAAATAACGCAGTATTAATTTCACAAACGTATAATTATGTTAAACCTTAAAGCCCAGGAATCACATAACTTAACATCGCGGGGTTCAGGAACGTGTTCTCCAGCCTATTGTGCCTTTCACGTGAGAGAATAGCTTGCAAAAGAAGATGAGTAGATGGAAAAAAACTAGAAAAACACTCTAAAATACAATATTTTGAAAACTTTTCATACATTTTTTTATAAACGTAAGAAAACACATAGTTAAATATTTCCCACTTTATCCCATAAGAAAGAACTCTCACCACATGGGGGGCCTACCAACTTGTCTATTCCTTTTTCCGACTGTATCCCAAGTGGCATTCGGGGCACTTTTATATTTATGAAATGCATAAACAACAGCAGGAACTGCCACAAAACTGTGTTCTAAAATTCAGAGAGTGACAAATGTAAAGTTTTCATTTCTGTGTTGAGTTATTTTAAGCTAAACAAGGAAGGACAATCAGACTGCAGACGGAGAAATGAAGCAACGACAAGTGGACGTTAAAATTTTGTACTTTTCCAGAAGTCAGATTTCTCCACAGAGAGCAAGTGTGTATTAAAAGCGTCAACTGATGGCAAAAGGAATATGATAAAGAACACAAGATGAGGACTTAGGCTTTTACCAAAGTGTGTTGGTCGACTTGGGCCAATTGGCATCCGTTTCCAGCCAAGCACGTTTAATATGTTTATAAGCTTTTGGTTTGTTTTAGGGAAATTTCCATTTTTACATTTTTTATGTTTATCTGAAGTTAAATGGAGGAAATGAAGTTGCAGCTATCCCTTGTCACAAAAGGAAGAAATTGTCAATATGTGCTATAAAGGTTACTGATGAGGGAAACTGGCTCTTCCGACATGCAGCGCTATGTCTAACTAGTCAAGAGCTTTCCTTCTAAAACTGAATTCAATAATTATGTTACTACTTGTCGATTGCTATAACATATTGAGAAGTTTAATTATACGTTGGACTTCAACTACAATTAAGACAATTAAGAGAAAAGGAGCTGGCAAAGGATAACAACTACAAAGCCACAACAACAATGTGGCGAAAGTGCTTTAAATGCAGCTTTAAAACCAGCAGAACAGAGTATGAAAGGGGTCCATGGTAAAAGGTGGAGCAGTTGGGCAAAAATCGAAATAAATGGGCAAATTTTATGGATATTCAAGTCGTAATATCTGGCAAATGGATTTTCTTTTATTATAGTTTGTAGTTTTAATATAAAATCGCTTTTCAACTTCTACAATTTCTGAATGATATTCCGATTGTCTGTACATCAGTTTATTTAGACCAAATTTTGCAAAGAAATTTAAAAAAATTAATCCCCAAACGGTTGAGTTGAAATTTTGCAAACACGGTTACGTTGAATGACTTTCATGAAAAGCTAAGTGACGTCTTTAAACGTCCTTAAGATGGTGCAGCAGCTACTTTTTTGCACCCCCATAATATAAGTATCAATTAAAATTATTTGCTAAGAGGAATATGATAAACTTCGACAACAATTGTGAATATCTAAGACTCAAAGCTTACATTGTTATTCTATTCTATTCCATTCTATGTAGTTATTTTTTTTACAATTTTGTTCAAATACTTCTCATGTTCTAATCTGCACCTAAAAGTTGTTTGGGTTTTGAAACTGACGGAAACGCAAACTCATAACTTTTGTCAAGTGCAGTCATCCTCCACACACTTCCACCCTCCACCACGATTTCTTACATTTCAGCAACCCCAAAATATATTTAATGCAGTTCCAATTTTTTCGGGCTTAGTTTACTGCAAGTAGTCTTAGAGGGAGATAGTGCTACGGGGGCTACTGGGAACTTAATGTGTTGCAGTCGCAGAATATTCCACCGAGCATCGAAATTGGAAATTAGTATTCATGTTCCACACAGCAATAACATTATTGGCCAAGAAGGGGAACAGCAAGGAACTGCGAGGGAGTTAAGCTGCAAACTTTTCCTACTGAACAGCAGCCATCATGAGTGTCGTGCGTGAGAAGGAAGAGAATGGAGATTGATATGTCTGTTCCCGCCAAGTCAACATGCTGATTATGAAGTGCATAAAGTTTGTTGGTTGTCATTGTATGTGTCTGTCATAATGTGTGTGCTTTTGCTGGAGCCAAGTTCAAAATTGCCGGAGTGCAAACTCCGTTAGTGACTAACTGTGTGCTGGTGTCTGTCTGAGTCGCGTAGGCGAAAACTTCTTCATATAAATCCCAAATTCAGAGATTCCATTTTTGCATGCTGTGAGTTGAACATTCAGCGCACGTTAATTTGTTTGGAATAAATTGTTCTGAAATATTATAAATATATTCCTTTATAAAAGCTTCTTTAAAATTCTTCATCTTCTTTTCCAACTGGGTTTAAATTCAGCTAGTGCAAATAAAGGAGATTTGTGTGCCATTTTTATAGATTTGTAAACATATAAAAATGATTATCAAACTGCTTCTGCGTTAGCTGAGCGTTAATTATTTGTCAGCCATTTTTTATTATGCAATTCCGTTTCTGCATTTTATTGGGTTCCTTCCATGATCTAATAGTTACCAAATTTTACAAAGTCAATTATGAATTTGATGAGAACATAGCATTTTCAAGCTCTGATATCGTCGTCTTCCAATATTTCAGTTCATAATTAATTAAATTTTTCATTCAAAAGAGAATACCTACGTTTGGCCTTGTTTTTTTTTTATTCAAATTTGTTTTTCTGAAAACGACACATGAGTTTCGTTCTTTTATTTCTTCGGAATTGGAGGGACTGGGCGTGGGCGATGAGCCACAAAAATTTTCAAGCCACGCCCCGCCGTTAGAGAAAATACGAATGGGAAGGGCAAAACTAAGGCGCAGACGAACGTCCCACATCATGGGGTTCACGAATATCTGCATTTGCATTAACCCATTGGCAATTTCCCCGAAGGATTTCCTCTCTGCATTATATAGGCGTATTTATACTGAATTATTAATATTAAATTTTTCGGATAATAGAATTATTTAATAGAGCTTATGATTTCATAAACCATTTTCTGATCTATGTTTAGTCATACAATCTCAACAGAATCAAGTTTGGTATAGGAATATGAAATGTTTAATAGTAATCAAAAACGCTGAATTGCAAGAAAAATGTTGCCTTATACTTACCTATTCCAAACGTCTTTAACAGCCTATTGAATATTGTGTGCAAAAGAATCACAATCTGTATGACAAACAGATCAATTGGTGAAAATTGGTTGATCTGAATCCACTTTGCCTCCATCGATCGGTCTCCGATTTGGTGTTGACATGATTTAGTAGTAATTCACATTTTAGAGGCATTACGGATAAAGGACTTGAAATTTCCATCGAATTAGAATAAAGAACAAAAATAAACATTCATAATTTGAGAAAAGGTTTGAGTATGAGTACATGCTTAATACAAATATCAATGTATTTACGTTTCAAATTCGTGATCCAAAGTTATATATTGGATTGAAATGGGTTAAAGTCACGTCGGTTTAGGCTGACTGGTCTGACTTTCGCCCTCTGCGCTGTTCCCTCTGCCCTTGTCTTTTCTCCGGCTATGTTAAGCCTAACAGCGACGTACAACCTACTGGCCTCCGGCTGTGGTGTATCTCGCCCACGCTGCTTGGATATAAACAACATGAATCCAGCGAGAGCT
Source organism: Hirtodrosophila duncani (assembly GCA_037043425.1). NCBI lineage: Eukaryota > Metazoa > Arthropoda > Insecta > Diptera > Drosophilidae > Hirtodrosophila > Hirtodrosophila duncani. The sequence continues at coordinate 9,387 of JBAMBM010000311.1, read as the reverse complement.
GTGCAGGATGCAGACGTTGATGCCGAATACTGTGGCTACGATGGCGGCAAACTTGGCACTTGGCCAACGGAATTTGCAGGCATAAAATACAAAATATTTCAACTGCCGCTCGACTGTTTGTCCTCTGTCTGATCCCGTGCCCCGTGCTTATGCCAGCTTCTTTGGCTGAATCTAGTGAAGGCCTATTTGTGTTCGGTTGACACATGACGCAAGAGTTCTCCGTAAGTGCAATTCCTTGTGGCGTCAACGAGGTCTAGGCCGAAAAATTTGAGAGGAAGGGGGGGCATATCAACTCAATTGCAATTTCGATTGTGAATGTGTGAATGGCCAAAATGAGCAAGTGTGCTGCTCCTTAAACCTATATGAAGAGCCTTTGTTTTAAGTTAGACTCTAGTCTGAGAAAGCTTGACTAGTTTTCTGAAAGACATATTTTCCAACGACATATCCGAGCTCGACTACATAATAATCATGCAGAGTGCGGATGATTCAGTAGCCCGAACAATTTTGAAACGAAATTGAACAACGTTTTTACTAGAGAAATCTGCATGCCGAATTTGATGATAGACGGATGACTAGATCGATTCGGTTATTGATCATGATTGCGAGAATATACTTTATGAGGTAGAAAAGGCTTGTTTTTGTCTGTTAAATAGATTTACACGGATACAACATACACTTTACTAAATGAGAACTAGAAGTGTTCGTCAATTACAGTTAAGAATAGCTTTTTGGCAGAAACATCACATTGTTTGATTAGTATAACTCTCATATTAGAATTCTCGCTGTGACATCGAGCGTTCTCTTTGATATTCATTATATATAAAGATGAAAATATAATGGGAGAACCGAAGATAGTGATCATTTGGCTGTGGGCTAATAAACTCTTAGATTCTCTGAATCTGTAAAGCAAGGAAACACCTGACTCTGGTCAAAGCAAGCCGTCTCTCAATGTCAGGCTTTTGTACTAAGATACTCAACCGATGCAAGAGTTGTTCTTTGTTCATGCATGTATTGAAATATTTTCTATATTCCTAGAATATATATACCCATAGTAGAAATAAAAGTTATCTTTGGCTAACCGAAGCTAAGATACCATTTACAGATACCATTAGTAAAAGAATTCAGTTGAACTACAGCAGGGGGTATAACACATTTTCCATACGGATGTGCCTCCCGGGTCCAATTTTATCAGAGTAAGTAACAAACATCAACCGCGATAAAGTCATCATCTTATCTCTAACAATTCTAACTTTTCAGGAGTATTTTTTTTATCAAAATTTACCAATTATTTCCAAGATTCGGCTTCATCACAAGGCTAGATTATACCATTCTTACTTCCTTCGTTATAAGATTAACATATATGGCACAATCCCAATCAAAGTCATTGCTACTCCTGGTTTCGCTAGCGTTCTATTGTGCTCGATCTGTGACTAACGTAACATCAACATTCGCCAAATTTGATTGCATAACTAAAAAGTGCTGCTTGAACTTCCACAAAACTAAATAATCCTCTCCTCAGGTCAGACACCTGCGGTCTAAAAGTGTATATAAATATGTGCAGCTACCGCTGTCATGTTTGTCTTTCTGTGTGCGTGTATATGAGTGTGTGTGTGGGTGTATGCATCGACTTATTTGTTTATCCGCTTAGGCTTAACAGTTTAAGCCAAAGTTTTGACCCTGAAAGCCAAATGCACACAGTCCCATTCACTCGCATACACACACACATGAGCAATCAGCCGCTCTCCTTGTCGACTTCTTTTCGTTTGTGTGTTTCATACCCTCATCTTTGGGTTAACTCAACTTAGGTAAAAGGTTGCCGCACAACCACCCCCGAGATATAAACACCACCCTGAGTTAAAGGGAAATAAGGTAAAGAATGTCCGTAAATTTGTAATTATGTTTTAGGAGTTCGAGAAGAAGCAAGGTCAGCCAGAAATCAGCTAAAAGTCGAAAGTCATTTAACCGTAAGCTGGGTCCCGCCTAAGAAACGTAGCTGAACCCTAGGGCTGCCATTGTCTCGGCCATTGTAAGAGTGAATTATAGCCATAAGCGAAAATTAATGAATTACAGATTTACCAGCTCAATCTCAATCTCAACCAAGCAGATCCACAAAAATGTAAAAGACGGCTCCTCTTCCTTCTGCCAGCATTCTTGCAAATGTCAAAAGTTAGGCCCAGGTAGGACTTTGATGGCGTCGGGGGCCAGGGATATAGTACTGGCGGCTACCCTCTGCAGATATTATCTGATCATTAATTATCCAGAAGTCATTTATCAATATTATTTGTGACCGTAAGCTTCTGCCGCTGTTCGTAAAGCAGAACATTCGAAAGTCTTCAACATTTTACAAGGCCATCTGAGTACATTTGCCTTGAGGCATCTCGCGTTTTGATTTAGTAAAAAAAAACAAAATGTATTTTATTAGTGGCGTGGCAAAATTTTAAAGCCATCTCATAACTCTTATAGACCGAGATCTAGATTTTCATATATCTAGACGGACAGACAGACATTCATTTGCACACTATTTCCCAACTCAGATCATCTACGATCGATTTGTCACTAGCAGCTCAACCCGAAAAGAAAGAGAAACAGACAAAGCCGTATGTATTCCGCGTGACCGTAGACGTGTTTTCGATGTATTCAAATTGGCATCTCTCCATATTTAGCAAACTTTACTAAGATATAATTTTTCAGTTTTTTGAATAGCCTCAAGCTTTGTGAAGGCGAAAGCAAAACCTTTCAGTGGACAACTTCTTGTTATGCAAGAGGCTGAAGACTTCTCTGCCCACCGTCATATCCTGTGAGTCGCGCGAACGAATGAGAATAACTGCAAAGGAAAAGTTTGCAAATATAAATCCACTTTAAACGCACGTTTGCACAATGCCACAAAAAGAAGATGTGCGAACAGCCATTGCAGCACCAGCTTTAGAGGAGAGAAAATGCATCCCTCGCATCCCGTTCTTCATTTGCAGGAGGTAATTAAAAGCTATTACACCTCATTAAAATTGGACGAAAGATTACACCACACACCAAGGCGGCAGCTTCTTCATTAATTATGATAAGCATGCATTCGAGATGTCCTTCCAATCCGAATGTCCGCGCCACAACTGGCAAAAGGAATGCAACAGTCAAGTACAACACTGACAGTAGGGCCTAGGCTGGCGAGCCGCCAAAGCTATTATCCTGAACCCCTTTGTCCCAGCCTGCTCCGGGCAGCCTTTACAAATTGTTTTTACACATGTGCGCACCCCAAACATATTAAATTGTAAACATAAAACTAAATGCTGTTTATTTGGCAAAGGACATGCAAAGCACCTCCCTGCAAGCCACAGGAACAGCTTGGCACGAGCTTGCCAAAAGCAATTTGTTGTTATTTGATGACATTTTGAATAGGCGAGGACGCTGCTTCTGCTGCTCCTTGCAGCTTCCCGAAAGTGTATGCCGTCAAGGGAAATTATGCAATGAAATTATTATTCGACGCAAGAAAGATAAAGAACTGACCAAATTCTAGGCCAGCCGCCAAAAATGTCACGGCACGAGTGATATGTGTGTGAAGGCTGTGGCAGCAATGTGAAGGCAATGAGTAAAATTCCTTATTTTTGGAAAAGCCAACACATGTGAGGGACAAAAAACTGGGGAAATAGTGCTTACATTTAAAGAGAAATTATCGCATTGAAAGCATTTATGTGTAAAGCTGAGAAAAGGATGCCATGAAAACATGCCTTGATCAAAAACTTCTCAAAAGAAGGCAAGCAATGAAAAGGCGTATTATGTAAACAAAACATAAATTTAAACAACAAAAGAGGGCTAAGTTCCAAGGTAACTTTTCTCAAGAATTTTCCTGAAAGTTAGCGAGGTTCTTGGTTTGGTTTTGATCAATGAAATCGCAAAATTTGACCTATCCTGTTTGTAATCAAGGTGTGCAGATTCCTTCACCATTGATACCTTTATCTCATATTTGGATTTGATAAAGTCAATGAAATCATAGCTCAGCTGGTACTTGAAAAAGATCTTAGAGCTATTATTATAGAATATTTGTCTCCAGCATGGTTTTCCGCAAATCTTTCATGTAAATTAAAGATTGATATAATCTTTAACATATCACTACATATTGTTTTCTTGAAAGAATCAATTGGAAAGTTCTTGTCTTTAACAGTATCTGTTGCCACCATCCGTAGTCGTCTGCAATGTGGTGGCCATAAAACTGTGTGAGGATTAAAGAACTTATAGATCTCGCCATTGGCATCTACTTTACCTTGTAAACTCCCTCCTATTTAGAGTTATTGTTCCCTCACTAATCCACATACATTTCTAATCATTTTCAACTGCTCCGATTTTTGAGTAGTTGTTGCAGTTGTCTTTCAGTTTGACTCATACAAATCGAGCTCTAGCCTCTGAAATAACGATATAAGCGACAGTTTTCAGAAACAATCTTTTGTCTGCATTTGTGTACTTAAATACCTTACGCTTAAATATAAAAATTTCAAAAATCCCTTATATATATTTCCTGAGATATCACTATTACACTTTCAATAGAATAACTCTCGTCTGTAAAATTTGCTGTTTGCTGTTGCTGTTTGTTATAGTTTGTTATAGCGACTTCGAAATAATTGCAGCTCGAGATGTAACAAACGGTTTCTTAGTGCTCCACCAGAAATTGTAACTAGTGTAAATCAGAGGACATACAGAAATAAGTATCGGAATAACAAATAAACACCATTAAAATCCATCATAAGCTTATACCAATGGAGTCAAATCGGTACCTAATATGTTGTCCACCGAATAAAGTTTAATAAAGCAAAGAAGAAGAAATCTTGAGAGAGCATTGCTATAATTAGTCGTATCGAGGAACTTCCCGTATGGCTGTCTATGTTTACAATTTTGTAAATTTTCTTAAAATCTGCCTTATATTACTCTGCAATTCAAGACATCCACACATACATAGACAATACAATGCACACTTGCAGCCACAAGAGCACGCACGCCAGCAGCCACAGGAGCAGGCAGAAGGCTCATTAAGTTTCTCATTAGATTCATGATGTGGGACAGGATTGCGTATGGGAAATTCAACAGCTGCACGCTGTTTGATAAAATAAATAGCTTAAAAATATACATACATATAAGAAAATATACTAACACAAGCTTGGAAGTTTAAATGTATCAATATGTATGTGAGCGGGTTGGGATGGATGGCGGCCAAGCTATAGGAAGTTGCTTGCTCAAGTTTTGAGTTCTTAAAAACTTGTGCGTCGTGTTGAAGATAATTGAACTAGGCAAGTGTCGACAGTGATAAATAAATGTTAACAATGTGCAAATTGTTGAGCATTTGCCACTACAGCCACATTTACAAAAGGGCTAAAGATACAAATTTACGACCACAATTACAATTGCATTATCCAGACACACGCAAATGTAACAGAGGGGAGACACATGATTGTCTGTTGGCGTGGGGTGGAAAGTTTTGCACATTAAGTTTTGCACAGGCCTCGTTTCATTTCATTCTCTTCAATAAAATTCCGTTGGGAAAGACTACACTTTCAGCGAAAGCCTACTAATTGGATACAAGTTACCTGTGAAAGAACACGACAAAAGTAAAGGCGCTATCTAATTATTAGTACTACAAAAGAACAAGCCATTTCGAAAGAATCGCTGAGCCAGGAAATCATGGTAAAGGCTTTATGGCAAAGCATTTGTAAATGCAGCTGTTGCTGGTTGCGTAGCCAGCAGTTACAAGCTTCGTTGAAGACTTAATAGTACATTGGTCGCCTGGCTCAAGTTCCCCATATGCTACCCCACACTACGCTCACCCAAGTGCATTGTATTAAATCGAACGTATTCGCCTCTTATTCACAAACGTTGTGGAGCAAGGAAGACTTTTTGCAACTTATGCTGCAGCTGTTGTGTTTCCCTTTTCGTTCTTCTCCTGGATCTTGTGCTACACAAAACTGTTTTATTTATTGACTGCACGTAGCGTATATCCTTATAATTTTTGTATGTTTCTCTATATGTGTGTTTCATATAGTTATGTACACAGTATTGACATTCATATGTACGTACGGGTATGAGTTCGTCTCTTTCACGTCCAAAACAATTTCTCCGTCAAATGGCATTAAAGGAAGGTGCAGCGGAGGCAAACCCCTGCCAAACCAAAGTCCACCGATATATGCAATCAACTGAAATTGAAACCTGCAAGGCCCGGGGCTGCCGCAGTTGAGTAAGGCTGAGGAACCACAGTGTGGCACATAAGGGGTACAAATTGTGGAAATTAGTTATAAAAACTTGTTTCAGCTTTCTTAAATCCATGATTGACGCCATCCTTTGTTGTTATCATGACTAAATTCCAAATGCAATAATATGAAAATTATCAGGAGAAGTGCTTTGGTGACGAGATATGTCATGCGAGGGATACTTTTTATATTTCCGGAATAGAAAATAATAACAAACATTTCTAAATGAAAACGGCTTAATGCTCCCGTTGATGATCAATACACTTTTGCATTCGTTCAAACCATTTGTCATAGCAGTTTTTCCATTCCTCTTGAAAGACCTCCAGAACATAGTTATTGAAGGCTTCCACTCCTTCTTCTGCGTTCGTAAATTGTTGACCAAGCAGCTTACCTTTGATATTCGGGAATAAGAAGAAGTCTATTATATGCCAAATCAGGACTGTAAGGAGAATGAGTCATCAATTCGATGTTTTGACTGCTCAAACATTCACCTGTTTGTCGAGATGTGTGATAGCTCTCGTTGTTATGATGGAAAATTAGTTGTCGTGGCGATGTTGGTCTGCGAATTTGAAGTCTGAGTCATGTACCACTCAGAATTGTCCTACTTTGTCCTACTTTACTCAAGCGGACCAGTGGTCAATTGACCCATTCGGCGAAGAAACAGGTAACCATTTGGATCGCTGTGCTTCTTCCAAGAAACAACTTATGTTGGATTTGTCTCGTCTAGGAATGCCCACACGGTCGATTTCTGTTTTGTTTCAGGCTCATATCCATGATGCGTCACCTGTCCTTATTTTAAATACGTTCTCAAAGCATCAAGTTCGAAATTTCCTGACACCAATCGACAAGAGCCTTTTTTTGAGCCTTTTTGATTGATAAATTATAGGGTATCTCTACCTAGGGCATAGTACCACCGAGTGTAAATTTTTTGTACAACTAAGTGTTCGTATAATTCGATTATTCAACATATTCATGTTGAAGGGGAACTAATGTGGAAGGATGCTTCTCTTTCACGATATGTCACACGACGATCTAGCACTATAAACACAAGGACTTCATCAATATCTTTTGACCCAAAAACCGATTTTGCACGGAATTCGTCGGTGACCGAACTATGACCATAATAGAAATTCACTGTACCAGCGATAGACTGCTGTTTTTGTTGGTGCTTTATCGAAATAAAATGAACTGAGTTCATGACACATTTTTGTTGAGATAATCCACGTCAAAAGTTGTGAAAAATAATCCAACAAAAAAAGTTCTCTTGAAATTTCCATTGTTTTGGATTTTTCCAATTTGGATTTTCTTAACTCATCGTGAACAAAACAAATGGCACTTGAACATCAAAATGTTTTAAGTACGTTTATGATAAAAAAATGTCAAACTTTATTATTGTGTTGCCAGATTTTAGCTTCCACTTAAGTGCTGTCAGTTCTTGAAATATAAATAGAACCCCTCGCATTAAAGTAGAACCAAGGGCGAATACATATGAATTTATTATATGTTCCCATATCTCATATGTTAATCTGTGTTTAAGGTTTCGCAATTTATATCTAACCTGTGGCTTTTCTTTGTCATTCATTGTCAAAATATTTTCCAAATATTCTATTTCACAATTAGTTGATAATTTATCACTTAATCCTTGCTTATTTTATGCTTATGATTATTTTACCCGAACATTCAGGTGACTTGGCCTCAGTGTGCGCTTACTGCATTTTAAGCACACCGAATCCAACTGGATTCCGCCTGGCTACTTCGTTCATCACATTTTTGTAGATTTTAACGGCTGTTGAACAAATAAACTAGTTTTTCATTTTGTATTTTTAAGAAACAAGTGCAAATAGAACATATTATGTCTGTCTTTATATGATTTTAGGAAAAGTGTACACCGTATTGGGGCAAGCTGGAGCAACTATGAGCAGTCTTTGCTCTTATATGGGTGTGTCTCCTGTATGTACATTTACGTCTGTCTTTTTCATATATTCTAATATCTACTTTGCTTTCAGTCTATATGGAACACTTTCCAGTTGTTAGCCATTTCGACTGTTCATTTCCTGTCTGGGATTACTTTTACATATGAATATATACGTGTGAAAGTAATCTCATTGCAGTTGCCCTGCATCTGCATCAAGGCTTCACGATTTTCAAATGGCGTTTGAAAGTTTTAAATGTTCAGACCACAGCGACTAGTTTTGTTTTTAGCACATTTTCCAATCGACATAAGGTCAACTTTAGCACTGTCGCTGTATATGTTATTGCCCTGTATGATTACATTCATTCGTGATCATTCATGACTTAAAAGTTTTCACAATCATAGTTTTGTGTCAGTATCAAAGTTCTCATTCAAATGAAGTGCCTCACTTCAATACCAAATATAATTCAGATTCAATACAAAACTTTCTTCTTCTCATACAGAACTTATTGAGTTAACACTGTAAACCAGCTGTAACCACTGTAAACATTATGCCCAATCAGTTGCCCGACTATGCTCAATTTTCTGTGGATATTTTCAACAATGGTTGTCAAAGGCTCAAGAAACCCACCTCAAAGATCAAGATGTGTCTGATTTCCATAAGTGGAACTTGAGGTCTATTTGCTACTAGTTGCTAACCTGCTGTGATATCCAGATGGTAGTTGGGCAGTGTATCTGGTAGTCACTTTGACTAAAAGTATTCCCTGCTTTTCTCTATATGTTTCTCTTGCTTTTCCTTTATTCTCTCTGTGAGTGACTTTTGCCAATATTTGGCTGCAAATTGCTGCCATTCAGTTTTTAATATGCACTCACCTCAGGTCAACATAACTGCTGCCTTTTAATTGACAATTTCCTTAAAAATTTTACCTTAGCGAGCAGCACAGCAAATGGAATGTATAAGCAAATGTAAATAGAACGATTTTCAAATTTCTCCATTCAAAAGATTTTCTGTGGAAGACTATTTTTGCTAGTTCATAAACAGAGCTGCAGAATTGTATGCATTGCAGATGCAAAATTTCCAGGCTTCCGCCGTATCTAAATAGGAGGAAGGCAGATTTTTCATAATATTCGGCCGTGTTGTACGTGGATTCTACTGTTCCCTTCCTCTGTACGTGAGTTCCCCTCACAAAAGCTGGGATAATTTCATATTCGCGTTGTCTTTAATACAAATTGTTGAACCAAACAATAAAT
>JBAMBM010000309.1:0-24699 GCA_037043425.1 Hirtodrosophila duncani | reverse complement strand
ACATTCCTGGAGTACTTACCATTGCATTTCTGAAGCCCTTCCGAAAGAGTGATCAATAAGTCGCTTCCATATCAGATTTATGAATGGGTCCGAACCGATCATTAGGATTATCCATTACTGTGAATTCAATTAAGCTGCCTGCTCTGTGGTTTAATTCGAGACTCCTGAAATAGGAATATAAAGAAAAACAAAAGCCAAAGGATGGTTAATATTAACCAACATTTATAAATTTTGATCTTAATAGCTATTGATTTTATCAAGCATTATGCTGAAATAATAATATTAATAAAAATACATAAGAAAGTATACTGCTAGTGCAGATCGCCTTTGACCTGGTGCTCCCATAAAGAATAAACTCTGTTGACATTTTTTTTTTTACTGTTTTAAGTCCGCGAGCGCGAATCCTTCTGTGCAAGGGCAAGAAAGGAACAAATGAGGAGTAAAAGCCACTGCAGGCCGAACTCAATGTATTTTTATTTTTGCTCGGCTGCTTATTCTGCTGGCTGGACTTATCTGAATGCTATTTATAATCGTATAATCTTGAGTTCTACTAAGGAGTATTGTATTCCTGCAGATATTTGTCACAGATAAATTATATGTAACAATTTCTTTACCCACAGTCCTGCTTTCGCAAATGTATTAAGGCCTGTTTAAAGCTCGGCTAAATATAGATAACAAAATTTTGTACATAACAAAGCCACAGCTAGACATAAAAGCATTCTTTTGAGGTTTATTAAATTCTTAATCCAAGTAAATATTTTATATATGCACATAAGCACATTTCTATACAGCTCTACAAAATTGCGTTGTTTTTTTTTTTAATTTGTTTATTTAAAGTAAACAGGTTTTCTGCTACTTTTAGTGGCGACTTAATCTAGTTTTACAATTAAGGGAAAGAACAAATGATCACAGTTGATACTTATATAGAATTTATGTTACATATATGACCGAATGTATATTATTTACAGTATTTACAAGGGAAGAGACTGTTTGGAGCATTAATGAAGAAACCAGGTAGGGAGATCCAATGATGGCACCTTTTTAGTCTTCTCTTTCTTGGTTTGGTAGTTTACTCGTCTGGCTAGCGCGTTAGGTTGACCACCAAGGCGTTGCAGGATACTCGATGCATGTAGTTGCATTTATCGCCCACTTTAGGGATCTTTGAGTCTCCTTCGATATCTCTATTTCGAATGTACCATGGCGCGTTGCATATTCGCCTGAGGATTTTTAATTGAGCAACTCTAATATTATTTAAACTTGATTTTTCCGCAATGCTGTAAATTTGTAGCGCATATTTCTATATGGGACTTAGATGGATTTGTAAATCATCTTTTCGGCCTTTGCCATTACCGATTGCCGAACCACTGTTGTATTCGCTCGCAAATTTAGTTCCCTGTCCAGACGACACCTAAATATTTGTGGAAGCTCTTGTGCGTAAGGCTGGAGCTCAGCATCGAAATGCCACTGCACGACAATGTCCTTGTAGCAAAGGTAACATTTGCGCATTTGCTGCTGTTGACGCCTATATTCCATTTCACAGCCCCGTCCTCAAAGCTGCACACGTATTGCTGCGAGGCTTCCTTAGCTAGAATAATGCTTGGACTTCAGGTCCTCTGTAACTAGGGTGTATAGGACCAAGAACACTGCCTGAAGGACGCCTGCGCAGATTGGGCGCTTCAAGGATTTTGCTTCATCTATAACAACTCTGAAGCTTCTGTCCTTAAGAAAGCTACTTACAAGCTGGAATAGCTGCAGCGTTGGGATGTTTTTCAGTTTAAAGAGGAGGATATCGTGCCACACCCTGTCAAAAGACGTTGAGTTTAATTACAAAATTAATTAATTATAATAATAATATTCTTATGATTTGCCAAACTTTTTTTCTGCATCCATCCCATTTTATTGATTTTTTCTGAATTTTACGGGTACACTTTCACTTCTACTTTTTCTGGTGAATATTCTATCAAAATGTACAGCTTTTTCATTTCACTGGTAAAAAAATATTTGAAAACTCACAAAACTTTTCCGTGCCCAAAATTTGTGCTCTGTGGTTTTGTGGCAATTTTATTTGAGGCTGATTTCGTCCTTACCCTTTTACATAAACCAAAACGAACTTTAAAAATTAATTGAAAAGTTTGAAGAATGCCAATGAAAGGATATAAGTACAGAAATGTAAAGGTAACGAAATAACTGTTTAAAAATATATCATGATAATTTAGTTCTCCTACGATATATTCACATCTAAATGAGTAGACAAGACTTACTATTCAGTGAGAGCATTTCATATACTTCGACCCAAGACTTCAAATTAATCAAGCATTTTATACCTGTAGGCGCTTTTTATTATTTTCAGAATTGCTTTGTTTTATGCGTTCAGCAATAATTAAACTATTAATTGAATTTCGATTGAGGAAAGGAAGGAAGGTACTGATATTAGATGTTCATTTAGAAACTCGCGCAAATCAACCTTTGCATAATTTCTAATCTAAATTTGTTGAGTTTGAAGCTTTGTGGTTTCTCTTTGTTTGCTATAAAGAAAAATAGAAGATATCAGACGTTTTTACTACTAGCCGATCCCTAACTTCAACTTGATTAAAGTAAGGATTGTGAAAGGAAAAGAAATATAACCTGACCGGAAGGGCAATCTATCATTTCAATTTCATTTGCCTTCATTCGGTCAAAGTATGTAATTGAACATCAAACTTTGCTTTGGAGTGAAAACCTTATGCAATTTTGAGAATTTCAGGTGGTACTTGTATTTTTCTAAGGAGAACATTTATGAAAAACGATTAGAAAGGGCCTGTTATTATACAAATCGAAAAATATTAAAGTTCCATCTGCATATTCATTTCTTTTTGCGTTTACTTATCGATATGTTCGTTGACATTTCATTTGTTAATAATTACATTGTGCCTTGTACCACAACTTTTTTGTTACAAGTATCAAACATTGCCTGAACTAAGATATCATCAGAAAAATATCCCCCATTTGCTTATTTATCAATTGTAAACATTTTGGCGTTCTGGTTGAATAGTAACTATCAATGCAGGTTTTCCAACTGTGATTGTCCTTTAAGTGAAGTCGAACTAGAACATTACAATGAAATACGTCAGCTAACATTAAGAGTCATTAGGAGGCGTTCTCTAAATAGCTTAAGTGCACATTTCCACATCAATTCAAAGGAATGCAACTTTTTAGTTATACAGTAAAAGGTCTTTAGTAAATTTCCATTTATTAAAATAAACCTTAGCTAGATATCAACATATTATATTAATAGGTCATTTGCATTAGCACTCAAAAATAAAACATGCTTCGACTATTAATTCTCTCTGACATATGACGAGCAGCCACGTGGCAAAACCACATGGCGTATGAGTAACACAAATGACACATGTCGCGTGTCGTAATAACACATCATTTTACCTAGATAAGCAAGGGGGGAAACAAGTGAGGCAAAAATAAAGACAAAAATAAAGGCAGACAGGAGAAACAAGACATTTTCGTGATAAGGGCAGAGTGCAGGTATGGCACAGACATAACACAAGATAACAAGTTTTACGTGACGAGAATGTGTTAAAAAAGAACACCAGCCAAGTATAGATGTATGTGTATACCCTTACATACACATATACACTTGTAAATATGCATATATTAACTAGTCATTGCAGGCAATAACAGATAATGGCAAAATAATGCAAAAAAAAACCTACATTTAGTAGAGAGTCAAAAACAGTGAACCTCTTATATATTCGAAATCATAAGAATCGCGGCACTGATAGAGTATGACTCCCTATATATATAGCGGAAGTATCAAACAAGAGCTCTCCTTGCCTCTCTGTACTAATTTATCACTCAAGCGACTTTCCATTTCTATTGACTTTAATTTATTGGTCTGATTGCAGGTCAATGAAAACTTATGTTATATTTGTGATGCCACAGCTTATTGTCCTCTCGTCACAATGTCTTTGCAGTCTCTAAGTACATTGCAAGTGCAAGAAGGTGTTGAAGAATAATCTTAAGTATCATCGCCACATGGTACCAAGACCGATGTCGAAGCAGGAGCTACCCAAGCCCGGATCTCAACTGCCGCTGAATGAGCAACGCGAACTCTATAGCCAGCAATGTGTCAGTTTGGCGAATATCAAGGGGAAGATCACTACCCATTTGTCGTCGCCCAAGGATAAGGTGAAGGGCAATGGCATGGAGCTCTCCTACATAGAGATGCTGAGTGGTCTTTATCGCTATTGCAAACACGCTCTCCGCCATTCACCAAGTCGCCAGAGCGACTAGCAGGCGGAATGCAAGCGTGGCCAGAGATATTGACCGCAAGCAGCAGGAGATTAAGAAACAGTCACACAAGGGTGGCGATCTGTTCGATTCGTATGCTGGTAAGACGCGTCGCCACAAGCGCGGCAAGTGCGACAACACCTTTAGCTATGAGATACCACTGCATATCCTGCATCGCTACGAGAACGTTCTATACGCCCAGGTGGACGTGGACGTGTTGTGCAAGCTGATGCGTCCGCAAATCTTCTTGGATGTTGAGGTGCGCAACAATCGCATGAAGAGGCAGCCAGTGCACTCAGCACAGCATATGCTTTACAAGCAACATCGCATCAATCTGGATGGAGGAATAGATAGCCCTCGACCCGGAGAGCAGCATTGATATGAGCAACATAGAGCACGACTTCAAAGTGCTCAATCATGGAGTTGATGAGCATTCTATTTATTCCCAGCCGATACGTTCGAGGCAATGCCCGCTCCGTTCTCAACTTTACGATCTGATTCAAGCCACTGACAGTTTTGAACGGCAAACGGATTGCTTTTGGCAAGGTACTCAAGCGACTTCAACTGCTTGACCGTATACAAGATGCCACCAGCCGTCTGACCAGCAACAACAATCTTGTCAAGATTACAGGTTGTGGGATACTCTGAGCTGAGCTGTTTGTTCAGAGAGCTGTTATGTCATTTTGAGGTCCAAATCCAATTGTTTGTGTGAAAATTTCCGATGTAATTGATTCATATTTCGCCATTGATTAAAGGATACATTGAATTGCAGTGACATTCGCATTAGTTTTTTATATACAGATCACGGAATTCTCAAATAAACAACGAAGGGTTGTTTTAGTCGTAGGGCAGTTGAGTTAAATTCAACGAAAATGTCCACTTTAAGCCCGCCAAAGCGAACAGCTCATTTAGCATCTAAGCTAAACCTCTCAACTATAAATTTTGCTAGATAAGTGTAGATCAGATAGATCTAGATCAGAGTGAAGATAAATAAGTTCAGCCTACTACCCTTTTTTCGCACTTATCCATCTTGACCCTGCCAGAAGACCCCACTCATTGATGTCTTGGAAAGACAAAAAAGTATATATTGATCATCCAATTAGCAATTTCGAATTTCATTTCATCTCATAGCCCCTGAACACACTGTTATAGAGACATTACAAAACTCAAAACCTTCAGTTCATTAAACTTTCATTCGTCGTACTCAATATTTTCACATAAAACAAAAATTACTTACAATTTGAAATATTTAACATTACTAAAACTCATCGTGACAACTTTGGCTAACAATGGTCGGCGACGGTTTGAATAGCCCCCGCCAGCAGGGCGGCAAAGTGGCCGTAGAGGATGATCTGGCTCCGTTTCCAGACAAGTACTCGATGCGTAACACACGCATGCTCACTTGCAACATGGCTGAGTTATCGAGAGTTCCCACCCAAGTCTTTGAGGCAGCCCGCCAGGAGCTTGTCAACATTGTCCACCTGGAGGGCAATCTTCTAACCAAAGTTCCAGAAGATATGCAACTGCTGAGCAACTTACTCACTCAGCTGGTCCTTGCCAAGAATCAGCTATCCTCCATACCCACATTCATCTCGCAGTTCTCGCGTTTGACGCTGATCAACCTATCTTGCAATTTGCTGCGTGATCTTCCCATGGAATTTGCTGGGCTTCAGCAGCTGGTCGAGCTGGATATTTCACACAATCGTTTTGATCATTTGCCACGTTGCGTTTTTCAGCTGGAGCAACTCGAGGTGCTCAAGGCCAATGACAATCACATCAAGGTGCTGGATGCCACCGAGAATGGACTGGCAGCGATGCCATGTCTTAGCTATCTGAACGTAAGGAACAATGACATCTTAGTGGTGCCACCCGTGCTGGGTAATCTCGCCAAGATCACTCGCCTGGAGTTGAGCGGAAATCCATTTCGTCAGCCCCGTCATCAAATTTTAATAAGCGGCACAGCTGCCATAATGGAGTATCTGCGTGGACGTATTCTGAATAGCTAACATAATTCTAAGGAGACTATGTGCTCATCTAATTCAACAAATTCTGAAGTGTATTTTGAATGAGGTCATTAGCAAAATTTAAATTTATACATAAAATGAAGTCTGTTTGAATTGTAAAGATATTTGGAATGGATGTGGGGATATGTAGGAGAAGCTATCCAGATAAATTACTCAATCTTTCTATAATATAAAGATTTGTTTAGTACCATTATATTATTTGAGCATATGAATGTCATCTAAGACGCAGGATCGATCAGAGCAGGCAAGGACTTAAAGCTTTGAGTCAGCTTTGAGAATATTTTGTTTTGGGGGTCGATTCACACCTTGAGATATTTCCCTCAAATTCACATATAAGCGGACTTGAAAGAGAATTGTATTGGGGCTTATTCCCGCCTTAACCAAAATGATTCTGTTGGAATTATAATTGCAAAGACTGCCCTTGCCCTTACTCTTCGCAATAGAAAACAAATCCGATTGATTCATATTGCGTTGACGAATCCGATTGATTCATATTGCTTTGGCTTTTTTGTGATTGCTGAAATCGAGTCACATATTTCTTGAAAGCATTTATTAACTAATTTGAATAATTTCTGAATAATTTCAGTCAGAATCGGTGGCGGAATTATGAAAACTTGCCTTATTATTTGAGCTGAGATTATTTTGACCTTTGTTTTGTATAATAACAAATCTTTTATTTAGATTATGCAATTTTTGTGCGAGTATCTCAATGAGCTTATCTTCAGTTTAGTTTTCTGAATTTTATTATACAAGATCATAGCTTCGAGCTATGAAACATTAGAATAGCACTTTATCTTTAGAATAGCAATACATAGAGGATAGAACTACGACTGTGCAGACCAGCGAAGTCAGAAGGCCAGGAACTAAGAAGTCAAGAAGATAATCTGGATTAATGCCAAAAAAAAATTATGCACGTTCACTACACAGAAAGGTAGTCAGGCCACAAGGACGAACTGGCCGAGAGACAATTTTAGCAAGAGAAGCTGTACTGCCCTTTCACATGAGCTGTTTGCCAAGGATATTCCCTCTAGCTCACACAAAAATGAACACAACTGGGACAAGCGAACGTCAAAGTGCGACCAAAAAGGAAAGCTAAAAGTTATATAAATGCTGAAAAAGTAGCAAAATCAAATACTAAGCTCAAGCCAAAAGTGTCGCAGATATACTTCGCTCTCTGAGCAAAGCCGCAATTTGACAAACTCATAAGAAATTAGAATCAACATTTGGGCATGCACGTGTAAAAGTCCACAAAAGCCAGAAATATTGCTGAAATATTTCCCACAATTTTAAGAATCAATTTGTGCGCAAGGAATTTCCGTTCTCAATATCAGTTGTAGAAAATGTTTTTCGGCTAGGCTCATATGTATGAGGAGTCCGAAAGACAACGTAGTGAGAGCTGCTTCTCAGTATATGCCAAGAGCAGAAGCTCCAGCCTGCAGAACTAAAATATTTATACATAAAAAGTTCTGAAAATAATTACCTTTAGTTAAAGTATGTGTCTATGTGAGAAGGTATTTTGGTTTTGTAGCTTTCGAGTGGAAACTTTTAAGCAAGTATTAAAAGAAAATAGATCGAATCGCTCAATAATATATTCCAAAGTATTTCGTCGGCATGTCTACAATATTTAATTAGTTTTAAAGCCAGACCTTGGCTATCTCGAACTGCAACTAATTGACTGAACTGAACTGGCTCTCTTTCTCCTCGTTTCTTAACAGTTCAAAATTAACGCTGTTTAGAATTCATATCACAGAAATGTATTCTTTACTTACAAAACTCATTTATAATTTTGTTTTCGATTTTAATATTAATTGCTTAATCTGCAATTCTCGGAAATCAAATGTCTTATACAATTTTATATTCACCAGGACTTTCATAATTAAGTTGAATCTAGCATTAGTAAATCCTCTAAGTTTATTTCTCTTTATTAATTATTCCTTATCGTGTCCTGTGCATTATTTTCGATGCTTTCCTTTTCCCATTTTGTTCTCTGTGAATGATGGATACTTTTACTTCCCCTGGAACAGCCTTCGGCCAAATAAGGAAAATTCCATTTTCCATCATCCAACAAATTTTGCTTAGCTAATTCATATTCACAACCTAACATAATATCAGATGAAAACGGATGGTAAGAGGGGAAACGGAGGCTTAAGACCAACACAAGCCAAAAGAATATAGCGACAAAATAATCGCCTACGCATTTGAATGAATGTGATCCGATAATTCCAATAAATACTGTGCATGATTCCTCAAGGCTTCAACAACTTTTCCATTTATGGTGCTTTATGTGTTGACCAACAAACAGAGATGATCAAACGAACATGCAACAATAACAACAAACACTTGCTATGGTCCTGGCCTCAAACGAGACATGTCACGCTTCACTTGACTGGATTTTTAATTGTGCTGCTTTGCTTCGCATTTCAATTGTGGAAATCTGAAAAATGAAAAAGTGGAAGATACTTTCTTGCTTGGGCTAGTCGAAGCTTAAATACGCTTGGTTGAAGAACACATATGTGATGGTAAAAGCAAAAGATGTGTGTATACATATGCAGCTGAGGACATCAATAGGGCAGCACTGTTGTGGGGTAAGAGACGAAGGACTGTATTCATGATGCACTAGATGACTCGTGGAAGCAGAAGCCTATGGTGTGAAGGCTAGTTTCCTCTTTGTCTGTCAGCATATCCCCAGCTCAGCTCAGTATCTTTAAAGGTATCGGACCGTTCAACAGAGTTTCCCAGAAACACAGCAGACACACAGGCTGTAGGACAGTTCCAATCACAGGCAGACAGTTAGCCTCTTTTGAAGCGGAAAGATAACTTGTGTTGACCCCCCTGGAATCCAAGGCTCAGCAACAAGAACCACACCCGTATGCTTACATAGTAGAGTGACTCCAGTACGTGCTAAGTAGTGTGAGCTTCCTTATATTGCATTTTACTCATAGGAAATGCAAAATAGAATTATATATTTATATATTTTTGATATATTGAGAACATGAAACACGAAGCCGTGGAGTACAGAGTGCCACATACTTAGCAGATAATTAAAAATTCTATTTGTGGCATGTAAAGCAGACAATACAAAGAGAAAACTGCATATGCGAGAGTGGGAAAGTAGTGGCAAATTAAGGCCTGCCACTTGGTATTTAGGTTTGAGATTCATGTGGTCTTGTGATGCTTTGCAGAGCCTAGCAGTGCAATATAGAGAGTTTGGCCGATTTTTGGGAGTACATATAATTTTAAAATATTTAAGGTTATCACATATTTGGCATCAAATCCAACTGTTATGTTACATACCAGAAATTTTAACAGTCCCGCCCACTGTTAAGTTAACAGCTGTCAAAGTCAGCTCTTTCAATCAAACAGCACAAGTTCGTATTGTTAACTTTTTTGAAGTTGTCTTAAAAAGAATCGCAGCAAAATTAAAATTGGTGATGGATATTAATCAGTGTGGCTTGAACTATCTGCTGGTAGATTTGAATTTACTGATAGGTTGAGTGTTACGTGCAGTCCGTTAAAAGTCTGCCACAAAAATATTTGTTTAAAAATATGACTATATGAAAGCTTGACGGCAAACAAAGTTTAAAATCTTTAAGTCTACATAAATGCATTGGCAAGTTTTGCAGTCCTGTCGATGATATATATAAATATTGACCAGTTCGGACGACTATATCATATAGTTGTCATAGGAACGATACTACAAACAATGGGCTACACTGAGGAAAACAATTTTGTCTTAGTCGGTTTCGTATCCATGGGTAAAAAGTTGTAAGTTGTTTAATATTTAGTCTGACTATCAAAAATTAAATATTATTTACTGATATGTATATATATATATATATCACCTCGATGATGGGGGATGGTGTCACGCGCATTTTCTGAAGAAGTCTTCGTAAATCCGTTTATAAAGCAGTAGCAGTAAGCAGTAAAAATTAAAGTTTTAACAGGTAAATATTGTCCCGATTTAACGAATTTCTCAACTAAATCCATTTAAGATTTAGGCATTCAAATAATTTGCAAAAATAATATACAAAAATATTATTTAAAATCAAAGACAGTCTTCGTTTGCCCCTCCTGCGGCTACTCTTATACATTTCTCTGCTCCCAACAAGCACCGCCATTTAGCCATTGAGTTTGAGCTCATAAATAATGAACGCTGATTTGTAAATGTCGTCGGCCAGTCGACGCTTGCAAATACTGGACACCCGTCGAAGCCACAGTCTGCCCGCCATGTTTGCCACTTCATCCATCTGCCTTAAAAGCTTACGTCCTGCTGTCTTCGTCCTGGCGTTGGTGCTGGCGCCGTGCAAAGTGTACGGTTTCGTGAAGTAGAGAGACAAATGAGGTGAGAGGAGGGGAGAATTTTGTATGCTTTACTAATTGGCGAACCACAGCCTGTATATATGCCATGTGTCTAGCCCCTTTCAATCGCTCTGTTTCACTATCTCCTGTCTCTCTCTCTGTCTCTGCATCTTAAACGGCGTAAAATTGAGTAGTCACTGCCTGCGATAATGTCCTTTTTTATCTGTCTCAAAATAAATAATTAAATGAATAAGTCTGCACCTAACAGAAACCCTTTGACTTTATCTTTTACCTTTGAACCAAACTAGTTTAACTTCACCTTAACAAATATTTATTGACCATGTGAATGCTTTTATTTGCTCTAACCTCTTCTTAATTGATTTAGCTTCGATGTCGCTTAATATTAATAATAATAAGAGCAACGAAGCTACCAAATAAACACAGCTACAGAAGTTTTTCAGAAAACAGAACTATAACAAGAGCAAGCGAATGAAAGTGCTACTTCTGCAGCCTCCATACGGATGGAAGGACGCTCATCGATTCGATAAACATTTTATTTTTGTTCAAACCAAACTTTATAGTTCATTGCACTGAGAGAAATGTCACTGCAGACGCAGAAGATAAGTATAAGATAAGAAGATAAAATAAGCTTATATATTCAATATCGATATGTCACATTTGTCTGATAAGCTTCAATCTGAGAGGAGAGTTTTAAAGCTTATAAGAGAAATTTTGTTGGAAATATAAAACAAAATTTAATTCAAATAGATTTAGTTACTTCTAGATTAGAGCAATCTTTCCATTAACAAAAAGTGGAATAACAGATACTATTGACAATTCTACCGATTATAATAAATATATACATATTTATCTTTGGATTATATTTTCTTAAAATAATCCCAAATATGAACAATTTCATCGCAGTGCATAACAGTTGGAGAACTTCTGTTGCGCTGCTAACAAATTGTCATCGATTGTGGTAAATTTCAAACATTTTGGGCAGATAATTTCCAGACAATTCGCGTCGTTGACTAGTTTCCTCTCGCCGCCCCCGCCCTTGTATGTCCTTATGCCGTTGTCAACCATAAATATACTAAAAATTTACTGAAATTTTTCTCTTTGTTTAAACAAGAGAGTACTTCACGCCACCATAAAGTGCATATTTGTTTATTGCTGGAGAAAGTGCAAGGAAAATTAACAACACTTTGTGGCACCTTCAAGGTAAGGAAAAGTTTATTTAAATGTTATATGGTCTTTTTGACTAATATAACTTCAATCTCAAAATTGATCGCATGTAGAAATGACGGGGTGCCCTAGGAGGCCTAGTTGTGCAATTCAATTCATATTATTTTCGTTCTAAGGCTTCTTTCTTTAACTTACTTTCGCTTGAAGCATATTTAATCTGAAATTCTGATGATTAACCTTGCTGATGTTTACATGTCCCAAAGACTGTTACTGAGTATGGCGCATTTTCATGCAGATACAGATATGGTTAAACTTGGGCAATTTTCCCTTAAAATTTTAAATTTCATAACAAAAATACAAAATCTAATTAAAATTGCAACACATTGAATCTAATCGAATGGCAAATCAACAATGAGACAACTAAAAGTCGTCGCAAATAGAAGCTTAACACAGTTCACTAAATAAGCAGAAGAAAAAGTTAACCCCAAGAAAGATTATAATGCAAACTTCAGCAGTTAAAAAATGAAATGTTGCAAAAAATTAAAATGAAAATTGGTCGGAAATGAAGTCTTGTTGCTGCTGCCAATGTGGTAAAAGTGGCTGAGAAAAGTTTGCTTAATGCCGTAGGGAGGGTTTCCCCCAGGCACTACTCAAGTTAAGTTTATGGCAGAATCGGCTGCCGCATTTCGCTCTGCCTCTTGCAACACCTCTACACTCGGTCAAAGGAGGCTCTCATATAATTGCGAAGCAAAAGGCAAATGAAGCAGGGGATTCTTTCTGCCAACCGTTTAAAATGTGTCTGTGGTTAGTCGGAAAATAAGAGAAAAATCCTAGAAAAATTGCAAAAGCAAATGAGTAAAAAGGCAAGTGCAAATAAAATACTGGAGAAAAGGAAACCAAACCAAGGCAATTTTTCAGCTTCATTAAGTAACCGCAAAGTTTGTTTTATGGGAGGTAAGTTAACAACCTAAGGGGGAGAGTGGAGGGGAGATATGCGGACAGCAGACTTTTATATATGTGTGGCAGATATATGAAAGAAAGAGAACCGACAACAATTTCCTAAGTGTTTATATTTGACCTCTCAATTGTGTAGATAAAAATTTGTGAATAGTCAGAGCCAAGACAGTTGATTAGCAGATGTGATTAAATGTGTGACGATGATGATAATGATGGAAAACTTAGTTTATTATTAGAAGTTATCCCATAGTTTTGTATCATAGTTTTAGTTGGATATTTGGCGCTTCTTCTCAATAACCCAGAATCATGTCCCAGCAATCTGTTATATTAAAAGAGAAGCAGCTCTCATTTTTATATATAATTTAAGTCAGTGTGTCAGGTCACAGAAGTATGTAGTTATAGTTGTTGCCCTTTGAATTAAAATTTATATTCATTTTTGGCAGCCAGCAAATATTTGAATAAACTGACAGAGTCGGAGCTCTCTCGATGTCCATGCCAGGTGAAGTCTTGCATATCCTGGACAGCCCATTGGAAAACTCGAATTGACTCTAGAAAATCGCCTCTGGTGTACTTAGGCAATTGCAATGGCAGCGGTTTGTACATAAATCAGCAACAATTGTTGCCCAAAAGGCAGCCAAAGCGTAGCCATGCTAACAGCCATCACTCTGTGGATTTCCCAACAAAAGATTCGACTTCTTTTCTTGGCCAGCTGCCAGGCGGAAATTAAAACTTAGATGGCCAGCAGAATAATGCAGCTGCTGCGAGTCCGACTCTGCCTCTACTTCGCATTCAGACGTTTAAATTTAATTTAATCTTAATTTTTTAGTCATTCCGTCATCTCTCTCAATTCAGCTACTGCATATGATGCCAGAATGGAAAGAGTGGCTTTGCCAGTTGATCATTTTTCAGAACTTCATCGCCAACTAAAAAGAATTGTTTCGCATCGTTTCGTTCTCTTGTTTTTGTCTTTGAATTTCGAAAAGGTGATTTTGCATTCAATCGATGAGAGTAATTTTATATTTTAATTCCCTCTCCTTTACCATACATATGAGCTGGGCACAAAATGCACTAGCATTTCCATTTACCATTTGACTAATCAAGAATTGTTCATGTCTGGCTCTAGGCAGTTCAGCCCCGCTGTTATGGCATCATTATCAGTTCTACGATATATCCGCTCTATTATGTAAGTGCATAAGTGTTGCGTGTGTGCGTGGTCAGTGCATTGGGAGCTTCCATGTCCATTCTTCTGCAATAATCCAAATCATTATAAAATACAATCCCAGCTCACAAAATGAACGAACAAATGCCATTTGACATTTGATATGTATAAGCACATTCTCTGCCAACCTGATGAATTTCTTGACTATCGGAGAATGAATGTATGGAAAGATACCGAAAAATTAAAATGTTTATGATTTATTAGTCCATATTATATATCTTCTAAATTTTTTTGTCATGTTTTTTTCATAATTTTAATGAGTCGTAGACCACACAGATTCATTAGACTAGAGCATACGCATAATATGTGAATAAGTCATGTATATATAGATAATGTACCCATCTGTGGTACATTATGTCAATGTAAACAAAGAACATATGATAATAAAATTTGGTGGTGATTTACATACAGACATCTCCTACGGTGAAAGGCCTTCCAACGATGTTATGGTCTTTATCTGATTAAATGTTCATAATTATTTAAGTCCCTTTCATTCACTTCTAATTTTGCTTTTATAATTTTAATATATTTGGTGGTTATAGCGAATTTTGGTTCCATCATTGCTGTGTGTCAGCTTTTAATTTTTCAGTGCACTTTAGATTTGCGTTGTCATATTCACTACACTTCAAATGAGGTTAGCCACATGGCGAACGCTGGAGTTCGCTGAGCTCTAAGGAGACTACAGCAGCAGCGTTAACGGCTTAGCAGGCGGGGAACTCTGATGCTGCAATTTGGATTGACCCTCTGGATGCGTGCAATCTGCTCCTCGAGCGGAATGGCAATGGCACCAATGGACCCAAATTTTCGACCCACACCCGAGATTCGCTGCTCGTGCTCCAATGCGGGGTATGATAGGTGCCCGCGATCTGGATGTGGGTGGTACTGCACCACTAGAATCGAGAACACGAACTTTGATAGAAAATATCTATGGAACCCAACGATATGGTAGTCGGCGCATCACTTCTACTATGCTTTTTCCAATGCACAACTCTAATTTAGTTGATGTGTTGGCTACATGGCCGATGCCAACAGATTAAAATTTTCCCGTAGCGTCTCTGCTGTGAGCGAGCTCCGCCAACAGGCTTTACGCTTTACCAACGATTCGGGTTGTTGCGGGACGCAATGTAGACTTCCAGATCTATTTATGTGTTGGCCCGACACAATTTTCTAAGTTTTATTTATCGAATTTAACTTTAATTGTTTTCATAGACAAACTGATAGACCGTCAACTCTGCTTCTTATTCAAATGGTCTTCGACATTTTTGGGCACTTTGCCTCTTTTAAAATGTTACGAAGAAACGGAAAGGTGCCCACGGAATTTTAAAATTCGCTGTTAGTTAACACTTAAGCAACTTCTCTCCTAGTTGACGATCTACTATTGTAGTTTATCTATAATATTTTCGGCCACGCAATATCAGCAAAGAGACCTTTGAAAGCTGTGCACACCTTTCTATAGGTGACCATTCCCGAGCTCTTTCTTGGAGAGTCAAATGCAACGTGAACTTGGGTGTACTTCTGGCCAGTAAAGCTTTCTAGTTTACAGCGCAGGCGACAAATATGTCGCACAGGATATGCGATGTAAACCGTTAAAATTCAAATATCACTGGCACAAAATTTCATTTCTCAAAATTTCAGCTTATAGTTCAAAGTATAATATTTATAAGTAATGCAGAACATTTTTATATAAATTCAGTTAAACATTAGATACAAGCATAATAAATCATTAAGAAATATTCGGACTTATAAAATATTCATCTTAAATAATAATGTGTCATATTACATTTTCAAAAGAGAACTACTCTGAATCAAGTAAACACCTGTTTATCTAGAGTATTTCCTATCGCATATCTTTTGAGGTCGCACTCTCACATCATCAACAATTGCCGGCACACATGTGCAAGAGAAATGCAAAATATGCAAAAGTCTCAGCCGCCAGAATTTTCCCCAGCAATCTCTCCCTAGAGACGAAAACAAAACCATTCGCAGAAATACAAAAGCAAATAAAAACGAGTTCCTGGCACAAGGCCAAGTCGAAGGGACACACGAGTAAATATGCCCCAAACATATATAAAATATATGCCCAAGCATGCGCAAAGGGGAAAAGGGAATGAGATGAGAAGTTGATGGCGGCTGCAAGAACTGATAAGTATTTCGGTATTGTTTTCAATTGTCTATTGTCAGTCTAGAGAGAGCGAATGATATTGGCAAGGGGTGAATAAGTAGAGGTAAAAGTGAAGGCAGGAGGAGACTCTGATTTTATTTAGCTTGTGAATTTCACGGAAAAAATATTTCGGAATCATTTTTGAATTTCTGTTTTTAAAGGGAATCTAAGCTACCAATAGCTATGACACTCACATCAGCATTGCGTTAAGGAAAATATCAGAACATACTCGAAATATTTTGCCAGAATTTAATATATTTCTATTCCTATTCAAATATAACACAAACTTACTAATCACAGCATGAAAAGGTTCGAAAGAGAGTGGCAACGACAACGAACTAGCTCCAAGTTTAACTTCGACCCAGGTAAAACAACTACAACAAAATGCGTTAAACATTTTCTTTCTGCTTTCTTTTGCCTGTTACATACATTTTCCCGCATACAATATACTCGTTTACTCTATTAGAGTATGAGTATAAATACGAAATTCCAAGCTCACTCAAGCAAAAAGTTTCAATGAGAAATAATTGTGGAAAACTTTGCACCAAGACTCTGATTGGAAAAAAGACACTGTAAGATAAAGTTTAGATCACGCATCCCTGGCTCTGAAATGCATTGGCAGCCAATTTATTCAAAATGATATTGAATTTACGCTATGCTCGCATAAAAAGAAACAAAAAGGCAGCAACGAAAAAATAAGCATGTCCTGTTGCAGCTGCAACAAAATCGACAAGTTTGCTCGTCCGCCCACCACAAAGAGTCAACTGCTTTTTATCAAAAATTCAAATGACATTTATTGTTTAGCCGAATGAAGGCGAATGGGCAACAAGCTAAGCAGCCAGGGGAGTCCACCACGCATTCAGCAGGATGAAGCAAGACTAACTGGCTTCGCAAGACACATAGGTTGCACTCTACTTCTATGTGCAGCAAATGAATCAAAACTTCAAGCGGCAGCTCGGCAACTCATCTTTTTGTCCTCTCATTAGTGGCAGATTTTCATTCTCATCGTACTCACTTAATAAATATCCAAATTACGCTGATTTTAGTCTCCCGTGTTTCCCCATTATTAATTATTTTTGTGGCATCGAAATGTGAAATCTTGAATATAAATTTGTATTGTCATAATTGTTAATATTTGTCATAAAGAGGCAATAAATTTATGCTTATTTCCCTCCCCTTGTTCACTTCTCTACACATACATATGTGTTTTCATATACGAGAACGGGGCATTACGCGTAGTAGTTGTTGTAGTTGTTTGCGTTGTCTGCGGTTTTCATCTGGCAACGCTTAAAATATGAAATTAATTGCAATTGTCGCCAGGACACTGCTGCGTTCCTGTCACAGTTGGCAGGGCCTCTTATTCAGCCTCTGTTTACCTTTGCATATGGGACTTTCATATTTTCATATTAATATAATTGTTTAATTAAAATGAAATAAATTAAAACATTTTGTAAAGACAGAAAAGTGATTTTGTGAAAATGAAATGGTTAGGAGTCAGTTAAGATTCCATTGACTTTTAATACATTTTTAATTGCATTCCAAATCAAAGAAAAAACTATGTGAGAGTATCGAATTAGAGCTCAATCCTCATGGAAAAGTTGCATCTGATATATGTATGTCACCTGCTTGCCTCCTATTAGAAGGTGATCAAACATCAATGTCTCTTTCTCCCCCACTGCCTTGCGATTATATATCGCTTTTATATTTCGCTTTTGTATTCCTCTGAATGGTCGTTTCCCACCTCACTCTCGTAGATTATACCCCCTTAGCTGGCATCCTGTGCAATTTAGCTGCCTTGGTGTATGTTTTGCAAACATTTAATGGCTTTATCCACAAACGTGTCTTTTTCTCGTTTTTATTCGTCATCCTCGTGCGGCCGCCGACTCGTCATCATTTCCCTCTGCCTGAATAGCTTTCAAATACCAAACTTATGCAAATTCCGTACATCGAAGTGAGCGAAGCGAATGGCGCCCGGCGCTTTTCCTGCACATGAATATGTGAGTCCTGTGTCTCGTCACATCTGTATTTATGTGAAATTTTGTGCCTCTCCGTTTTTTTGCCCTGAATTGCTTTTTTTCGGTTCCCTGACGTAGTTTACCTGGCTCCTGCTTTTACATTAGTATTGCGACTTCAATCATCAATCAATTTCTTACAGCACGTTTTAGCATTGCATAATTCTAGACTCGTGTGCTCACAGCTCTACCTCACGTAGTCTAGGCCCAGATGCAGTTTTTGGGCTCCGCCAGAATTCCAGGAGCCTTCTACTCTCACTCTTACCTAAGTTAGGCTTTCGCGTTTTAAAAGTGCATCACCTTAGGTTCACCGTCGCAACTGCTGCACACGTGTTTCGCTCACGTCCTTCACTTCTGCATGCATTTGGATGGCAGCCTCTTAAGCCATAAAGTCTGTCCACTTGCCTTCGCATACTTTCGCTTAATTGAGAGATAACTTGCACAAAATCCTGACCACAAAACGGAATGTGAAGATAATTACAAAGCCTCGACTGCAGGATCTGTAAGAGCTGCGCCTGCTTGCTACTGCATTCGTCGGCAAAGGTGTTGACTGGAAAATAAAATTAATTGAAAATTCCACAAGCATACCAGAAACCGTACAGAAAGGAAGAGAGGGAGCAGGAGAGAGACACAGGGAGTGTCGCCAACATAGGCGAAACTTATGCTTCGGCTGTTACTGCTGCGTTGACCTTCTTAGTTTGAACTTTGGCCCCTTTTGTCACTCATCGGGTGCTCTGGGCGTTCGGAACATTTACCCCTGTAATAAACTTAGTTCTGCTCAAATTGGCTTACGTGATATCAGAAAACTCCACACAGTTTCCATTGAGTAGCTTTAAAATATAGCAAGAAGCTAATGGATACATTAAGTAACAGAACTTTATCAGCCGATTTTGACTTTCATTTCCAGTTCCAATGGTTGTACCT
Source organism: Hirtodrosophila duncani (assembly GCA_037043425.1). Taxonomy (NCBI): domain Eukaryota; kingdom Metazoa; phylum Arthropoda; class Insecta; order Diptera; family Drosophilidae; genus Hirtodrosophila; species Hirtodrosophila duncani. The sequence continues at coordinate 5,634 of JBAMBM010000309.1, read as the reverse complement.
CCCCTCTATTGTCATATCAATCAAGGGCCGAAAAGCGGAAACTCGTTTTTCATGGAATTGATTCTGTTTTTTGTGCCCTCGCGCCTCAACCGGATGTCATTTTCATTAAGCATTGGAACGAGAAGAGGTGGCTCTGGCGACTGGCCATTATACGAGATCTGGCCATGGCTGAAATCCAAAATTCAAGAAACGGATGTGAAGAAAAGTTAAGTTTTCAGTGCAACTGACAGTTTAATCAACATATTAACTGACATTTCCATAATAAATACAGAGCAAACAACAAGAGGAACTTCTGATCTGAATTCTAAAAGACCTAAAACACTCGTATAAAAACTCCGTGAACATAAGCAAACAGCGGTTTTTTTTTTGTTGAAATTTTAAATAAATTTAATCAAAAGTTTATGAAAAAATTTAATAAGAAAACTGAGTTCAAATTTCGACTATAAGATACTTCTACTCAGCTGTTATTATATATTTTACACACTCTCAAAAGTATGGAACAATTTTTTTTTGTCTACACATGTCATCCAATTGCATACAAAATAAGTTTGTCAAAAATTATGCTGTTTTTCATTTCTTTATTTTAAAACTAGCTTTATCTGAGGCCACACCAGGGGAGTCTACATACTAAATATGTTAGCTTTAGTTCTTATAGTCTACGATATCTAGGTATTCTTACGGACAGGCAGACGGAGAGGGCTTGATCTACTCGTTGTTGATTCTCATATCGAAAGCACTTTTGTGCCTTCATCAAAATTAACTTGTGAAGCACAATCAGAGCTTCACAACATATTGTGCCATCCAATCAAATAATTTGTGACACTCAATGAACTATTTGACAAAACCCAATACCAATCAGCTCACACTTGTGCTCACATTTTCACTGCTTTTCTATGAACTTAATTGAAAACCCCTCACAGATATAATAGATTGAATTCGTTTTTAGTGCAATTAAAATAATCAATTTACTTACTAAAAATTAACAGAGTATTCAAAGGCCGTTGAGTGGCGCTGTTCATTAATTGCAGACTAAGGCTAAGTTTTTCTCTGCTGATTTCACGGATTTGGTCTACTAAGCCCCTCCCCCACTTTTGACCAGACTTGTACGAACACGTAAGCAAAATAATTTTTCACAATTGCTTGACATGATAACAAACACAATAACACAATGGCTGGAGAGACGTTCATGATTGAGAAAGGAGAGCCCGCCGCATATACAGGGTTACATATATTTTGGAATTAGCAGAGGGAAATATGGAAAGAGAGTGACTCTGAGCCGCCCAGTGGAACTATTAATCAATGGATATATGTCCTGCCTGCCTCTAAGGGGCTGCACTGGTTCTGCTTCCCCCACCTTCTCATTCTGCGTTTCCGTTTGCATTTCTTTCGGCGCAGACACTTCCTGACCAGCTGTATGGCATTGCCCACATCCCGCAATGGCTTTAGTTGCTTTAGCCTTACTTCTTTTCATATTCGCTGCATATTGGTCGTTTTTCAAACACAAAACTTTCGTTATGATTTCCTCTTTGAAGTGCCAAAATTGAAAATATTCCTCAATTTGTTTTTTTAATTCTTTTTTTAACAGAAAAAATTGATTTGAGTAAAACAGCAGCAGTCAGCGTGGTTCGGCTAGAAGCAGTTGGAGTTTGAGTTGAGCCCTTGATTATTTTTCTTCTAGTAGCAGATAGTTTGCAGGAAAGAAAAGAGAAGATACGACAATTGGCAGATGCATATATGCATATGTGTATATATATGTGGGAGTAAATTAAAAAACTTCCAAATTTGACTCGTTTGTGCACTTGAAATATTTACCTAAATCCAATTCACTCAATGAGAGAAACTTTTACACAATGCCAAGAAAATCAGAAGGAAAAGCCCTGCTGCTGCTGAATACAATAAAAACTAGTGATGCCATCAGCATTTTCGAAAATTTCAATACAGAAGTAGCTGTTGCTTTCGAATTTAGGCAAAGTTTTTGCAAGTAGAAGAGAGCACACCCATTGGTCCTTGCTGTGCCTAGATATGGTGGCACACATACATTTGTAAAACAACAATTTTTAGACAAAACGACACTTAAATAGAGCGAATGTAACAGCAAGACAAAGAAAATATAAGAAACAAGATAGAGAAAACAAAGATAAGCGTCCGGCACAAGTAGCCCATTTCATCTGTGCTTCTCCCATCCTCTCTCTCCTTTCCTCACAACTGCCACAAAGCATGGAAAACTTTTGCATATTCAATAACCTGCTTCTGTTTGTATTGTTGTTTTTAGCTTATTTTATGCTAAATTTAAAATCTGTTATGAGTTTACAGGACACAAATAATGCACACATAAACGAACATTTGTATGTATGTAAATAGCACAGAGCTGTTGTTTTGAGCGAACTTTTCGAAAAAAATTGATTAAGTGAATTATAAGACTTTCTTGTGAAATAGAAATCGAGGTAGAACTGAAGCCAGGCCTTAAGCAAAAATTTAGATTTAGAAAAACTTCTTGATTCTCACATTGAAGTTGTAGTAATCACCCTTACTACTAAAAGTTAATTGAAGGAAAATTACAAATATAAATTGAATCCAAAATCTTATTTAAACACATTTCCAATTCTCCCCCAGCTAAAATATCTATTCAATTTTCCACCTCATTTAATGCATTGATATACAAAATGTGTGCCATATATTTGTAAATTAAGAGTTGCCATGTGTGTAAATATATATCTTCTTTTTGAGCATTTAACTTAAATGTGATTTATAAATTCTTCAGTTTAGTAGCATTAGCACAATGATTTGGAGAAGGATCCATTTAGCAAATATAGAAACATCATTTCGATTACATTCGTCGATGGCAGCTGCTAATTGCTAAAAATCATGTGAGTGGTGGAAGGGCGGCTGCAGGGAAGTAACACATTATGCAAAACTCATTTATCACATTGTTAGCAACAAAAACCACAAACAACAACATCAACAGCAAAAATAGAATGCAGTGAAAGCTATGTAAAAACAAGCAATGGAAATATTTCGAAACAAAAATCGAAAAATAAAGTAATTTAAAATATTTTGGCAAATTCCAAATTGAAATAGAAAATACTGTAAAATTGGTTAGAAAAAAACTATAAAAATCTCCATAATTTTTTAGTTCACTGTGTTACTAAATTGTCTCTTAAAGAGGATCAAAAATGCATTCATTAATTCAACTGATTTGCAGTTCAAAGTTGATAATCAAGAACGAAAGACAAAGAACTACATAATGGTATAGCTTTCTAAGATTTGTGAGTAAAATTAAAGATGTGCTTTTTGTGTTTTACCATGACAAACTTGACTTAACCCTGAAATGGCCTGTTGGACGATTGACACGTTAGTCAGAGCTGTTGGCAGCTGTTGCTGTGCTATCCTGACTAAAATAGGAGCAACCTGAAAAATTTAAAGATATTTACAATTTTTATAATTTATTTTAATATAAAACACGCCAACCGATATTCCGGATTTCGTGCTTCCAGTACAAAGAGAAATACTTTTCCCCTTTCTTTGAAAGGCCTTTGGCAAGATAGACTGGCGGGAATATTCATATTGAGCATCGGAATTGTTGAAACCACAGTCTAAAAAAAATCTAAAACTTTCTATACATTGTAAAAATGCTAGAAAACTATTTGCAAATATGGAGGCTGGCAACAGCTAAAAACCAAAACACGAAATATTTGGCTAATGAGTTTTTAAATTAAAGTTCACATATGTGAGAGCAGATGCGCATATAAATATCAATATAAATGTGTATTTTAATGTAGCTTTTAAGCGCGCTAATTGCTGCAAACTTTTTCTTGGAAACTTGACAAAATTTATTGATTTAAGAGTCGTAGAAATTTGTCTGCGGGACAAGCTTCAAAACAGAACCATACTGTGTCGAGAAGAGATGAAGGCGGTCATTAAAATGGCAGCCTTCTTAATCCTTTATGTGTGTTTAATAAGGTTACATTCAAAATGCTTAGAATTTACGTATTTATGAAACAGCTCACAACTATTTACATATCATATGTTTGCAGTAGTACGAGCTGCGATCTCTGCAATAATTACGACGTTTTGTGTCCATTGCCTGCACATGTGTGTGGTTTTCCCACATCAAGAATACAAAATGATGAAAGACTTAAGGCCCTAGCTCCGCTCGAGTGACAGGAGGCAGCGCTGCTAATGACTTTTAAATACAACTTTTATATCGTAACATTTTTATAATAACAGACTGTGACTGAACGTGGCGAGCTCTATTTGGGACTCTTCCACGACAATTTGCAACATGTGCGTTTTGGTTGGCATGTGCAAAGCCAGGCTAGGTCACTTGAGTGCGCCAATGGATGACGCTGTTGGGAGGACGTCCTGGTTCGTTGAGTGCCTCCAAAATGGCGTGGCTTAAGTGGTCTAGCGCAAGCAGAAGCAGGGTAGTTTGCGAGGCTCTTAACTGCTGGTCAAAGCAATTAGTTACGCATACGCCAGGATGTACCCATTGTAAGCAAGAAATGTTAGCAGAGAGGGTAAAAAAAAATTAGTATAGAGATGTTTTTTTAAGCGGCTTTAAAGTGTTTAAGAATTTTCAAAGTGAATAAATTTGGATTTTATATCAATTTGAATAGATTCAGTGATAATTGACAAATCTTAACAATAAAATATAGGGCATGACTGTATTGGTTTAGCTCCACTTAAACCCATATACAATCTTCTTTAATATTCAATTATTTTTACATTCATATAAGCCTATGTGGAAATCCCAAAGTGTGAGTTCCTTTCAGACGTCTAACGTCCATTCGATTGTCTAGTAAATTTATAGGCAGCGAGTTTTCATGGTTAAACAGTTAGACAGTCTATCTAAGTATCTGGGAGATAAGTTCTTCCTTAATGTAAGGCACATTAAAGTGTTTCAAAGATGATTACATATTACATACAAAGGAGCACTTGAAATGTTTCCTAGTATTACAGAATTATATCTTTGGTAGATTTCAATGCTGGAATTAGTCTCTGCTCCCCATAGCTGCATACAAATGGAGACTAAAACTCAAAAAATATTTTCTTTTTCTGAAATTTCTGTAAACTTTCTGTTCTTTATAATAGTACAAAGTATTTATTAATTAGTATTTAAAAGTTCATATTATGATTAACTTAATTCTAATTCTCGACCCACTTTGATGCACAAAAGTAACTTCTCTTGCTTGCGGAGTGTTCTCACACGGTGACAGATATGCTAAAGGACACTAATCATATAGACTTTTCCTATATTTCCTTAGCATACAATTTCATTTCCTTCTTTTACGTAAATAACAAGCCTAAATTTTAATTGCTAATCATCAAATTTTGTTTCCACTTCTAAGTTCTAGAAGCGTAGTCAAAAGTTGTTTCCTTACCGCAAGAGCTGCGCGACTCTCATTTGCTTTTGTAGCCAAGCGTCCTTCTCTGTGCTTAGGTGGGCGTGATAAGGCGTTTCCTAAATTGCCATTTGCTAGCCTTCCCTCTCTCTTTTAGTCTCCCTTTAGGAAAATTAATTACTTATCCATTCACTGCGTACTTCAATGATTTTGACAGAAAAGTACACAAGGAAGTGACCCTCTTCTTCTCTGGTGCGCTTCGTTTGCAACATTTTTTACTTCTTACTAAAGT
>JBAMBM010000308.1:0-74862 GCA_037043425.1 Hirtodrosophila duncani | reverse complement strand
GACTTACGTTATGATACATTATGTACCTCCGCATTATATAGCCGTTATATTCACACAACATATAACAATATGTTTACCCAAGCAAATATCATATACAAATAATGATTTATTTATTAAAATTATTGTAATCCTTTGTAGATATTTCGAGATTTTTTAAGCCTCCTCTCATGGCCATATATGCCCGATTTCGTCTTATTTGAAACGATCGCTATTTTATTGTATATTCTTTTGTGTTCTTCTGTAATTACGCTAAATTTACCGTATGTTGTTAATAATATTATTAAACAAATCTTACTTTTGTTATGGTTGGTGCAAATAAACATAAGTTTCTTATTCCAATCACAAAATAAAATATTCATTCATGTCACGAACTTACAGCATGAGGAGGAGAGTAGATATAGTCATGTTCACCTGTCTGATTCTTATATGTTCACATGGCTATCTTTAAGATTGATGCGGTTACATTTTTTTATATATAAACTATAAGAATTAGGGAATTCCCTATGCCAAAACTCAAAGCTTTAATAAAGTTCTCATTGAGCTACCAGAATTCCTCCAGGTTCTAATAAATTTTCCTATCACAACCAAACCACAAAAAGGCTTCACAAAATATTCATGAGCACATCACCTATCCTCATAAATAAACTGCAGGCTAAAATTAGGGAATACCTAGAGGGGGAAACGCAGGAGAAACTGCATCAGCAACAGCATCGATGACAAAAAATGGCCACAAAGTGACTTTGAGAAAGGGTTGAGGGCATTAAAGGCGACCAACAAAATGCATCCAAGCAGGCGGAGAAGGAAATGCAGCAGCAAATGCACCCTCAAAGTTTTCTGATGCTTCGATTTCGTGGAATTAGCAATGAGCCAAAATGCAATTGAATCTACACTGAGAACAAACCAATTGAATCTACACTGAGAACAAACCAATGTGATGAAAAATATATTGAAATTAATTATTAAAATATGAAAATATAAATCAAATTTAAGGAAAATGAACTTCATCATAAGGAGATTAGCCTTATATTTGTAATACAGGGTTTTCAGAGTTAGGTCCCAATTGTTTCTCTTAGTCCTCTGTCACGTTTTTAGGTATTCTGTGAATAATCAAGATAAACTGCGAGAGTGAAGAGGAGAAGAACTTCCGAGTTTAATTGTTGCTTATGAGCCGTTACCACGTCCATATAGGCGTTTGAATCTGTTGTACATAAATATTTAACCCAGACAGCGGACAGTTTCAACATACTAGTCCCTTAGCAGAGCCTCCACATACCCTAGAGCTGAGCTCATCTACAGAACAGGTGCCATATTTTGGGTCAGACCCCGACCTCTGAATATGTTAAGGTTATTTTTTTGAGCTGAAGCTTTAATAAAATTGAAACTGTTTCCAGTTAAATAAGTGTTAAATATTCTAAACAGCGTTAATTTTGAACTGTTAAGAAACGAGGAGAGAGAGCCAGTTCACTCAGTTAGTTCAGATCGCCATACTCCGTCAACTCCGTAACGTCTGGTCTGGCTTAAAAACGAATTAAATATAAATATAAAAATAGAAATGCCGATGAAATAGTTTGGAATATATGATTAAGCGGTTCGATCTATTTTCTTTTAATACTTGCTTTAAAGTTTCCACTCGAAAGCTACAAAACTAAAATACCTTTTAACATAGAAACATACTTTAATTATTTTCAGAACTTTTTATGTATAAATATTTTAGTTCAGCAGGCTGGAAGTTCTGCTCTTGCCATATACTGAGAAGCAGCTCTCACTACATTGTCTTTCGGACTCCTCATAAATATGAACCTAGCCGAAAAACATTTTCTACAAATGATATTGAGAACGAAAATTCTTGGCGCACAAATTGATTCTTAAAATTGTGGGATATATCTCTGCAATATTTCTGGCTTTTGTGGACACTTACACGTGCATGCCCAAATGTTGTTTCTAATTTCTTATGAGTTTGTCAAATTGCGGCTTTGCTCAGAGAGCGAAGTGTATTTGCGACACTCTTGGCTTGAGCTTAGTGTTTGATTTTGCTACTTTTCCAGCATTTATATATAATTTTTGGTTTCCTTGTTTTGGTCGCACTTTGACGTTGGCTTGTCCCAACGTCCTCTATGTATTGCTATTCTAAAGTTTAAGTGCTATTCTAATGTTTCATAGCTCGAAGCTATGATTTTGTATAATAATATTCAGAAAACTAAACTGATGATAAGCTCATTGAGATACTCGCACAAAATGTGCAATATAAATACATATTCTATAGGAAAGACTTGTTATTATTATTAAACAAAGGTCGAAATAAGTTCACCTCAAGCTGTGCAAGTTTTCATAATTCCGACACCGATTCTGACTGAAATTATTCACATGTAAATTAGTTAATAAATCATTTATAGAAATATGTTACTCACTTTTTCTTATTAATTTATCTGGATAGCTTCTCCATACATATCCCCACATCCATTTCGAATATCTGAAAATATTACAATTCAAACAGACTTCCTTTTATGTATAAATTTAAATTTTGCTAATGACCTCATTCAAAATACACTTCACAATTTGTTGAATTATATGAGCACATTCTCTCCTTGGAATCCTGTAATCTATTCAGGAATACGTCCACGCAGATACTCCATTATGGCAGCTGTGCCGCTTATTAAAATTTGATGACGGGGCTGACGAAATGGATTTCCGCTCAACTCCAGGCGAGTGATTTTGCCGAGATTACCCAGCACGGGTGGCACCACTAAGATGTCATTGTTCCTTACGTTCAGATAGCTAAGACATGGCATCGCTGCCAGTCCATTCTCGGTGGCATCCAGCACCTTGATGTGATTGTCATTGGCCTTGAGCACCTCGAGGTGCTCTAGCTCATAAACGCAACGCGGCAAATGATCAAAACGATTGTGTGAAATATCCAGCTCGACCAGCTGCTGAAGCCCAGCAAATTCCATGGGAAGATCACGCAGCAAATTGCAAGATAAGTTGATCAGCGTCAAACGCGAGAACTGCGAGATGAATGTGGGTATGGAGGATAGCTGATTCTTGGCAAGGACCAGCTGAGTGAGTAAGTTGCTCAGCAGTTGCATATCTTCTGGAACTTTGGTTAGAAGATTGCCCTCCAAGTGGACAATGTTGACAAGCTCCTGGCGGGCTGCCTCAAAGACTTGGGTGGGAACTCTCGATACCTGAGCCATCTTGCAAGTCAGCATGCGTGTGTTACGCATCGAGTACTTGTCTGGAAACGGAGCCAGATCATCCTCTTCGGCCACTTTGCCGCCCTGCTGGCGGGGGCTATTCAAACCGTCGCCGACCATTGTTAGCCAAAGTTCTGACGATGAGTTTTAGTAATGTTAAATATTTCAAATTGTAAGTAATTTTTGTTTTAAGTGAAAATATTGACTACGACGAATGAAAGTTTAATGAACTGAAGGTTTTCAGTTTTGTAATGTCTCTATAACAGTGTATTCAGGGGTTATGAGATGAAATGAAATTCGTAAATGATAATTGGATGATCAATATAAATATTTTTTTGTCCTTCCAAGAGATCAATGAATGGCGTCTTCTGGCAGGGTCAAGAAGGAAAAGTGCGAAAGAAGTGTAGAAAGCTGAACTTACTTATCTACACTCTGATCTAGATCTATCTGATCTACACTTATCTAGCGAAATTTATAGTTGAGAGGTTTGTCTTAGATGCTAAATGCACTGTTCGCTTTGGCGAGCTTAAAGTGAACATTTTGGTTTAATTTAACTCAACTGCCCTACGACTAAAACAACCCTTCGTTGTTTTTTTGAGAATTCCATGATCTGTATATAAAAAACTAATGCGAATGTATTCTTTAATCAATGGTGAAATATGAATCAATTACAACGGAAACTTTCACACAAACAATAGGATCTGGACCTCAGCTCTCTGAACAAACAGCTCAGCTTAGAGTATCCCACAAACTGTAATCTTGACAAGATTGTTGTTGCTGGTCAGACGGCTGGTGGCATCTTGTATACGGTCAAGCAGTTGAAGTTGCTTGAGTACCTTGCCAAAGGCAATCCGTTTGCCGTTCAAAACTGTCAGCGGCTTGAGGGAGACCGTAAAGTTGAGAGCGGAGCAGGCATTACCTCGCACATATTGTCTGGGAATAGATAGAAAGCCCGCATCAACTCCATGATTAGGCACTTTGAAGTCGTGCTCTATGTTGCTCATATCAATGCTGCGCTCTGGGTCTAGGGTGGTTATCTTGCCCTCCTTCCAGATTGATGCTATGTTGCTTGTAAAGGATATGCTGGGCTGAGTGCGCTGGCTGGCTTCACTTTGATATTCGCTTAACGGATACAATACTTTCGATAGAGTTCGCGTTGCTCATTCTGCGGCATTTGAGATCGGGCCTTGGGCAGCATCTGCTTCGGCATAGGTCTTGGTACCATGTGGCGATGATTCTTATGATTATTCTTCAACTCCTTCTTGTCAATGTTATATGTGTGCTGCCGCAATGGCGACGCTCTAATGCCACTCTATTAAGCTCTGGTTGTGTCACAAAATTGTTGAGATAAGTTTGAGATCAGTTTGTGATGAGACAAATATTTGAGATAAACGTAACTTCACATTATGACAAATGCCAATGCACTTAGAGACTGCTTAGAGATTGTGACGAGAGGACAATACGCTGTGGCATCACAAATATAACATAAGTTTTCAGTGACCTGCAATCAGACCAATAAATTAAAGTCAATAGAAATGGATTGTTATGATTGCGAATATATAAGAGTCTCAGCGAAAAGCTTTCCACCGCTTTTCACTCCCTACTAAATGTAGGTTTTTTTTTTGCATTATTTTGCCATTATCTGTTATTGCCTGCAATGACGAGTTAATATATGCTTATTTACAAGTGTATATGTGTATGTAAGGGTATACACATACACCTATACTTGGCTGGTGTTCTTTCTTAACACATTCTCGTCACGTCCAACTTGTTATCTTGTGTTATGTCTGGGCCATACCTGCACTCTGCCCTTATCACGAAAATGTCTTGTTTCTCCTGTCTGCCTTGATTTTTGTCTTTATTTTGCCTCACTTGTTTCCCCCCCTTGTTTATCTACGTAAAATGATGTGTTATTACGACACGCGACATGTGTCATTTGTGTTACTCATACGCCATGTGGTTTTGCCACGTGGCTGCTCGTCATATGCCAGAGAGAATTAATAGTCGAAGCATGTTTTATGATTTCGTGCTAATGCAAATGACCTATTAATACAATATGTTGATATTTAGCTAAGGTTTATTTTAATAAATGAAAATTTACTAAAGACCTTTAACTGTATAGCTAAATAGATGTATTTCTTTGAATTGCTGTGGAAATGTGCATTTAAGCTATTTAAAGAACGCCTCCTAATGACTCTTAATGTTAGCTGACGTATTTCATTATAATGTTCTAGTTCGACTTCACTTAAAGGACAATCAAAGTTGGAAACATGGTTTTTCTGTGTTTTAAACTTGGTGGCGTGTTATTTGAGTTATTTTTGCTGTTGCTGTTGTTGTTTTGCATTTCGATTTGCCTTGCACACTTCCGCCATCCTCTATGGCTTCCTTTGGCATTCGAAGTTCACACAAAGCATTAACTAGTCCAATAAACTTGCATTGACAGTTACTATTCAAAATTTATTTAAATGCCAGAACGCAAAAATGTTTACAATTGATAAGTAAGCAAAAGGCGGGACATTTTTCTGATGATATCTTAGTTCAGGCAATGTTTGACACTTGTAACAATAAAGTTGTGTTACAAGGCACAATGTAAACATTAACAAATTAAATATCAACGAACATATCGATAAGTAAACGCAAAAAGACAGGAATATGCAGTTAGAACTTTAATATTTTTCGATTTGTATAATACCATGGCCTTTCTAATTGCTTTTCATAAATGTTCTCCTTAGAAAAATACAAGTACCACCTGAAATTCGGTAAATTGCATAACGTTTTCACTCTAAACTAAAGTTTGATGTTCAATTACATACTTTGACCGGATGAAGGTAAATAAAATTGAAATAATGGATTGCCCTTCCGGTCAGGTTATATTGCTTTTCCTTTCACAACCCTTACTTAAATCAAGTTGAAGTTAGGGATCGGCTAGTAGTAAATACGTCTGATATCTTATATTTTTCTTTATAGCAAACAAAGAGAAAGCACAAACCTTCAAACTCAACACCTTTACTTTAGAAATTATGCAAAGGTTGATTTGCGCGAGTTTCGAAATGAACATCTAATATCAGTACCTTCCTTCCTTTCCTCAATCGAAATTCAATTAATAGTTTAATCATTGCTGAACGCATAAAACAAAGCAATTGTGAAAATATTTAAAAAGCCTCTACAGGTATAAAATGCTTGCCTATATGAAATGCTCTCACTGGATAGTAAGTCTTCTCTACTCATTTATATGTGAATATATCGTAGGAGAACTAAATTATCATGATATATTTCCAAACAGTTATTTCGTTACCTTTACATTTCCATACTTATATCCTTTCATTGGCATTCTTCAGACTTTTCAATTAATTTTTAAAGTTTGTTTTGGTTGATGTAAAAGGGAAAGGACAAAATCAGCCTCAAATGAAATTGCCACAAAGCCACAGAGCACAAATTTTGGGCAGGGAAAAGTTTTGTGAGTTTTCAAACATTTTTTTTTACCAGTGAAATGAAAAAAACAGTAAATTTTGATGGAATATTCACCATGAAAAGTAAAAGAGAAAATGCACCCGTAAAATTAAAAAAAAATCAATAAAATGCGATGGATGTAAAAAGAGGGGTTGGCAAATCGTAAGAATATTATTATTATAATTAATAATTAATTTTGTAATTAAACTCAACGTCTTTTGATAGGGTGTGGCATGATATCCTCCTCTTTAAACTGAAGATCATCCTAACGCCGCAGCTATTTCACCTTGTAAGTAGCTTCCTTAAGGACAGTAGCTTCAGAGTTGTGATAGATGAAGCAAAATTCTTGAAGCGCCCAATCTGCGCAGGCGTCTTTCAAGGCAGTAGTATAACTGAATTAGACGAGAACGATGTGCTGATAGCATCCTACACGGATGACAATGCTGTGTTGACCAGAAGTCCAAGCACTATTCTAGCTAAGGAAACCTCGCAGCAATACGTGTGCAGTTTTGAGGACTGATCTGTATAATGGAATATAGGCGTCGACAGCAGCAAATTCGTAATTGCTACCTTTGCTAGAAGGACATTGGCATTACAAGTGGCATTAGCATGCTGGGCTCTACCCTTACGAACAAGAGCTCTCAAAAATATTTAGGTGTCGTACTGGACAGGGAACCAAATTTCCGAGCCATACAACAATGGTTCAGCAGCCGGTAATGGCAAATGTCGGAAAGATGGCGTGGTTACTAGTTCCGAGAAATAAGGAGTCATTGTACAGAAAAGACACAATTTACAAATCCATTCCCATATGGAAATATGCACTACAATTTTACCGCATTGCGGCAAAATCAAATTTAAATAAAATTAGAGTTGCTCAATCACAAAATCCTAACTCGAAAGAGATCTAAAGGTCCCTAGAAAGGGCGATATAATGCAACTACATGCATCGAATTACCTGCAACGCCTTGGTGGTCACCCTAACGCGCTAGCCAGACGGCTAACTACCAAACCAAGAAAGAGAAGACTTATAAGGATCTCTCCTACCAGGTTCCTTCATTAATAGTCCAAACAATCTCTTCCTTTGTAAATACTGTTACTAATATACATTTGCGTATATATGTAACATAAATTCTATATAAGTATCACCTGTGATCAATTGTTATTTCCCTTAACTGTAAAACTGGACTAAGTTGCCACTAAAGGTAGCAGAAAACCTGTTTACATTAAATAAACAAATTTAAAAAAAAAAACAACGCAATTTTGTAGAGCTGTATAGTGTGTGCTTATGTGCATATATGCATATATAAAATATTTACTTGGATTAAGAATTTAATAAACCTCAAAAGAATGCTTTAATTTCCAGCTTTGGCTTTGTTATGTACAAAATTTTGTTATCTATATTTAGCCGAGCGTTAAACACGCCTTAATACATTTGCGAATGCAGGACTGTGGGTACAGAAATTGTTACATATAATTTATCTGTGACAAAATCAAGAACCCAAGAGTACGATTATAAATAGCATTCAGATAAGACCAGCCAGCAGGATAAACAGCCGAGCAAAAATAAAATCACATTGAGTTCGGCCTGCAGTTGCTTTTGCTGCTCATTCTTTCCTTTTTTGAACTTGCACAGAAGGATTCGCACTCGCGGACTTAAAACAGTACAAAAAAAGTGTCAACAAAGTTTATTCTTTATGGGAGCACCATGCCAAAGGCGATCTGCAATAACAGTATACTTTCTTATGTATTTTTATTAATATTATTATTTCAGCATAATGCTTGATAAAATCAAGAGCTATTACGATCAAAATTTATAAATGTTGGTTAATATTAACCTTCCTTGACTTTTGTTTTTCTTTATATATTTATTTCAGGAGGCTCGAATTAAACCACAGAGCAGGCAGCTTAATTGAATTGACAGTAATGGATAATCCTAATGATCGGTTCGGACCCATTCATAAATCTGATATGGAAGCGACTTATTGATCACTCTTTCGGCAGGGCTTCAGAAGTGTAATGGTAAGTACTCCAGGAATGTTGTGTTTTTGACAGCCATTGTCAGCGTAATTATATATATATTTTTATTTTATTTACTTTATTTATATTTTGGGTGAAATACATAAGAGTATGTCTGTGCAGTTGGCAAAAAATGTTCGTGTTTTATAAGCGGACTAGCCAGTATAATTCATAGAATCTGAAATCCCATACATATTCAGCATGTAATTATATAAGTGTATGCTATCAAAGGTCGCTAGCTGATATTTCCATTAGCAACACAGAGATTTAGGGATTACAGAACTTCTTTTAAAGGAATCTCAATGAGATACAACAACATTTCAGAAAGTCACTGCAGATAATAAATATAATTTCATCGCACTGCATATTTCATATTTACCAAGTCAAACTCCTAAAAGTAGACAACACATTTTCATTTGCGTGGGCTGTTCTCATACAAAATGTTTTTTCGAGACAATTTCAGCAGTTTTTATCAACATTATTTCCCTTTTCGCAGCAAAATCCAGCTATAAACGTATCCAGGTATTGCAGAACCGCGCTTTACGGCAGATAACCAACTGCCCATGGTACGTGCGCGGCTCAACCCTTGATCGTGATCTCAATCTGCATGTCGTGGAAGAGCAGATTGGATGGCACACTAGCAGATACAGTGACAGACTGTTGAGTCACCGCAGTATGCTCGCAAGAGGACTACTCCCCACCAGGCCATTAAGGCGGCTAAAAAGATTGGGGCTTGCCAAGACAATTGGCCAACCGTGAGGTCTCCTCACTCATTAGTCCTTCTGCGAATTGAATGAGGTTTGGCTCTCTTTGTATATATATTAGTGTTGTTAAGGTGCTACTTATGCAATGTACGGATTAAACACTTCTTAAATAAATATAAATATATAAAAAAAAATTATTTCCCTTCAATTTAGTTCAGCAACGAATGAAATCTAATATATACTCCCCTGTAAATAGGAGCAGCACAGCAGCAGGAATTAACGATGTTACGATTCAAGTTAATACAAGAAAGTACTGTACACTTTTTATTCGATTTATATATTAGCATGAAATATCTTTTATTTGATTCGCAATTGATATCGGAAGAGAATTAGTTGTATCGAATGAAATTATTATTGAATATTATGTATCAAAAAAGGCAATAAACTAAAGCGAAGTTTAATATATCAGAGCAACTTTTATTATTAAAGAATAGTGTTTCATTTATTGTTCTTGAAAGCTCGTCAGCACCAGAGATGGTCATTGCTTTAGAAAAATTGAACCGCTGAAGGAACTCACAGCCCAGCCTCAGATCAGGCTAGTGTGCCTCAAATGGATACAACCCGAATTTGGTTTGATTTGAATGAGAAACAGAGGAGTTATGCTACTAACTGTTCATTCCGGAACAATCGGTTATATGGAAGCTATATGATATCGTTATTTGAGCTGGATAAAACTCGAACTTAACCAGCGTGAAGGCAAAGAAAGCATCTCTTCTGAGATCTTTGTATTGAAACAGACGGACATGGCTATATAGATTTCCCTTGTCATGCTGATCGGAAACGCTTCCTTCTATATGTTGAATTGGATGCAAAGGCAAACTGACTCGGATAAATTAGGATAAGGTTTAAATTTTGTATACACTTTATTTGTTTTCGTTTCGCACCTTTAAATAATTTTACAAATTTTTGTTAAGACAAATTCCAAAAATTCTAACTACAATTCGCCACGACCATACAAAGTATTGATAATGATATGGCTAAGTGATAGAGCCAGTATCTCTGAGGGTTAGCATACAAGTTTATTAACAGAAGGAGACTGGGAGGAGTGCTAGGAGGTTGTACTCCGGTTTTATTTGTTTAATCTCACTTATTTCATTGCGGGAATGGTCTTATTATACAAACTGATCTTCCAGTTTTTAAGCTAATGATTGACGCAGCAGGCGTCGTATTGTATTGGGCTGCCCAGATGGCAACTTATAGGAAGGCTCCAGCGCTGCAGCGATGGCATATTTAGCTCAAAAGCTTTAGAAAACTTACAGACATATTCACAAGATAAAGGCAAGTTCAGGAAACAGTTTTGAACTTTGGAATTAAGGACATACATGTTATATTCATATTATATGCATACATATTTCGCTGCTCAAGCACAATTATATCTATGAAATCCGCTGAAATATAAAATATGGCAGAATTATGTGGCACATTCTTATGCAAGGGTGTGTCGGCTTCGAATGTCTGAAGAAGCAATCCGTTTCTATATATTTTTTCCTTTTCATAACCAAATGGTCGAACACATTTAAGTTAATGGATTGCAATTGTTGCCAAATGTTTTTCCTCTTTAATTTTTTGGCTTACAACGATCACCGACCACAAGAGCTTCTTGTGCTCCGTTTCCCAAACCCCAACTCCAGCTTCCTGCCATCATATGAGCAGCTGCTGAATTGCGCTAGTTGCCTTTTAAGTGTGATTGCCGTGTCCCGAGTGTTTGTAATGTGTAGAAATTGCAAACAACTTCTCTCATAGCCCAAGCGCAGGGCGAAAGAGTATGCCGCATTATCTCCTTCTGTGTCGCCTTCCGAGTCTCCTTCCGAGTCTCCTTCCGAGTCTCCTCCTGTGTCTTCTGTTGCAGTCAAATTTATTACTATATTTGTAAATATGCCTTGACTTACTTTTCTATCCCATAGAATTATGCTTACGCTTAACGCTTCAGCTGAAGTTTTTAGGCAAAGATGATTTTGCACTTTCTACTTCTTGTGGAAAGCTAACATGCTTGCAGAGCTTTAAAACTGCTTCAACAATTTTTGTTTTCTTTATATTTATTTGAGTCTCAGAGGCAGCTGTCTTTTTCTGTTAACATAAATCATAAATTGCTCTTTTCGGCAGCGTTAAGTTACACGCTCTTTCGGGATTTTGCTTTCGATTTAAAAGCCGCTTAAGTTTTTGGGTTTCCTGAAAAGAGAGATAAAGGAGAGGCTTCTATACATAAACAGCTTAAAAATTGTGTAGCGGAAAAATAATGATAATCTTTGAAAAAAAAGCAAAAAAAGTAAAGACGTTGCACTTAAAAGTATGCTATAGTTCTTGGTTAGCAGTTGTTGCGGCAAACCTAGCAGAGATGGAACATGGGATTGAACCGGCAAGCCTGCTGGATTAGCCAACCGCAGGTGACTTCATCAATGATAAATACAATAAAGAATTGACGAAATTGACAATACACGAGAGAAGAGAAAAATAAACTATCTGAGATCTAGTAAGGACGTGCTGCACTTAGAATAGGCGGTCAATATGTTCACATGTGTTACCATTTCAATTTTTACCTTCATTTTTACATTTTAGAGGGAAAATTCATGGTCTAATAGATTTGTGGCATAGCTAATGTTGTAATAACGATAACCCTCAAAACACCTCGAAAACGAAACAAAAAGAAAATCCACCTACTTTTCATTATCTTCCTACTAAGGTTCACAAATTAACGTATAAATCTGAGTTCTTACACTTTCGTTTCTCCAAATTTATAGGGATTTCGTTTCTCCAAACTTATAGAGATTTCCGTGACTCTGCCTATTATATTAAATTTTCAATCCTACTTTATATATTGCATACAATAATCTGCAGCTTGATTAAATCAAATTTAAATAAAATAGACAAAGCTTTGACTTCCCATTTTTAGAAATGCCGATTCAAACATATATAATATACAGCATAATTTACGGTCGTCACATAAATTCATTCTCAAACGAAATTCATTCTCAATTAGGTAGTCAATCAGTGGAGACTTTTATATACATATATGGACAATAATCTAATTAATCTGTACCGAGTATATCAACCTGCAATCCACTTTTGTTTTTCGATATTTACCACGTCTTTGTTTAGGAATTCTATGAAATCGACATTCAATTTCCTGCTGACGCTGACTGGTTGTCTAACTGCATAAATGACTGATTGATTGACTGACTGACAGTCAGTCTTGAATTTTTGGCAGTCGATGCCTTTC
Organism: Hirtodrosophila duncani; assembly: GCA_037043425.1. Taxonomy (NCBI): domain Eukaryota; kingdom Metazoa; phylum Arthropoda; class Insecta; order Diptera; family Drosophilidae; genus Hirtodrosophila; species Hirtodrosophila duncani. The sequence goes on along the minus strand of JBAMBM010000308.1, from coordinate 62,221 downwards.
CCCTCGCAAATATTTATAACAAATAGTTTAGCTTTTTCTTGCTCCAGTAATATTTCTTGTATTTTGTACTATATATATATATATATATATGTAGCAAGCCGTTGCTGATAAACGAAAGCAAGGAAACTCACTTCCGCAGCATGTGCTTCCGTTTCGTTTCATTCAGTTTGGGTGAACTATTCATTGGGTTTCCGATTTTAAGAAAAAGCAATTGCTCTGCTATACAAAGCAATTTTCAGGAGTTTTTGTTTGCTATTCGCATTTCGGAATTTTCTAATTTTAAGGCAAAATAATGTCGTGAGCTGGGGGCATTTGTAAATTATTCTCATGCAAGTTGAAGGCTGGCATTTCTGTTTTGTTATTTTGGCATATTGAACGGCTATTGAACAACTACATAAATTGAGACATTTTTGTAGTGAGGCAAAAACTAGGTTCGTAAGATTAAGTATGAAGTCGATACTATACTGAGCTTCCTATGAATCTTTATAAACCGAAATATACAAAAGTCTATAAAAGTGTATATCTATTGTATTATAGGATTGTCACACCACAAGATGCGAGAAGTATTTCGTGACCGAGTTATAATTAGTAAAGGTATACACAGTTATACAGTTATTGCCAAAAGGCCAATCAACTTAGGTAAGATTAGGTAAGATTATTGTCACATACTGCTGACATATAGATATATGAATGTTTATCTACCACTCAGCAAGTGCATATAGATATCTAACTGGCGACTGTGTAGGACTTTCCTTTCCGCAACGGAAACTAATGCACATTGCAGCTGGAGGGAACGGAAATATGGGGGAAAATTACTTTGCCAACTAAGAAAATGGCGGTTAAAATGTTAAATCTGTAAACAAGGCATTTTTTTCGGCATTCCATGAGAGTTTCATGTGACTTTAATTAAAATAACTTTGGTTTATATAGCAGCAAGTAGAGCACGAGCATGAGGTTTTGGATGGTTGAAGGAAGGGTGGCTATAATATAATTTTGGAAGGGCTCATCTTCGCCTTCATAACTTTAGAATTATGCTAACAAATTTGTTGACAACAAGCGACTCTGTACTTCAAGGCAGCAAGGATGATCCGCAAATTAGAGTGCAACATAAAATCTGTTCAACACTTTCACTTTTTCAATTATAATTTTGATGGCTTCCTGTTCATATACTTTGATTATGGTTGCGTGAAGTTTATACTCTGGTCTTACGTGTTTGGCTTGCTTCCCCAATTAATTGGCCAATTGAGCCACCAAACATCCCTCCCATCCACAGAGTCGAACAACTTACTTCAGGTTGCGGTTGGCATTGTTTACTTAATTCAATGGCGGAGTTGAACCAACTATGAATAACATTAGGTCATAAGTGAAACTGAAACACGACAAAGTTTCAGCTTTTTCTGCTTAAAACACGCACTCTAATTGAGCTTGGAAAAATGGCTCAATTACATGGCCTAAATATGTACAATAATCAACATGCAAGTGGTTGAATCTGCAAAATAGCGTCATGGTTCTGATATTGAGTACAAAAAATAGCAACCTTAGCTAATATTGTTTTATTAATGGAAATTTTATAAGGTTCGCATTACAGCAGTAAATGCAAATATGCCCCTAGAGAGTTATTTAAAGCAAATGGTCTCAATCAATAGAAAATGTTGGCACAAGTCAAAAGCGGCGAATACTATGGTTCTACTATGGGCTCTTCAAGCAATTGAATCTCTAGACTGTACTCTTATATATGGTGCTGAGGCCTGGACAGTAAAAATACCAGATGCAGCTGCTCTTGGAGTAATCAAGAGAAAAATGCTTTGCAAGATCTGTGGTCCTATTTGCGTTGACGTATCGTATTCGATGGAACGATGAGCTGTACAGCGACATTGACGTGGTCAGGCGAATAAGCTTTACGAGATTTCGCTTAGTGGGTCATGTCGTATGTATGGATGAAGAAACTCCACCTCGGAAAGAGCTCGATGTGGTAGTTGGCGGACAACGGAGGATATGAACCCAAACTGCAACTCTTATGATATTTCCACATCAATCATATACTTGATCAACTACAAACAATAACTATCACAAAATAGAATTGACTTATCCAACCTCAACATAACAGTGCACTCCTTTTTGGCCTAATCCACTACAAGCTTTAACTGAACTTAGCACCTTTTCACAAAAAGTATCGATTTTTCCATTCAGTCTTTTGCTAATTTTCCGCCTCGTTATGTTTGTTTTTGTTGTTATTGATACACCCACACACTGTGCCAGACCCCGGCCAGTTTGAGCCAGACCAGACCCAGACCAGTGTACGTTTGCTGACAGACACACACGGAGAAAAAGGAGAGAGCGAGAATTGTTAAGTTTTCGCTACGCCAGAGAGCCAGCAGTTTTGCCAGCTCACCTTTGTGTTCTTGGCCTTTGTGTTCAAGTCCAACTTTTTTGACCATTCAACGAAAAGAGCAACAAAAACAAAATCTGAACTGAACTGAACTGACTTGCCGCCTTTCATCCCCATGGTGGTCTACGACCTCCGTTGACGAGCGTCGGAGTCGGAGGCGAAAGTTTTAGTTTTGCATTTCGCAGACTAAAGCTGCGGTTGGCTTCAAGTTTTTATAGAGCAGTAGATTTTGTGCTCCTTAATGATGGTGATGAGTTGGCCAAGATGTGTTGATGCTGATGATGATGATTCTGGTATTAAATGCTGTCGACGCTGCTGTTGTTGCTGTATTTTCTGTAGCTGAAGCTGTTGTGGGTGTTGTTATTGACCAACTGTTGGTGAATTGAATTTAATAAAGTTTTCGTCATATAATGTTCTGTGCTGCTCTGATCTATACTCTTCCGAAAAACAAAAAACAAACCTAAAACTAAAGGCAGAGAGATAATGCATTGTTTGGGCTTTGTTTTGTGTTCTGGCTTCGACTTTGGTGAGGTCGCGGACTACCGGAAAACCTGCTGAATCCTGAATCTTCACTTTCCGTTTTTTGCGGTTTGGCAAACATAATGGAATTTTTATGCAAACACAGTGGATACAGTGGATACAAAGGATACAAGACGAATTTGGTTTGAGCTGGATGAAAAACAGAAAAATTACGCTCCTGAGTGTTCATTACGTTACAATCGGTCCTATCTGAATGAAAATTAAACTTACCGTGCACAAAACAGCAGCATCTTGTATTAACTTCAGCTCTGTAGCTCTTAAGACTTCTGAGATCTCGTTGTTGAAACTCACAGACAGACTGACAGACATAGTTATATCGCATCCCCTTGTCATGCTGATTGAGAATATATATATATATATATACTTTATATGGAAGGAAATGCTACTTTCATTGCGTTGCAAACTTAATTAATATAAAAATAAAATCGGTCAGCACCAGCTGTGTTATCTCACAATAATAGAATTTTCAACTTTTCCACAATTACAACAATTGATTTTAGTAAAATTTGTCAATCTCAATGCAATGAAAACTAAATTTTCAATAATATTTTAACAAAAAGAGATATTTAGTCTGAAGAAGAGAAAGAGACGTAAAACAGTCATCAATCGATGCGATTGTCAGTTGTCACTTCATTATAATTATTTAATAAACACAATTATTTGTTTAATGCAAAAACTGGGAAAACAAAGACTCGGGCGAATGTCAAAAGATTGACACAGAATTTGAAATACTCTAGGCAAACTGATCTTATGATAAATATATATAACGATGCATTGGCTTTAGAAAACAACATTTTGTTTGTGCAAGATATAGTTATTCTCTTACTCAAATTAAAAATTTCTGTAAGGTAAGATGTATTCCTATTTGTAAACTCCTATTTCAGATATAATCACAAACACGATTTAGGCAAAATAATATAAATCATGGCTTCATGTTTTTGATATATATCAGTAAATTTAGTTCTTATCCGGCAGAAGACATAGATTGGCAAGAGTTCGTGTTTTAAATAAGAAGTACCTGCACATATTTAACCAAATGATTCCACTTTAAATATAACCTAAAAACCATCTAACTATGTAAATAAATTCAATTGTTTTGTTTAACAACCAACTCTAATAAACAATCATCCTTTGTGTAGCTGAACAAGAGCTTTCCCAATAATAAATAATAAATAATATTTGTAATTTTTCAAGATTTCAGAATACAGTTCAGAAAAACACAACACAACACAACATCAATTAAATATTTCATACACAAATTCAAAATTTCATTGTCAAAAAGGGATTTATAAATAAATTATAAACATCACAGTTGAATATTTTTCTATTCGTTTTGTTGACTGAGCAAATTATTAATGGAAAAGCTAACACACACGCAGACAGAGTCGGTCAGCAACCTTTGCGTGTCATAAAATTGTTTAATTATTTAACAAAAAATGAACAAAAAACGACTGAGTGCATTAAATTTACATTTTCATTGAAGTTTCGTCGAGTTCAATTTACTTTAACTTTGTAATCGTAACAAACCCATGACATTTTTTTTTAAATTTGTTAATAAATATTTAAATTAATAAATGCAATCAAAATATTAGATATGAAAATTTAAATGTTAAATAAATTTAATTAACTATTAGAACAATTGGTAGATTTTCGAGAAAGCTTAGCCTAGTAGCCTTGGTTAGGCTTATCAAGTGAAAGTAAGAGCGTTGATAAGTGATTGGAGGTCTTTGAGGAGATTTCTATGTTAAGCGAAGGTGAGTAAGAGTCTATGTATCTTTTCATATGCTGAGAGCTTACTATTGATATAACTGTTCGTGGGTTGATGGGTTTGTCAATACTTTTATCTCGGTTAGTCTCCAGTAAGTGAATCGACCTATCGCATACTTTAATTATATATTAATTGTGCCGCAAGTAAATGTTATTTACGTATAAAAGGAGGGGCACATGCACACCATCACAAAAATGTGAATGTTAGCAGAGAACGTTAGCGGAGACACGAACCCAACTTCGCAGTTAAAATTTTTGTATTCTCACCCCAGGGGGTAGGCGTTTTGAAAGTCTCTATGTAGGCATCAATACAGAGACAAACCTCCCAAAACCTTTTGAGATTGTGTGCGTAAGTTGTAGTGTGTTTATGTTTATAGGAGTACACACATCTACACACAGAGCAGCATCGGCTTGCTCTTGGCAAGTGGCTGCTGACAGTAGGGTAAATGTTTATATCTATGAATGCACCTACTTAGCCTTTAGTTCAAGTATTTTCACCCACGATTCCCACTTCGTGTCCAGTTTATTACAGGCAGGTGCTCCACCGAAGCGAGGTGTATGCGTGTGATGTGTTCTTGTGTATGTAAATTCATTTAGCTTTGGTCGCTTTGTATGTGAGTTTACTTGAGGCTAACATGGTCCTCGACGTACCTAGTTTGCGCAACCAGAATCTGAAAACGTCCGCACACATTGTCAGGAAAACTCGGAAAGCTCAACTGACTGACTTGCCAAACTCAGGGCACACTGAGCCAATAGACGAAAGTGACTGAGAATGGAACTACGCACAGGCCAAACCGCGAATGTTAAGAGTCTGAAAATCTGACACAAGTTTGAATCTATGACGTGGTGAGCTCAATCTGGGATTATAAGAAATTCGTCGTTAAAGAGTGAAAGTTGTATAAATAACTGGCATTTAAAAATGTGTGTGAACGTTTCTAGGTTATATGAGGTAAAGGGAGAATAACATTTCCCGGGTCTGCTAAATGTGATCTGAGCGTGTGACTGTGCACACAGTATCTGCAACTGATATCCGCCTCGAATGTGTAATCAATTTATTCAAGATGTGTTTCGAATCTAATTTGAAACTTCAACACATTTAACTAGAACATATATTAAATATTTTCCATCTACAACTTTTCATTTCACTGTGATTTCAAACCAATGTGCGTTGATGTGGTAATTATGAAAATTTCCAAATTGCTCGCGCCGGGGCCGCCTCCACTTCTCAGTTCTTTGAGAGCTGAGTTGAGTTTGGAGTAATTAAAAATGTTATAGTGTCGCCTAGGCCAGTGCCAGACGAAGACCCGGAAACTTGCTCCTGTTCCCCTTCACCACGTTTTAAATGGAATACACTCGTACCTTCTCAACGAATTGCCTTGCTTATATATGCCGCTGCTGTTGTTGTTGTTGAATATAAATTTTAATTAAATTCGTTTTTCTATTTGCCTGTAAATAGCGCCTGCTCATGTAAATGTGTATATGAGTAATTATGTGTGTGTGTGCTTATGTGGGTATACATTCGTCTGAAAGGTAGAATTTTAATTAGAAAGCGGAAAGCACTTAGTAGTTGCAGTTGAAAAGAAGAAGCTGCACTTTAGACTTCACAGCCGACATTCGAGGGCAAAAACAAGTAAGAACGCTGTGGGCGTTATTGCGACTATAATACACTCGTATTTCTGTCTACAAATATTCCCCGATCGTAATGAAAGCTATGTTTATAAAATAAATGTGTCCAAAATTGTGGGTTTTATTGATTTGCAGGGTCGGGAAGGGATGTGGCAAAATTGTAAATAACAAACTTTATCTGACGAAACACTAGAAGAGAATACATACAAAACTTGGTAAATTTAGCTCTTATGGTCTCCTGGATCTAGATGTCGACACAGACGGACAGACTAGATCGACTCGTCTCTCCATGCTGGTCAAGAATTTATATACCTTATATGGTCATAAGCTCTTCCTTTTGTCTGTTACATACATTTGCACGAATACAATAAACTCGTTTTCTCTGCTAGAGTACAGCTGCAGTATAAAGTCAATATGTAAGAAATAGAAATGTAATGGAAAACAGATTTGACAGAAACCTTTTCTTGAAAAACCTTGAGTTTTTTGTATGTTGAAGGAATTTTTTGGTTTAACATTTTCTTAACCCACTTAAAACCCAGACAAAACGATATAGAAATGACTTGGCAAACCATCTCTATTCTTAGTCGTCTCCAAGCTAACAGTACAACAAAAAATCTTCACCAAGCACACGGCTAATATTGGAAAAGAATGGCAAAATGGCAACTGCAAAGCACCCATCTATTTGCGTGGTCAAGGTGAAAATGGCCGAAATAAAAATTAAATTTTATGCAAATAACAGAAAAGCCAATTGAAGTCAATTATTGTTTATGGCTCGGGAGACATAACAAACGCCGACAGCCATAGGACAGAGAGAATGCAAAGGAAGCAAAAAAAGAATACGAAACTCAAACACATCCATTGCAAACACATGCCATATAAGGGGAGAGAGTAGTGGCATTAATACGTATATATCTATGCGCAATATGAATTCAGAATTATTTCAGCGAATAAACGCAGACATAGATATTTGCCAAGAATCCTGCTCCTTGTTTCGCTATTAACTGACCCAAATTTCAGCAAGACTCTTGTTTCCCTCTTGGGCTTGAAGACAAAAATGTAGCTATGTAGCTGGCTCTAGTAAAAATGTTAGAGTCGCATCCATCAACCGCAGTATTGATTTTCATCTCCTTGAATTTTTTGTGATTTTAGCACTTTTACTCTCTGTCCTTTTCGTTGCTGCTTGATTGATTGCAGTGTTTTATATAGCAAATTTTGCCTTTACTCGAGTACGATTTATGTCAGACAAAGACATTTGTTAAGGACCTGGCCTAAAAAAACCGTAGCACACATAGTTGAATATTAAAGGAAGCACTCCTCCTCAAACAGGTGCTGACACATCAACCGAAACCGCTTCAGCTTCTCAATCTCAAATAAAGTCTTCGACTTTAGTTTGGCTTTCCTCTTTCTACCCTTTCAATGTTTATTCTTCTTCCTTCTTTCAGCAGCCAAAGTTCAGGTTGAAAATCTGGATGAATACCCTTTCCGGAAAAGAATTTAGGGTATTTGTAAACACTGCAAATGTAAAATAATACGAAAAATGTGATGGAAAGTAATACATCTGTGGCTTGCAGCTAGTTAACTATAAATGTTTGAATTATTACATCTTTGAGGCTAATCCGTGAGCAGATGAAGATGCAGCAATTAAGCAACTAAAGACAAAACTAGAATACATCACATTGTCTTAATGTTGTGTCCTTAATGCCTGACTGATTTACTGATTGAGGAACAAGGCACAGGCACATAATCTAAGTTGCTAAACATTTCACATCAGGTAAATTGCATAGACACCTAGAAGCGCTTTTGTAAAATATCATCTACAAGTGGATCAAAATGGAGAATAAAGCTTGCACTGTGTGAAATAGATCGCAATTTGTAATCGCAATAATGACAGTTACTGCTTACAATACTTAACAATGTTTTCTTATAAATTGAATAATAAAAGAGAAATATTAAGGATATTCATAGCAATTCCTTAATAGGTATTATGCACATTATGTCCACCCAAACGTGAAAGAATAAAAAATAAATAAAAAGTACAAACTCGAATGTGCTCCAAATAGCATGTCTTTAATCCTTATGCGTACATATATAAAATAAGTCCTTAATATATTAGTTAACATGGTGAGAATTTAAGTTCAAACAAGTGAGAGTAAGATCAGCATAGCAGAGCAATATCAATGTACTTACCATACTGTTAAATGTCAACATACTGCAATTATGTTGACACTATTAGAGTTATGTTATGTTTATGTTTAACATTAACTGATGTTTAAATCCAATTATGTTACATTATTTATGTGATCTAACAAAAGTAGTATAAATACATGAATTAATGCATTTCCATAACAGCGATATCTCAATATAACACTTTATTATGTTTAATCAACTTATACATTTATTTGGATATTCCAGCTTATTACTTTTATTTAAAATGCATTTGCTGCTTATTTTATAACGCTTTTTCGTCCGCCTCCTTTTTGTCATGCTTCATTGACTTTTATGAATTACTGTTTAGGTTGATGGAAATGTCTTTTCTGTACTTCAGCAAAAGATCCGACTCACACAGATCAATTTACTTAACACTTTTCTATTTGTCATCGCTGTTCACTTATTTGCCATGTTCATTCAATATTTGAATAAGAATAGTTTACCATTCCTCTGTATAATATCTATAAATAACTGTTTGGGTTAGCGTGTTCAAGGTCGTGAGTTAGCGAGAAAACGTTTTCTTTTGTTTTGTCAGCAGCCATTGAAATACTTAAGGATTTCTTCGGATTCTGTGATTTCGGACGCATCTCACTGTATTTGACGACAGTACAAAATTGATAACAAAAACCAACAATTTAAGGCTCGACGTAACAGAATGTTTCGCTCATCAGAAGTGTTCCAGCTTCAGTAAGAATATTATAGGTCGCTAAAAGTTAATTAGATATGTATATAAATATTTATTATTTTTGTGTAATAAAATATCTTCAATATTTATTTCCATTGTGCTTTGCTGAAAAACAAAAAACAAAGGTAACACATTTTTAGCAATGCTGTCCAGCACAGCAATATTGGGAGAAAAGGGTAATATAAAAGTAATATAAGTAATAAAGTTAAATATAAATATTTGATGTATTTAAAACAGCAAAGGGAATGTCAAAGGAAGACAACAAATGGAAATTTTCAATATTAACACTTAAATAAAATGCGATTAAAAACTTTTACAAATCATTAATATTATGCACGAATTTTTTTTTTGCCAATTTTTCCACGTGATGATTAAAAGCCACACGAACATAAATAAATAACAAGAAAAACTTTTCATCTTTCGTGAATATTAATAAGAACAGACACAGATTTTCAAATACAAAAATCTGGATGACAGCCAGATGCTGAAAACGTTGCTCATACGCCGTGCGGGCCGGGCCTGAGAATGCAAAGTGTAAATTTAAATTGAATTCCTTAATGAATTTCCAGCAATGCTTCGCTATCCTCAGCTTACATCGTCTCCACCACAGTTTAAGCTGAATGTGAAGGTGTTAGATGGTTCCCAATGTGACCTCATCGCAATGCCAAGCATTTTTGTCAAATTAAAAAATGTCATATTTTTGCATAATCGTAGTAAAATTAAAAAAAAAGAGAAAAACTGTACTCAAGCAAACTAGTTTAATGAACATTTTCTGAAATCATTACCTAAATATTATATAGAGTAGTGTTAACTTAAATTTCAATTACATTTTCAAACAATGTTTTATGAAAAACACAATTTTGATTTGCTTAGATAATTTTATTGGCCCCATGAAAAACTGGGCCAAAATGTAAAAGCATAAACTTTATGCTCGTGCTCTGCAGTGAGCACTTCCCAAAGCTAGGCTCGACTCAACATCAATCCACATCCTAAATAACTGAAATACATTAAGTTGATCCTTATGGCCGCAGGACGAGGAACTTCTGCCCTCAAGTATTAGATAAAGGAAAATGCAATCAGAAAAATTGTCACATTTGGAAAAAAGCCATAGCATAAATTATAGACACATAGAAGAAATACATGTAGGTTTTTGAAAAAGGACGTCTACATTGATAAATGACTTAATGTAAGGAAAAAATGTGTTATGTGGTTGGTCAACACATTTTCAACAACACACGTTTAAGTATTTCACAGGCAAAATATTAAAATAAAATAAAATAAAATAAAATAAAAAAAATAAAATAAAATAAAATAAAATAAAATAAAATAAAATAAAATAAAATAAAATAAAATAAAATAAAATAAAATAAAATAAAATAAAATAAAATAAAATAAAATAAAATAAAATAAAATAAAATAAAATAAAATAAAATAAAATAAAATAAAATAAAATAAAATAAAATAAAATAAAATAAAATAAAATAAAATAAAATAAAATAAAATAAAATAAAATAAAATAAAATAAAATAAAATAAAATAAAATAAAATAAAATAAAATAAAATAAAATAAAATAAAATAAAATAAAATAAAATAAAATAAAATAAAATAAAATAAAATAGAATAAAATAAAATAAAATAAAATAAAATAAAATAAAATAAAAATAAAATTAAAAAAAATAAAATAAAATAAAACACAATAAAGCAATATAAAACAAATAAAAAACGGTAGAAATTGATCTATGAAAAGCAATAATAATCCGCAAAAACTCTGAAATGACAAAAATACCAAAATTTGTAATATATGGCAGAAATTTGAAGTTGTCATGTCATTTGGAAATACGATCTTTTGAGAGCGTATATATCGATATAGAATTTAATATAAGACTTTTTAAACCATTTTATTTTCGCATGGAATTGATGTACACCCGTGATATAGGAAATCTAACAGGAATTCAAAGGCTATTAGATTACGGGCGAAGTAATTGCACACATATCGGCGGTTCCAAATGTCTTTACAACCAGCAGGCTTTATCTTCGTATAAACGTACCCAAAATAAGCTATAAATTGAACTGTTCACACATTAATTTCTTCAAATCTCAAGAGATTTCCATGATTCCCTCACTTTATTTTTGTATAAGATTAATTGCCTAATTTCCTTTGATTATTGAACAGTTTCTCGCCGAACAAAGTCTCGCAATGCCTTTCGCATTAGCAATGCAAGCCACAATAAAAAAATGTTCAAAAAGTCTAAAAACTAACCTAAAAACAACTAAGAAGGCTATAATCGTTATTCCGACTATAAGATGCTCGTACTCAGCATTTATTCAATATTCGGCATACTCAAAAGTATGGGTGGGGAGGGGGGTATCTCAACACAACTCGGCAAATAGGTAGATTATGTGCTTATACATATACAAACTAAATGCCTTAAGATTTGTGGATGATATAAAGTTGTGCAGTTTGCGGGGGCGGGAGGGGGCGTGGCAAATTAATCTGACGATCACAATGGGAGTCTTCATCCAAATTGGGTCTCTCTAGCTCTTACAGTCTCCGAATCTATATGTTCATACGGACTGACAGACGGACATGCCAGATCGACCGCTCGTTGATGCTCATCATAAATATATACTTCATGGGTCTCATAGCTTCGCTATGCCTGTATACATACAAATGTACTCGTTTACAAAGGCAGGAAATGACAAAAATCTACGAGGCGTAAAAATGTAATAAATGTAGGCTCGTAGCGCTCCCCGCACACACAAATCGCATACATAATTTGAACATTTTTCTCCAGTATTGTGCCAGTATTTTCATGCTTTTGCGCCTTAAAAAACTAATAAGAATGCAAAGCGGTCATAAATTTTCTGAAATTTAAAGTGCAGCCAAGAGTCCAACAAGTGACAAAGAGAGAATGAGAAAACCGGCACAAATAAAATAAAAGAACGACAGAAGGACGCGAGGATGGACGAAGGACAGGCACGAGCCAGGCGGAAGTGCTGAATCACCGGGAAACCATTTAGGGAAGTCACAACTATTGATTATGTCGCCGGCGTCGAGTCGCGTCAATTTAGTCTTGGCCTCGGCTTCGCTCTCTAAAAAGGCTTGGTGTGTGCAAGCAGTGGAAAAACTATGATAGTAGCAAGGACTATCAAAAGCATATAGACCCAGGCCTCGACTCAGGCTGAGTTTCAGGCTGACTGAATTCTCCATGCCATAAAATTTGCTTTGTTTTGGGTTTGCAAACGAGCTGAAAACGCTTCAAATTAAACTTTAAGGCTTTTGTTTGCCACTTTAATTGTAAGATAGTGGCTGCTGTATCCTCTTCTCCTCACTAAACGTGTATTAAGGATGACAGCATTTTGTTTTTACTGTCAACTTGTATATGGGCGGAATAATATTTTATGTGAAATTGTATTAAGTTTTAAATAATTTTACGTTTTGCTGTCTCTTTTGTATTTTATCCATTCATCCAAATGATCTATTTTTTCAAGAAAATAATGTCAAGTAGGTCAATATTTTATAATATTTTTTTATTTTTTGGAGTAAGTGCCTGAAATACTTTTTACTTAGGCGCCTGAAAAGTATGGAATAAAAAATAGTTGAAAATCATGGCGAGGTAAATTGCCAAAGATGGCAATGGGAAAGGGATTCGGCAAGGAAATCTCGCAAATAACCAAAGGTACATCAACACATATGAAGAAGGCATCAGCCCGCTAAAAATTGGTTGGTCTACAAAGATCCCGATTTTCAAAGTTCACTAAATGCTGAAGTCGTGTTTTCGAGATATTATGCAATAATGACTGTAAGCTCGTATGATGTCGGCCTGGGAATGAATAAGTAATAAGCTTGCGGACACTGGCAGAGATTGGCCAATCAACTATATATTCACATATATATGTAGAAATTTCACTGTCTACTTTCGGTGCAGCTACTAAATTTAATCAAATCTAATTTCGTTTGTGTGTAAATTTCAGCATGGAAATGCAATTAACATTTATTTCCACACAATTCATACCAAACTGAGTTGCATTTAACTGAAATTGGCAATTTATTTTAATGTAATTCTTCTTTCCATAATACTAGAAGTGACTGCCACAGACATAGAGTAAGGACTCTTCAATGCAATGCAATTATTGACCACAAAGTTCCTTCTGAGCGTCTCCAGACAAAACTCATATCTCGATTGTGCATATTAACAGCTCGGCTAGCCGCAAAGCAAACAAAACTGCTTTAGTCTAACCATTATAACGACCTTAAGAGACCATTATAACGACAAAGCACAAGGCTACAAACAACTGAGACAATAACAACGGCAAATATTTGAATATCGAGGCGTATGAGTAATATTAAGTAACTTTGTATGTGAGACATTTGTGAGGGAATGACTATGAGTAATGTTAAATGAACATGTTCACCAGACATCAGAGGCAGTACGTAGAAGGCTGAATGCACTTTGAGGACTTGAAGGAAACTTTTAAATATTTTTAAAATATATTTTGATCTTATTGGAATATAATTTCATCTATACAAAAATGTTTTATAGTTCTTATAGAAAATATAATTCTGTTTGAAATGATTTCCATGTTTAATACCTTTGATTCACAAGCTAATGTTAGTTCTTTCTAAAAGACGTATGATGAAGTGAGTAGAAGGCTTGAAAGTCTTATTGCTTATGGTATGCCATACATCATGCTGCTTTTGCTTTGTCAGTTTAACTATGCTGTTCAAAGGATGTCCAAATAGAAATTTGAATAAAATTCAAGGAAACAACTAGAAAATCATAAACTCGTAAACTTTTAATTTGGTTTTGCTCAAGATAAGCTTTGGGCATTTGTAGTGCAAATTGTAAACAGGCAGAGAAAGGATATACACTTGTATAAACAAAGGATATTCATTCAACTCCACTTAACACAAAGGAGAGTAAAGCTGGAGTGAGTAAAACATATTTGCAGTTTGAACTGAAAAGAAATTTTTGTTTATACGACTTGAGGCAATGAGTACACAATATATATAAGGTCAGTTGCTGATTGCCAAAGTGGCAGCAGTCACACTGAGCATAAGCGGCTAGTACAAGGACCAGAGTTGAAGTGCAAATTGGAGTTTTGTAATTGATGTTGATGTACGAGCCTTGTAATGAGAATGCAAGTTAAATAACTCTTCCTGGTTGCAGCTAAGTTGAATTCTGAGTCAATGCCAAGCTAATGTCAATTATTGTGGTTTATTTATTATATTTAAGTATTTACTTATTCAAAAGTTAGTATTCCAGTAAATTTGTAACTAATCAGTCAGCCCTCGAGGAGAGTCGTCTGCATATGATATTCACAAGGTAGGGAAATATCAATGCAAAGTCTGCTCTTGCTACACGCACATACAATTACAATGAACCCTGTTAGCTTTAACTGCAACATCAAAAACAACAACATGTCGGACGTCGAGTACCCGCATGTATTTCACATTTAGAAGTAAATGTCTATATGTGTGTATGTAGCCTTGGGGCAAAGACAAGAGTGAGGTTAAAACTCAATTGAGCTGAATGTTAACAAAATAACAATGGCCAAGCCAAAACAACAACTGCAACATCAGCAACATTCACAACAACAGCAATTGTAATGATGAAATGAAAGTCAAGTTAATACAATAGCTGGCAAAACCCAAACCAAAATACAAAACAGGAAAATATGACTGAAAACCTCAGGCATATGGAGGCCACCCAATGACAACAGTGAGCACTAGGATTGGAGGGAAAGTAAATATCAAAAATGGAATAATTTTTGCTTTTAGCCATAGAAATGAAAAAACGGGAGTAGTCTTATTAAGTGTTACCTAGTGATTCACATTGAGAACGCTGCCTTTTCTTAACCAATTTGTTTTTATAAATTCAACGAACATTCCCAAGTTAATATTTGATGGAGATCTGTAATACATATATACACTTGTTGTGAAATTGTAAAATATATATACAGCAGGTGGCTTAGTTCCTATACAGCATTCATTCATACAAAATACAGCATTCTCATTGCAATTCAATAACAAACAATTACTTCATTAATTTGCTAAGAAAATCATATATACATTTTGTGCTGCTTTCTAGCAAATACATACGTACATACATAATTAATTTGTACACACATATCTATTTATTGATCTTCATTTTGATCAAAACACATTAAGTTAAATCAATTTTCAATAAGTTAATTTTGTCTTCAAAAGATTCACCCATTGGAGTGTTCACTGTACCTTTTGTTAATCGAGAGTAATATAATAATTTTGTAGCTGCTGTTGTTGTTAATGAATGTTACATGTTAGCCCTACATGAAAGTGCAACTTTTGCAGCAACAACGACAACAACAATAATTGAAATAGAGTAAAAGGGACTTCGCTTATAATAGAAATCGGCTGGCCATTGAGGCGAGGACTATTTCGAATGTAGAGTAACAACACTGGACCCCTTCGAAACCTCCTGTTTCGTCTATTTTGTTTTGTTTCTCCATGTTACTCACACTTTCCAGTAGTCTGGCGTTGTTTTGCATGTACAGTTTGGTTCAAAGTTGTTGGTCCTGCCCTCCACTGTGTTTGAGCACCAATTTCTAAATACCAACGATTCGGCACCCAGCCCAAACCTAGCTCCATTCTGTACTTCCCTTCACTCCAAGCGCAGCTAGCCATTGCCATGTTCGTGCAAACTAAGAGCCTCAGGTGCAAAGTGTAAATGAAGACTGATTGCAGTGCATATGAGTTTAGCCGACACACACAGACACTTGCACACATACACAGGTAGACACATAGATTGAGAAGGAACATGCATAAAAAACGTTGGAAGGTCTGCCAAGCTGCTCTTGTTTGCAAAGGGGGTAATTTTGGTTAAATGCCGGTTTATTGGTTTGGCTTCAACTTGGACTAAGGTTAAGGGCAAGCTCTTCTGGTGCTGGGAAAGTTGACATTTTCTTTTTTGACATTTTTTGTCGAAGGTCATGCTAAGCTTTTGTTTTCATTGTTGTTTTAGAACATGTCGAACATGATTGTAATGAAAGAGCTGTACTTGTACTAACAAGAATAGTCAATAGCCATGGAAAAGGCACAAATGAGACAGAGATGAGCTTGTGCAGCTCCCAAGCTACTTACAACACACACAATGTAGTTTGAGCAGTTGGGAGGGGAGGACCTGTCGCTCACTTAAAATATTTTCGTATTTAATGTCACTCAACGATATCAAGCGGCGAAATAGCAATCGGTTTTTGCGAAAAAAGCAGGTAGAGTTTTTACTGTTGTAAAAAGGTTGGCAATATGAAAACAAAAGGAAATAACAGAGTCGAACGAAAGTTATTGTTAAGTGATAACAAAAATATATGTCTTTTTAATTGCCCTTTGAAAATGTTAAGAGCCGATTAGTCTCATTCCCATCACCACAATTTGACATTCAGTTATACCCAAATAAAGTAATCTTTTAATTTACCTCAACTGGTCAGGCAGGCCTCCCACTTCCGGCTGCTTTTGTGCCTGGACAAGCCCTTTGCTGCCATTTCGTTTTCTTATTCTGTGTGATTTGATTTTTAGCATTTCGCCACTTTGTCGGGATTTTTCTGAATGCATTTAAGCGGGGCTATCAGGTGGCCACCATTTTGTGCTTTGCGTTCAGCCTACTTTCTGTTGCCTACTTTTGTTCGCGAGATATTCTGCCATGCGATTGCAGCTCTAGTTTTAGACTCTCTGTCGAGTCTGCAATTAGTGGAAAAATCAAATAATCAAGGTTTGTGTAGGTTGGCATCTTGATGGCTGAAACAGGAATTGAATGTGGAACTAGGGGCATGTGTGTTGATAATAAATGGATATAAATGGTTAGATATGGTTCGCAACTCAAATTCATATGCAAGCGAAAGGTTCAAAGGCTGGAAATCACTTGAGATGTACAGTTTTCCAATCACTTCAAAGCTTGTAATAGCGGATCATATATACGAAGAGAAACTTGAAGCATAATATATAAAAAATATCACTTTTTAACAGACAATTTAAGGCAATAAGGTCCGCCAAATTTTATATAATAATTAGCCAAGTCGCAGATTTGCAGTTTCGACTACAAGAAGAAATGGTCAAACGGGAAGAGAGCGTATTCAGAATTGAATAGAGAAGTTTATATGGATGCTTATTGATGAAGCTGTCCTGTTCATAAGATTTTAAAATATTGCTTATCTATGCCACTGGGTTCAGAATTCGAAGTGAGCCACAAAAGATATTTAGACACACATATACAGGGTAAACTTACATATATTGATGCGTGCAACAACGGAATGATAATGCCCTACATCTAAATATATATGATACCACGGAATTTATTTGTATTTAAAAAATAAATCACTAATTCTAAGGTTCAAATTGTAAACCAAAATCGCGCTTTGAATATGGCTAAATCCCCACGATAAATCGGTTTTCAGTAGAAATTCAATATAAATTTGAGTAATGGTGCTCAATATATTAATACTCCTCCCCCCACCACCGTTTCCCCATCACCCACCATTCGGACAAAGCTGGCTACGCCCTTGGATTTATATCATACCATTTCCAATCCCAATTCACTAACAAATCACATGAAAATTGCAATCTCAACACATTTTATTCCCAAATTTGTGCAAAAGGCTTGCAAAACTCAAATGAATTAATTTTCATTTTCCACATAATTTCCCAACATAACAAGGCAGCGAACATAAACGTGCACACACAACGTAGTTTAGTGCAAAAATGCAGTTGGTAAATTAAATCGCAAATGACGGGTTTTTGGGGCTTGCAAACAATTAAAATTGCAAACACACTCTAGATATATTTAGATAATTTTATGTAAACGACGCCAGTTTTTGGGAGAAGGAGATCCAATAAATGCAATAAAACCGCAAATCCGCAGAAACTGAATATTGCAAATGATAAACTGTAAATGGGAGCCGAAAATGTTGGCCTTCTGTGCTCATATTTCATAGAGACTGGCTATTAGAAAAGAAAAATTAGAATAAGCCTCCAGCATTTGTAGTGCAGCTCCAGTTTTATACCATCGTGAATATTATTTAAAGGCCAGTCGATAGCGATTTCAAATATGTGGTCTGTCTGTTTCAGAAATATTTATGTCTGCGAGCCTGTCTGCAAATATTTCACTTGCCCTTGCGAATAGCAACTGGCGGTTGTGTCCCTCCGTCATGCAGTTACACGCAGCATATGCGCAACATGTTATATAACATTTGCTGGAAATAACTGCATTGTGGGATGACCAAACTTAGTCTATATAAGAAACTTTTAAGGATCAGTCTAAAATACTTGGGATACATTGAACTTAGTAGAGCATTAACAAAGTCCATATGCTTTTCAAAAATGCTGTCGAAGTCAGTAACTTGTAGTCAGCAGGAGGCATAGATAGTTGATTTGATGACAGATCCGCTTTTATGTAAACATACCTGCCTACATACCCATAAATGTTAGTGGCAAAAGCTAAAGTTCGACTTTAGCCAACATAAGCAACAGCAGGCAGCGAGGAAAGTCAAGGCCAGCAGCTGCTGACAAAGCACAAACTGAACTGTTCTGGCTGCTTATCCTACTGAATACAACACATGCATAACACAGATCACTCTGCACATGCCTATATGTATTGATTAAATGAAGATGCCAACACAATGATTGACATCGTTGGCTTGGTTCATTACATTTTGAAATGCTGCTGCTATCTGGGGAAAAAGCTTGACTGTCAGTCTCAGTGAGAGAGCGTCTGTTTGCAAGCAATTTTAAGTGTGTTCAATTTCCTTGTAAGATCTGCCAGACGAAGTCGCAACTAAATTGTATATAACTTATTGAGTCTTGCTAGAGAAATTAATTATTTTTAAATAAAGAATAAAGAATCACATTACCAACATACAAAATAGGACACGCATATTATTGCCATAGATAATAATTTTGCCAATTTCTCAGCAAAAATAATTTATGTGTCAATATGGGGGATGATCCTAGATGAGACTTAGTGCTAAAATTGTTACACAAGTTCGATCACTAAGAAATTGCAAATAGATAAATATCGATATCAACACTGTATGTAAATACATTTGTTTATTTGTATTCAAGCATGCCTTAAAAACTGAAAAATGTAAATAACACCCATATATCATTTAAGCATGGATCTGCGTGTGTTTTTATAATGAAATTGACTTGAGTATTGTGTTCCAAATTTATGTGTGTGGCGATTTAGTTTTTCTACTTGATATGAGCCAGTGAAATCTGTAGCTCAATCAATCAAATGTTGATTTAACCTGATGATATGTCACTGATGGAGCCGTTAAGATGTTTGCTTTCAGTGAAGAAGAGTAAGTTTGAATCACGGCTACTACTACTAAAATAATCTATATAAAAACTACCTCTGAAACGCAACGTGAAGTTGCTCTTTAATTTATATACATTTTTTAAATTTTACTTTATATCGGAAAATGCAATATTGTAAAACTATGGATGAAGCCTTTTAGTAATTGTATACGCACACAAAAAACACCGAGTAACTTACTCAGAAAGACCATTTGCGACGCTGAGCGTCCTTGATACTAGAAACAACTAAAAGCGGAATCATGGGGAGCAAAAGAGAATAACTCATAACGCTAAAATCGCTGGCCAAAATGGTTTTTGTTTCTGCACAAATGAAAGGAAATATGAGAAGGCAAAACTCCAAAACTGAAACAACAAAAGCGTGTCTGACTGCCCGCCTCTACCCCTAGACTGCTCAGTGAACCACAATCTATATCATCCACAAACGTCAAATGCATACGAAGACAGGCCGGCCACAATCAGTTACATATATTAAATAAAAAAGAAATAATCGAATTCCAGAGCAGGTGGCATTGTATCGTATTGCAGGTACTGCCTTTAATATAAAACACACTGACAAGCTGAATTCTTTTGTAAAACACACACAGACGCACAGCACCCATGGATCAGGCATTGCAAGGTAATTTGTTATTGTTTTCATTCAGCCCGCAGATTTCTGTTCATTGTAATGTAAATTTTTCAATTTGAGTAAGCCCAATGATTCTCCATGCCGCAAAGCATCATTGCAAAGTATTTAAGACTCAATTCCAATTCGCTTGAAATGAGTGATGGAATATTATTACAGATGCTGCACCATTCTTCCCCTGCTTTTGACATAATTCATTCAACTGGATAATATAACGATAGCGGTAATAATATTATGGATGGAATAAGTTTTCCAACGGCCCATAAAGCAGTCTTTGCTAGTGCAACTGTCACTATGGAAACGGTCGTCTCACTATATTCCAAGTGTCGCAATTTATTGACAAGTTCGTAGAGCATTACTGAACAGAAGAGGGGCACGGTAATATCTACAATCTCAACCATGTTTTTCAAAATAAATTTTTATGCTAAGCAAATTATCTTAGTTTATTTCTTAATTCAATCTAGAACAAGATAAACCTCTTTATACCAATTACAAAAACAACGCGATGATAAGAAACTATTTAGTTGGCAAACGTCTTTAGAATCAAATTTAGCTATAAAAGTTTTGTAAATTCAACCTGTGACCTTTATTTGTCACACACAAGTCAAAAATCGGAATATGGCAGTAAGAACCTTCACTCCTTACATACAAAAACAAAAACAAGAGCAAGTTCGCGGACTCTTAATGAACCAACAAAAATATACAATTAGCAAAAGTTGGCATAAATATTTGTGCAGAGCCAATGGCCCAACAACAACAACAATACCAACAACAGGCGCAATGCAACGTCAAAGGGGCTCCAGTAATAATAAAGATCACGGGGGTCCGCCAACGCCTCTAGTTGATGCTGTCATCACTCATTATGTTCGCTGGGTTTCAGTTCAGTTTGCATTTTCGCCAAATTTGTTTTGTGGATTTTGCAATTTATTTAGTTTGGCTTTGCAGGTGTAAATGTATGTGTGTTTATTTACCACCGATGATAAATATAATATGGAAATTAACAAGGGATTCGCAAAGGCATTTTGCACATATGACCATTGGTGTGCCAAACTCCTGTAAGCAGCCATAGAATTAATTTCATTTGGAAAAAGAACTACTTATATTCCCTTTCATTAAGTAAAAACTATGATAGAACTGGTGAAAGGAATCCAGAGGCTAATCGGCAAGAGTTTTTTGAAGTGTCCCAAATTAAATCCATTTCATTTCAGAACAATTTTTATTAAATTCTATAAAAAATATAATATTTCACATTTAACTTCATAAATAATATGGCTAAATATAAAATTCTAGTTAAAAATGTTCATTTTATAATATTTCGAAGAACCTTGATGTTTAGTAAGTACTTTTTTATTGAAAATACAGCAACCGCCTGTGACGATATATAAAAAGATCAGCAGGAATAGCTGCGATAGGGTGGTTTAAGACATTGGAAGTACTCTATCCAACCCCACATCCAAGCGACTAAATGGAGCACAGACGATAAAATGGCGAAGCACCATTTACAAGAAGGAAGCAAAAATTGCGTCCATCTTCAAATAGAATAATCAACAACACAAAGATGTTCTCATTCTTTGAGACATTGAAAGAATAACAACCAAACGTCTTTATAACAATATTTTTTCATCACAAACTAGATGACTTAAAACTTTTCACTCAGTTTTGAAATAAACGATTACTCTTAGGATATTATAGAAAGGTCTATATGTTTTGCTTTCATCACCATTAATTAGGCCGGCAATTGAAAGTTGACTTCAATTCAAGACACGCATTTGTAAAACGAATTCTGAAGGATATATAAATATTATATATTTATATGAATATTTATATATAAGTATGTATATTTATATTATATTTTATATATTATTATTTTATCAATATATAAGCTCATTTGCATTTGCATTGTTAACGCTATAATAAATTGTTACAAATACTGACATTAAATGAGCGTGAAAGAGCTTTATTTCACACTTCTGTTACATACGAATTTATCAATTTTCAATTATTCAAAATATTTGAAAATGTAATTAAAATGCTTAGCCATAAACTCACTCAGCCATCCCTCAACTTTTATATACTATAAAACCACTGTGCGGTTATAAAATGCTGCTAAAAATTTCAACACGTTGCACGGTTTGGGCAGATCGCACAACTTCCGTTTGCAACGCTTCAAGTTGAATAAGAGCGTGTAATTAGAAATGCAAACAGCCAGAGACGAGACCAGACGAGACGAGACGACAACAAGCGGCCCATCTCATCCCAACTCTGTCACAGAGTCACAAGTCAGTTGCAGCACAGCATTTGGTTGGAAGCGCAGAAAAGTCAAGAGGTGACAGAAATATGCACACGCAGAAGAGCAGAGATAATTTAAATGCAAATAAAAATAAAATGTCGTAAAATGACTAACTCACACACAGCGACACAGTAATGCCCCATTGCCTGCATAACGTATTTTATGATATATTTTTTAATTCTTCTTCTGTTGCTCAACAATGAGGTTAAAAGAGGAGATGAGTAAAACTTGGCACTTGCATGCGGTTTCTGAATGATTAAGTGTAAAGTAGGGGGAAGTACATGAGTTCAAGTAGCACCAATGGGAGTTGGAGAAATTTTCTAATTCAAAGAATTGAACTTTCTTATAGGAATATGAATGGTTAACTTATTACTTATAGTTATTAGTATAACTAGTAATTGATGAGGAATTTCACATCTGAACTTGCGACTAATTCGCTTCGAGACTACTTAGCTATATGGAAGACTTAATAAACCCTGGCCGGGAGTTCTTTAGCACCAAGAGGTAAGGTGCGTTTTCAAGTTTCGCTGGCAACGTAAATTCGACTGTCTACTTTTTGTTGTTGTTGTGTTGGTACACATGTTCCGAACATATATTCACAGTTTCAAGCACATAGCATAGTTTGTTTGTCTTTGACAGATAAAAAGGTTGGAGCTTTTGTTATACTGATGTTGTGCTGGAGGAAAAAAGAGAATTTTCATACAATTTTGTGTGAAAAATTTAATCAAGTGCTCTAAAACATACCATTTTGACAGCGATGAAAAGTCTAAGTCTCTCTCTAAGTCTATGAAGATTTATTGAAGATATATAAAAATTGTTTTTGAAAATCGCCATTAGAGAAGTTGCTGATGATGTTGGCATATCACTCAGCTCGTGTCATGCAATTTTTCGGATGTTTTGGGCATGAGACGTGTATCAGCTAATATTCTTCCAAAACTTCTCAATTTTGATTAGAAGAAAGGTCGCTAGTGAGAGGTTTTTTAGCCAAAAACAACTCGACAATTATGCCTCAGCCACCATATTCACCGCAATTGGTCCCTGCCACTTTTCTGTTCTCAAAACTTAATGGACACATACAAATATGAAGAGACGGAGACTTGCAACGATTGATGAAATTAAAAGTGCATCGCCAAAAAATGCTTATGAGAAGTGATTTGAAGATTGGAGAAAGCGTTCACACAAGTTTCCTAAGCCGTTCGGCGATTAATGCCGTGATATAGATTGGTTCTCTATATATATGCAGCTGGTCAAATTGTTGAATTTCGGCCTTGCAGTTTTAAACAATGTAAATGTTAACGACACTTTTATTCAATAGGAATGTTTACTTAGTTGTTCAGCAAGGCGCTTTGCCTGATACACTGATGATTAGATAATGATCTGCTTTCTTGTCTAAATAGAAAGTATCCCTTTCTTGAAATCACTCGAAGATGGGACTTAAACAATTTGTAAGCATTCCTATGCGGATGGCCTTGTAATCACATTGAATTTAATTATATTAATTTAAATGAATTTAAATGAATGTAAGTACGATCCTCTGCAGTTTTTCAATATTAAACGACTAAAAGTTTCAACTTCAAGAATCAATAATAAATATATATTTGTTATATAAATGTATTTCCTTTTAGTGTAATACAAAAAAGATTATTGACTTACCAATCCATATTATAAGGTTTGATTCTTTCTTTCTTTCATATTTTTTTTAAGGTTAAACCGATTTATTTTTATTTTCATAAATTACGAACAAAGATTTAAGTTGTATTTTATATTCTATATAAGTATATATGTATATCTGCTACATTCTAGCTTACTTGATCACGCTCTTTATCTGAACAAATCAATCGATTATGTGGATATTAACATTACACATTTACTAGTATGCAGGCCAAGTAATATATATATATAATATATAATATAATATATATTCTTAAACCCTTGCTGAGTGTACTATAATTTTATCACGATATTTGTAACGCATAGAAGGAAACATCTTCGACTCCATAAGGTAATTATATTCTTGATCAGCATGACAAGCCGAGTCGATATAGTAATGTGCGTGTCAACCTCGAGAACACAGAAATCTTAGCTGAAATTTTTACGCTGAATAGGTTTAATATCATAGCTACCATAGAACAGAATTGTTCTTCTTTAAGTTATATTTGTTGCCCTATCCAATAAAAGTTTCAATATTTTACCCGTTTATAACCAGTTGTGAAGATGTGTATGCAAACAAGTTTTCCAAACAGTTTGGCACACAAAAGTGACTACAATTCATCTTTTATTATACCATTGACAAAGAGTTGTGATGCTATATTCATTTTATCAGGAAGCTTGCTTGGAAGTGTTTCCGACTATATAAAGAAAATATGTTCTTGTGTGGCTTGACAAAGTGGATCGATATAACCACGTCCGTCTGTTTTTCATTTAAATCAAACCAAATTGGAGGAGGCCAAACGTCCGCTGGCCAAATCTAGCCGAATTCAGATAACCATATCAAATAGCTACAAATTCGTCATGTAGCAATTGAATCCACTCTCAAATTATTTTCTTGATTCGTTGATCTGTTTTTATAGTGCTCTCTCATCCCTTTTCAATTTCGTATGTATTTCCAATCAAGCAGCCTATTTCTGATATGAATTCCTTTCACATTATCATTATTCCAGTTTGGAATTATTCCAGACCCAAAATACAAGGGAATTTCAAAATTCTAAATTTACTTTATTTATTTTTTATTTTTACTGATTTCATATCAAAGTCAAACGTCTTGTTTATGAAGGAATCAATGATTGTGTCCATGGCTCGGCAGCACGGTTCCTTAATTGATGAAGGAATGATAACAAGCTGTTGATATATAATTTGATACATGATATATATATTTTTCTTTAATATTACTGTTAAGTTTATAACTTACCTCTTTGTAAATTTGTTGTATGCGATGCGATATGATTCATGATATATATAGACTTTGCAGTTATTTAAAGAGGTCATATTTCTTACCTGTTTTTGTTAATATTACTTTTTAAAATGTTGGTAAAGTCTGTTATTATACTTGATTATAAATCGTGTGGCTGTCAACGGCCAAATAATTTACTTGGTTGATCAACGAACGAATGATCGTTTTCCAATATATCTAATACTAAGACAAATGTTTGATGACAGTTTTAATATACCAAGTCTTTGGCCAGTAATGAATCGCCTAGCAAACGCTTGCAGACGGCTCTGCCCCGGAGGATGGGCGTGACAGCCGCGTTATTTGCGCTTGCCCTGTGCTTTGCCTCTCACTCACAAACAGGTTTCTTGAAATGCGAATATATTGTATGTATGTATACGTATATGTTTATGAAAGTTTGTGTATTTATATATTATTAAAAGGATACAACGAAAGGAAGCAACAGCAAGAGAATCACAAACTACATAAACACCTATTGGTATTTGGTGTGTAATAAATGTGATCCTTAAACACGCAGGCCAGCGATACCACTGACAAACGACAGTATTGTGACATTTCAAATTATTTGAAAATAGAATTTGAATATTTGAGGTATAAACTGCTGATGGATACTTGAATATTTTGATTAAGCCAGGATCTAAGGGATTATCAGCAAAATGACTTCAAAAAGGCAAAAAAAGTTCATTTTGATTATGTAACTTTTCCTTAAAATCTTCGCTCACTTCTTATGATAGGAGTATAAGCTTTGATGGTTTCATTGCTTTATGTACAAACAAAAAGATTTAATTGACTATATTGTGAGAAATACATAAGACCAGGCAGTTTCAAAAAGGACACTTCTTGTAAACGATTTTCCAAAATCCTGGGCAAGAATTTTAACAAGATTTGTCTGCCTAAACTTGTGCTTTGGCCCCAAAACTTTTAGATTTTAAATTTATATCCCAAGGCTCATTGCTCTACTCACACAGCCAGACATATACAAAGGACATGCACAAGAGCATCAACTGACACTCAATTTTGTCCCCCCACGCAAAGCCAACACTGTCTGGGTTTTCTCCATTTTGCTCTGTGTTTTGTTTTATATTTATCTCGCTGCTTTCGCTTTTTGAGCGTTCCTGCAACCAGGGCAAGCCACACAGATACTCGGATACATGCAAACACAAACATGCACACATACATTAATACATGCGAGTGTAAATAATCCCACAAGCGCGTGACAAGTGCATAGCTTCGAGTTTCAGATTTCTCTTGGTCTTCTAACATTTTTGATTTTGTATGCATATAGTCGAAGTATATTCGGGACAGATAAGGGAATACTCTAAAGCCAAAATGTTGTTGTAGAGCACCAAATGATGGATATCGGTTAAAGTGAGGGTTATTTCTTTTAAAAAATTTAAATATGTTATGCTGACCTTTTTAGCCTTCAATTTGAAATTTTGTGCACCCGAAAAACTATCAAAGCTGCTACAGATTTCGATCCATTATGCATCGAAAATTTGTACCGATTGGATAATAATAATGCGCAGAACCACGAACAACCATTTCTTTTATAGGCGAACTGCAGGTTAATAGAAAATTATTTGAAAATTTATCGCTTTCGCTTTGCCAATTTATTGCCTTTTCATTTCCGACTAAGTTTGCTTAGATGTTATCACTCTTTTAGAGGACGCTTCATTTGGGCTGACTAAGATCAATATTCAATATTCATACGCTCTGTAGACAGAGCTTAGAACAGAAGTAAATAATGCGAATTAAATGGTTATAAATGTGCTCAAACCCTTGATTACACTTTAATCATTAGTTGAAGGCTCGAAGAAGTTGAAGTTTGTGTTGACTTTTTTCCTGTGAGCTAGAAAGAACTTTGGAAAGCTTACTAGCGCGAATCCTTCTCCATGTATATATGTATACGTGCAGCTGTGCAATTGCTGACCCCCATGGCACAGGCAGAAGAGAAAGGAAGGAGAGCGAAAGCCTTTTGGCTTGCAAGAGCAAAGCCAAAGTCAATGCATTTTTGTCCGGCTGCTTGAGCTGGTGGCTGGCCTGGCGATTGTGGGTTTCGCTACCCTCCCGCATACATTGAAGGTTCAATAACCTCTCTTTGGTGGTCGTCTATGGGCCTAAGTTTTATATAGGTATATTATATATTATGAACTATATAACAAATAGAAAATTAAAAGAAGTAAAAGTGCCACATTCGAGTTGCTCGACGGTTAAATATCCTTACTTAATAAGTTAATATATCTTTTGGCAGACCGATGCGGACCAAATTAAGTCAAATGCATACAAACTGGGTTTGGATTGATTTCAATAAAAGGAATGAAGTTTTCTTTCAAAGTGTTCATACAAGGAAAATAGGTTCTAAGGACCTTTATGGGATCCAACTCCAAACTTAAGTTTTTTTATGGAAATGTTTAGCTTCAAAAATTAATAATTCAAATGCATTCCATTCCTCTTTTGTTTGTTTTAGTATAGATTTCTTTGTTCTGTTTTACTTTGTGTTGACTTTTTAAGTTTTTCAGCTCGCAATGCTGATTTAGCATTCCAAGTAACCCATAAAAGGCATAATCTGGTCAAGTGTCCCCACACTCTCGTTTCTGTCTGCTTTGTAATTTGCAAAGACTTTGCACACACCACAAATGTGGTTCAATTATATATATATATATATATATCCTATATACCTATATCTGTTTATTTTATTTTTGCATACGCTTTAATAACAATTCTATTGGTCTGGTCGAGGTGAGTGTTTATCTGTCCCCTCCCTCACACATACACGGCTCATAAAAGGTTCAAGCTATTAAAGACACTGTCTTTGGCACCGGTTGTGTGTAAGCTCGGTGAACTTTCAATGCAAAAACCACAAGACGACAATGAGGACATATTTTCAGAATGCAACCACAAATTTCTTTAGTTATTCGAGATTTATTAAAATTGAATTTTGCTGAGCAATAGAACTTTACATCGGATAATCTTTGATAAAAATTTGTGTGACACTTTGAAAACTTAATTTTTCAATTCATTTAAAATTCAAAACACATGTTCCAACACATGTTAAA
This sequence comes from Hirtodrosophila duncani, assembly GCA_037043425.1. Lineage (NCBI taxonomy): Eukaryota > Metazoa > Arthropoda > Insecta > Diptera > Drosophilidae > Hirtodrosophila > Hirtodrosophila duncani. The sequence continues at coordinate 33,742 of JBAMBM010000308.1, read as the reverse complement.
TCATTTTTTAAATTATTTTCAAACACACCAACGGCCGCTCTGCAAAGTATGCAACACGCAAAGTAACGTAAGAGCGTCAAAACGTAATGCAAGCTAAAGACGCCGACAAAACCAATGTGACGACGAAAGAGAACGACGCGTAGGAGCAAGCCAGAGGAGAGAAAATGTGTTTACAAAGCGGCTTTTGCCACACAACTGAAGGAACAGGACATTTCGTCCCAGGGTCACAGCAGGACCAGGTGAAATGAATGGAAATGGAACAGCTGTCGAAGCATGCCCGAAGTCTGGACATGTGTTTTGTTTTTGAGACAGAGAAGGAAACATACAGGAGGCATTAGACAGAGAAAACAATAGCGAGGGTGCTCACAACAACTAACCTACCACAACAGAATGGCTTTGCCGAAAGTACACTGCATGAAAATAATGAAATTTAATTAAGGAAATCTTTTTTTTTAATTTTTTATTCATATTTTTGAAACTCTTGGCCATTTCGCTAAAGTTTCTTGTAGAAAAAGTTCACTTTAATCTTTCACAAAAAAACATATCATGGTAGAATGGATGAATAAAAGTTGAGCAGGGAAAGTCAACTCAGCTGAAACTTGCTAAAAAGCGAAACTAAAAAGGGATTATGAGCTGATGGCATGCGAATTGCAAACAAATAACCACAAATTAACAAAACAGAAGAAGTTATTTAGAAAAGCATATGATATAGAGAGCAGCATCGGCTAGAGCCGGAGTAAATTGATTACACTGTGTGTATCAAGAACGGTGTTGGGAGGTAAGCATTATATTGCTTTCTAACATTTCCTATTCATTAATATCTTGATTTTAATAGAAATAAAACAGGCAGTTTATAATATTTCTTAAGTTTTTTTAAATAACAGTGGAGCTTAAATTTTTGTGGTGTTATTTTATATAAATGAGAATACAAAATTAGAAATGATTTAGAATGATTTCAACATTCATTTAAATCAAATTTACTTTACGTGTGATACACATTGGCTTATATAAATTCAACATTTTTCCCCTCTTTCAATTACTTTCCATATTTTTGCATCGCGTTGTGTCTTTTAATTAAATCATGGGTAGGGGAAGCCCTCGTCCAAATGCCATGGCTATGGATTAATTGCATTAACTTCAACTTGTAAAAGTAATTATGATAAAGAATGGCATGAAAGGCACGCAAAAGTGTAGGGTAAATAAAAAGTTTGAAATCACTGAACCTTTTTTTAACCAACAAGAAAATGTAGCTAAACATGTTTGTACGAAAATAACACGCAAAGTGGATAAAGGGCAAATGGGCAGTTTTTACAACAACAAAAATTAGTCAATGGAATAAGTGAAGAAATTGAAAAAATGAGAAAATAAAATTGCACCAAAATAATGACGTTTAAATTTAAGTGGCCTTGCGAACCGAAAAAAACATGATATTGTTTTTATGATGATTTTACCAAGGCAATAACAGGCAGAGTTTCTCTTTTTGTTACATTATTGAAAACATTATTTTTATTAAAACATTTATTTTATCAAATTTGTATGAATAACATTTATGACAAATATCACGTGGCGCCATAACACACTCTGATATGTAACACATCGTACGTAGGTAAACAAGAAGTGTTTTTCCTTCTAAGTGTAGCCGTAAGTATCATAATACAAAAAGCAAACGAAAACAGAAACAGAAACACCTTTAAGCAAATCCCTGAAAAGATTCCGCGGGGCACATTTCCACTATTTCAACCAAAGAATTTTGTCACTCTGTCTCACTTGCTTTCACTCTCGAAGCACTTTCACTTTTCATTGCATTAACTTCTTGCACTGAAAAGCAATCCTCGAACTCACTAAAAGAGCTTTCAAAAACTCAGTTGTCTTTGCTTTGCTCCATCTCTCCCTTCTGCTGCTGTTCACTAAATCATTTCTGAGTTACACTTTAATGTGCGTTCGAACTGTTAAATCAAAGGCGAAGCTGTAAGAGGTGTGTGCAATAAGAGGATATAGAATGGAAGAACAAAACAGAAAGTAAACCTTTTGAAGGCAGACTTTCTTGAGGTATGCGAGTGTAGGTGTGTGAATAAAAGGATTTTTGTTTTAGTTGAGCTTAAATATGTGCATCTCCTGTGGCTCTCTGGGGTATGCCACGCTCTCACTTGTATGCAAAAATCTTTGATTAAAAATTGAAAAAATGTATTTGCATTAGCTTGGAAAATATTTTTCGAACTAGCCCATTTAAAATCAAAACAAGACAAAAACAAAATAAGATACTTCCGATAAACGAAGCACAACCCTGAAGATTTTTACTAGAATAAACTTAAAAACTTGGTTCATATTCGGTTGAAATTCGATCAGCATACGTGGAGGCTTCGAAGAGTGACATTTATTAAAGTTGGGGTTCTATTCGGATAAAAACATCCAATTTTGGTGTACTAAAAGTTCATTCAGAATAGGTTGGTTATATAGGAGCTATATGATATAGTGATTTGATTCAACGATTCTGACATACGAGCAGAAAGAAAGACAGAAATAACTCTATGGTAAAGATTTCTACTCGATGGCTTTAATACATGGCTATATTGACTCTGCTTGTCCTGCTGATTAAGCACATACACTCTATGCGCTACAAAGGGTACAACAAGGGTATCACAAGGGAGCCTTACAATTTTATGGCTGTTACTTTTGTGTTACTTAACTTTCTATATGCCGTTTATATGTTCCGTTTAATGTACCACTTTCCCCTCTTTAGTAATAAGCATTTTATAACTAAATGCCATTTTAGTTAAGTATTATTGTTGCGGTTAGTTTCTGCTATTGATTTCTGTCAGCGACAAGTACGGCAGATGTTAAACCATGACCCCCCAAAACACAATGCAACAGAAGCAAACTTCAGCTCATGTTCCTATCGCATACAGCCCAGCTATCAGATGTCGCCCAATCAAGCGACCAACCGACACATGTGTGTCCCATAAAATATAAATTAGATTGATCTCGATAAACGTTTTTAGTATATTTTCACGGAATCGGCAAGAAACAACTAATAGTTTGAAATAACAAACGAATTTTTATACTTTTCACCTTTTTAATTGTCAATTGTACGCAGGACATAACCTGATGTACAAATTGCCTTACGGCATTATGATTGCACCGTATGCTCAAATTCAACATGTGGATAATGTAGAAGAACGCAAATACTTATGATAGCTAGATAATGTATTAACATTAACTTTATTCAGACCTGGACATTATAATCATCAGTCCGCTTAACCGATGGTTAATAATAAATTGGACCTCATAAGACTCGCTATATTGAAGGGCATACAAAAACGGCTTCCGAACTCTGCAGTAGAAATAGTAGGTTTAACTCACTTTAATGCGTTTTGATCTGTACTTTGGGTGAGGGTGCACATGAGGGAGGAGAAAGCTGATTGTAATTTTTTATCACATGCACTCTTATGGGTTGTCAAGCCAGCAAAAGCTGCAGAGGCAACACGACTGGGCAAGACTGGCAGCTGACACTAGCTCTGAGGGCGAACGCAGAGTAAGAGAGGATTAAAGTTCAAATCTGCATATTGCATATAATCGTAATATAATTTATTTTATGCATTAAATTGAGCATGACGTAAGGAAATTGAAAACATATTGCGAAGCGGGGGAAAGGCAGCCCATCTGGGTAATTGGCAAATGATTGGGGAAAAATATTCATTATAGAGGACTATGATTGCATATCGAAGATAAGTTCGATCTTTTTTTAAATTTCTTAATTAATATATCGACGAAATGAATTATGCCATTGTTTTTGTTGTTATTTGTTAAAATATATTAACTTTACCACAGTAATACAGACGGGATACTGACAAAGCCTGGGCCGGCAGGTGGGTGAATTCAAGTCAGGCGAAGTCAGACAAGAAATTATCTGGCAAAATGCCAACAAAATTATGCACACTCACACACAGCGCAGCACAGGAAGATAGACAGACAAACAGAGAGGCATCTGTGAGACAAGAGCAGCAATACCAAGAGCAGCAAGACGCTAAGGCCCAAAAGTTCCTTCTGCAGCCTGAGCCGAAAATTGTACACGCCACGCACCCGCTCACAAAGAGAGAAGAGAGAGAGAGAAACTCGTGCACAACGGCTACAAAATTAACAGTTAAGCTACAACAAGTGGATGCGGACGTGCAATTGCTGCCAGAAATTTCAAATGCTTAACGCGAGGGTTGGCAAACGCGCTGTTGAGCCCTATATAGTCGGTTAAAAATTCTTGACCCTTGACCCTTAACTTAAATATAAAGATCACACCATAGCGAGCTTGCGGAGAAGCACGTCGTTGAGCAGGGGAAGTGCTTCTTAAGTCGATCGGTTAAGTCAATTGCTCAATGGCTAAATTTATTTGCTTTTGGCAGGCGAACGTTGGGTTTTGACAGACAGAACGAATGAAGACTGAAATGCCCCAAAATGTATGCTTTGATTATTGTTTAGAAAGCAAATGTGAGAATGTACATTTTAGGTATCATGCCATATTTCGTGTTAATTGGAAATGGTTTATAAAAGTTGCTTATAGCCGTACTCTAGTAGTATTGTATTCGTGCAGGTGTATGTAAAAGGCGAAAGGAAGCGTCTTCAGACCCAATAAAGCATATATATTGATCAGCATCATAAGCGAGTTGATAGTCTGCCCGTCGTAGATCTCGTAGACTATAAGAGCTAAGTCGCAATTTTGGTATGTAGACTTCCCTTGTGGGGCATTTAGTTGTCAAAAATATTCATTAATATAAAGCTTACCTAAAGTACCATTGATAGACGGCTCTTATTTGACTCTTGTATATTTTCCAAATATGTTTTTATATTCTCATTATTAATTCTCGAATTCGCCAACCCTGAATTGAACAGGTAAATGAGAGTTGGCGGGTCAACTGCAGCTAACTCAGTGAGCTGACTAAACTGTGTCTTCTTGGGCACTTTTGGGCCTATTAGCCTTAATGGGACTTTTGCATGCTTGACTCCAACAACTCGAGGCTGCTGGCCTGCCCTGCCTGACCACGGGCCAGCTTTTTCTGGAGTTTTTCTGAAAGCTCAAGCTGTACTCTGAACCCAAGTTGTTGCACGTTTTTGCAGTTTTCAATTATTTATGGTTTGTGGACGCTTTTGCGTTAAAAACCAGACTAAACATAGCCAGAGCCCAGTGTCAGACACAAAATGGGCCTGCAGCAGAATGTGGCGTCATAGTCCTGGCAGACTGAAGCCCAGAGCTGCCTTCTATCTCTTCGGACCTGTTCAGCCCTATAAAGGCCCATAAAGTGGGTTTAGGTAAAACAGCTTTGCACTCGCGCGCCTCTGAGGAATTGCTTAATTTGGGTAAGGTGGAGTGTTGGTGCACAGGCACAGGGCAGGGGGCTGTGAGATATTCGAGCCATTTGGCCAATGGTCAGAAGGTGAAGAGGTTGGTAAAATTTTGGAGCACAACAATGTAATTACAATCTAAATATTAGCTTAAGGCCCTTCGCTAATGTATATTTATTATACATAACAGAAAGAGAGAGAGTGCAATAAAGGGGAACAGAGGCAGCGGAAAATATAGAATATGATAAATTAACCTTTGGCTCTGAAATATATGGATCTGTTTAGACGCTTTTTATGAGTGTATCAATAGTGAGTGCTCTCAAATTTGCTCTCTAAATTCATTTTCTCTGATTTTGTTGTTTACTTTGAAGACACAAAGACGGAAATTTGAAATAATCAAACACAATTTTGCAATTGAATTCGCTGAGGTATACAGATTAATGGACCTCTAATCGGGTATTCGTTTGCGATCCTGCTTTAAATATACCCCTTCGTCAGCTTGTTTTATAGAGAGAAGTACCTATGAATTGGAAAAAATACACTATATATTTTTAAGAATTTGTATTCAAAGAAAGCTCCAGCAATATTACGTTTACTGATCAATCAAATCAGGGAGATTCTGGATAAAAATCCATCTCTGAGCTGGCCTGCTATGATTCCTTTCAGTGCTCTTGTCACCGAGAGTTTGTGAGGGAGCTTTAAATATTCACCTACAGAGTTTGCATCATTCAGAGGCCATTAAATTTCCAATCACTTCAGTAACAGACAGGATATACATACTTATGTACATTTGTACATATATAACAATTTGTTTAAGCCTTTGGCTTGAGGAAAACAGATTAAACGTAATTTGCGAAATGAACACGTTAGCATGTGATGGGACGCTTAGAAGGATGGCAAATGGCAGCCAGATGAAGCTATGTGCAGACTGGCTTCGACTTGGATGGGTGACGAAAAGCAGTGGAAGGATATAAATTATTTCAAGAATCAATTACAGCTAATAGCATCGACCACATCGAAAGCAATTCAATTCAGTTTGAACAGAAGCTCAGTCAGTCGATCCTACCGTACATGTGAGCCGATTTGACTAAATGCATAATTGATTGAAAAAGCCGTGGCAAACCGATTTACACATACTTACACAGAGGATAGCGACTTCTGGTAAATTAAGCTTGTACATGCTTATATGCATTATACCTGCAATTGTACAAAAACATGGTTATAATAGGACGAAAGTAACTTATAACAATCTGAACAAGCCCATGTCAAAAGGAAGACCTTTTGATTAGCTTCCGTACTCTATGCTCATAGAAGTGAGCTTAGAAGATAGTAAATATATACTATAAATACTGAATCTGGCATATATAAGCATAGACAATGAATTGACAAACTCTCTCGATATAACTCCGAATGTCATGCGATAATTTTTAGCAAGCTGAACCATATCGCAAGATGTATCAAGTCTTTCCAGCTCTTTCTGAAAGAACCATTGAAAACAGATGAAATCAAATTGAAATCATTGGTAAACAATTGTCGATATTATATACCAATTCATCGAATATTATTAAAATCTAAGTTATGCTCGCACTTGGTTCTATCGATCAGGGATCTAATTTGTCTTCCGCTGTGGCCGTCGCGATTGGGTAGCATATTCGGCTCAGTTTTTTATGCGCCCGAGCTCATTGCTTCATAAGTCGTCGATGCCGCACTTGCTGCTGCTCTGAGTCTTGCTGCTGTCCCGCTTCCACACTACTTGGGCCTAGCATATTTTGCAAGCTCTGTGCTGCGCCCGAGCTTATTTTGTCTGCTCGTGGTTGCTGATGCAGCTTGTCGTCTTTGTCTTGTCCTACTCCAGAGATTCCGCTCTCTTGGGCCTGCGAGTACTTATGAGGCACTGTGCTGATGCTACATGAATATTGTGTCTGCATTGGCTTCTGTTCCGCCGTTGGTAGTTTGACTGATCCTTTTAGTCCGAGTCCAGAGATGTCTTGGCGTGTGGAGTACTTAATAATTGTGTATGATTTACAAAATGGTTCTCAATGGCATCGCCGCCGTTGGCATTGTTGAACCAATACTTTTAGTGAGTTTCAGGATGTCTTGGCGGTGCAATAATAATGCCGAATTGTTTTCTCAAAACTGTATCAAACGTTAAATCAGCCTCAGTTCCGTCTACTGTAGCCTTTCCAACGAGAGAAACGATAGTTTGATAAAAATATCTACTAGATTTTCTACTATATTTTCAAAACTTATCAGACTTAAATTCTGGAACCGCCTTACATGAGTATGTTTTCCAGTTCAGAGAGTGTCTAATGTGAAGTTTTTAGTATCTCTGTGAAGTTTTTTAAAGGTAAACAAGGGAGGACATTGAGGCAGACGTTAGAATTTCTGTAAATTATCATTTTTATTTTATTTTTTTGCTGGAGCTAGATTCGCAAACAAGTAAGAGAGACCCGTAAAAATGTCAAATGTGATGATGAACATAAGAAGAGGATGCTGCCATGTGCCAAAATGTGTTGGTCGACTTGGGCCAATTGACGCCATTTGCTCATTTAATTTGTTTGTTAGCTTAAACGAGGCAAATGCTCTGTTGGCGACAATTAAGAGCCGAGCCATGAACAGGACATTATCGTCATCAGCCTGCGTCAGCCAAGCATGAGGAAAATGCTCTGTTGGCGACAATTAAGAGCCGAGCCTTGAACAGGACATTATCATCATCAGCCTGCAGCATCCACACCAAGCAGTGTCCTCATCCATGCAAGCATGCACAGCGAAAACTTGTTCTTGCTGGAAAGAAAAACTACTACAAGTTGGCAAAGCCACAACAACAATGTGAGAAAAGTACTTAAAATGCAGCTGAGGATGGGGCCACATTGTACAAGAAAGACAGAAAAACCGGCAGAACAGAATATGTAAAGGGTACATGGAAAGAAAGGAGCAGTTTGGCTAAACTAAATGGATACATTTTACGGAAATTAAAAGAAAATCTTAAGCTTACAAGTTTAGCAAATATAAATATTTGGTTATTTTATACACATTTTTAGTTTCCTTTAGCGTCCTTTTTATTTGTAATTGTTTTTATTTTAGCCAGGTCGAGGTCAAGGGAAAGAGGAAACGCCGATATAGTTAAATCGATTTAAGCTCAACATATAAGCTAACATTATTTTATAAGCGATCGTTTCACGTATATCTTAACCTAGGAAGCGATCCGTATATTGTTAATCATAAGTATATATCTGTAATATAAAATCGATCGTATGTATATATATGTACATAAGTTTATTTGGATCTAGTCTCGCACACAAATTTTAAAAACGTATCCCCAACCGGTTGAGCTGAACTTCGGCAATCACGAGCGTCTCTTTGAACGACTTTTCATGCCAAGCAAGTTATTTGTTATGCACCTCCATGATATGGGGTATCAATTAGAATTGTTTGCTAAGAAGAATATGAAAAACTTGGACTACAAATGTGAATATCTAAGACTTAAGAATGATCTTTTCTATGTGTTTTTTACAATTTTGTTAAGCCACTTGGCATGTTCTTCTTTGCAGCCAAAAGTTTTCGTGTTTCGCAGCTGGCGGAAACGCAAACCCATAACTTTTGTCAAGTGCAGCCATCCCGACACACTTCCGCCGTCCACCCATTATTCTTCCATTCCAGCAACCGCAAAATAGGCTTAACGCAGTGAACATTTTTTCGGGCTTAGTAAGTCGTCTTCGAGGGATATAGTGATGCGGGGGCTAGGGGGAACTTAATGTGTTGCCGTCGCAGAATATTCCGCGAAGCATCGGCCGAGCATCGAAATTAGAAATTAGTATTCATGTTTCACACAGCAGTGACATTTCTGTGCAAGAGGGGGAGAAAGAGACAGCGAGGTAGCTAAACTGTAAACTTTTTCTGCCGAACAGCAGCCCATATGAGTGTCGTGCGTGAGAAGGAAGAGAATGGAGATTGATATGTCTGTTCCCGCCAAGGCAACATGCTGATTATGAAGTGCATAAAGTTTGTCTGTCAGTGTATGTGTATCTCAGAATGTGTGTGCTTTCGCCGGAGACAAGTTCAAAATTGCCAGAGTTCAAACTCTATAAGTGGTTTAGTGCGCGTCGGAGCCTGCCTGAGTCGCATAGGCGAAAACTTTTCATGTAAATCAGTAATTAAGACATTCCTTTTTTGCATATTCTGAGTTGAACATTCACTGCACGTTTTCAAGAAGGGGGCCCATAATATAAAAATGTATTAGAAATAATTGCTAAAATTAGAGATGCACATAAAATGCACGTTTGTGCGTCCGTTAAACGTTTGTTATCTGCTGGCAATTTGTGTTTTGGGAAGCCGTTTCTGCATATTATAGGGCGCCCCTTTGAAAATTTGCTGCCACGATTTAACAGCTGCCTAATTTTAAACAAGTTGGAGTGCTATAGTCGATATTCCGGTTATAAGATACTCGTACTCAGCATTTAATGAATAATCGAGACACTCAAAAGTATGCTAGACAATTTGAATTTTTTTTTTTTGTGGGGGTTTGGCAAGGGTTAACTTGTCAACGTTTTGCCTTTCGCTTTGTGTGAATTATGTTTTTCTGTAAGCGACACATGATCTATTTTTTGATGGTGGGCAGGACGGCATGGGCGTTGGTTGAGCCGGAAAAATGTTCAAGCCGCGCCCCCATTTAGAGAAGATACGCATGGAAAGGGCAAAACAAAAGAGCAGACGAACGTCCCACGTCATGGCGTTCACGAACATCTGCATTTGCTTTAACCCATTGCACATTTCCCCGAAAGATTTCTTGTCATTATAAAGAATATGAAATATATAGCGAAGTTGAATGAGCTTTTGATTTCATATAACATTCGCTGATCTTTTGGTAGTCCTACAATCACACTAATCAAGTTCGTATAGTTAAATAAATTTTCAATAAAAGATAAATAATCTCAACATCTTGTCTTATTCCGTTCGTCTTTGACTGCCTTTGGGTTTTGAATATTCTGTTGTATGCAAAGAATCACAATCTCTACGACTAACAGATCAAGTTAAATCCAATTCGTGCAAGTTGGTTGATCTGAATCCAATTTGCCTCCATCGATCGGTTTCCGATTTGTGTTGATATGGTTTAGCAGTAATTGAAATTTTAGCGGCATTACACATAAAATAAGCATAACATCGTTCATGTTTAAAATAGAAAAAAAACACTATAAGAAATTAAGAAAAGGTTTGAATAAAATGGAATGGTTTTTTATATTTCCATTCCAGGTTCAAAAATTATACATAGGATTAAAATGGGTTAAAGAAAAGTCGGCTTAGGTTGACTGGTCTGTACTCTTGAACCATATGCTTTCCCCTCCACCATTGTCTCTTGTCCGGCTATGTTAAGCCTAAAAGCCACGTATAACCTCTGGTCTCCGGATGTGGTCTCTCCTCCTCTGCTGCTTGTATGTAAACAAAATGACTCCAGTGAGAGCTGCGCAGGATGCCTAACACTGTGGCTATGATGGCGACAAACTTGGCGCTTGGCCAACGGGATTCGCTTCGTACAAATACAAAATATTTCAGCTGACACTTGACTGTGGGTCCAAATTCTGATTGCCTGTTCTGTGCTTATGCGAGCTTCTATTTTTCGGTATCTGGTAAATTCCTATTTTTGTTCACGGATGAAGCATGAAGCAAGAGCTTGTCGTAAGTGCAATTTTCTGTGGCAGCAAATAAGTCTAGGATTGAAAGATTTGGGAAGAAGGGGACCCATCCACTATCTATGGACTATCTGTCTTTTCATTTGTGTGTTTGGCGAGTTCGCGAAGAAGCAGTCTCAACCAGAAATCAGCTAAAAATTGAAATTCATTTAAGCCCAATTCTGCAACTGTCACGGCCATGTTTACGGGGTTTCTTGTGCAAAAAGTAAAATGTAAAAAGAATTCCTTGGAGCACGCCCTTTCTTCCTTTTCCTTCTGGGGAAGTCGTGGCCTTGTAAAAGCGGCTGATAATCAGCGAACATTAATTAATTACATATTTACCAGCGTAGCTATGCGTAATTCTCAAACCACCCAAAAAAAAGGTAGAAGCGAGAGTGCGCTCCTTCCCCTCTTCCTTGTACCATCATTGCAAATATCAAAAGTTAGTCCCGGGTAGATCTTTGCTTATGGGGCTAGGGATGAAATACTGGCGGCGACCCTCTTCAGATATAATCTGATAATTAATTAGCCAAAAGTCATTTGTCAATATTATTTATGACTGTAAGCTTCCACGGATGTTTGTAAATAGCAGCAAATTTGACAGTCTTCAACATTTTACATGGCCATCTCTGAGTACATTTGCCTTGAAGCGTCCCTCGAGTTTGATTTATTTTCAAAAAAGAGAGGGAAGATACAGAGGTAGTCTCAACAGTCTCAACAGTATTTTGCAATTGACTTATTTACTTCTCGGACAAGCGGGTTCTCTCGAGCCTGTGAACGTTTTCAAAACGCATTAGATGCTCAATCCGAAAAGACAGAGAAACGGAAATGACCATAAACGTATACTTGATCTATGTCAATATCAAATGGGCTTCTCTTCGTATGTTGCCAACTCTATTAAGATATAGATATTACATTTTCGGAATAGTTTTAAAATGCTTTTTATATGTAAAAGCAAAACGCATTCTGGAACACTTTGTTTTTGTTATACAAAGCACGATCTACGCATGGAGAAAACTTCTCTGCCTATCTGAATATCCTGCGAGTCGCGCGAATGAAGGAGAAAACTACAGAGGAAAAGTTGAAGAATATGTATCCATTATAATGCCACAAAAAGCAGTAGGGCGACTCGAAGCACCAGCTCTGCATCATCTTCTTCTTTTTCTTCATTCTTCAGGAGGTAATTAAAAGCTATTCCACCTCATTTAAATTAGCAAACGGAAAACAGGCAGTAAGTGGCATCAGCTCCTTCATTAATTATGATAAGCACACAAGCGGGATGTCTTTAAAATCTGCATGTTCTTGCCGCAAGCGGCTTGCATTTGTGGCATGGCCAACAGGATCACACAACAAACAGCCAAGGACAACAATAACAATAGGGGGCCTCCACTGGCGAGCCCCCAAAGCTATTATCGCTAGCCCCTTTTGTCCTGGCTTGCGCCTGGCATCCTTTTAGTACACATGTGCGCACCGCAAACATATTAAATTGTAAACATAAGCATAAATGCTGTTTATTTGGCAAAGGACATGCAAAGCACCAAGGATCTCCCTGCAAGCCACAAGAACATCTTGGCACGAGCTTACCAAAAAAGAATTTCTGGTTATTTTATGACATTTTGAATAAGCGAGGACGCTGCTTCTGCTGCTCCTTGAAGCTTAGCGAAAGTGTATCCCGTCAAGATATATAATACAATGAAATTATTTTTCGACGCAAGAAAGGAAAAGAACAAGTAAGAACGCTATAGTCGATACTCGTACTCACGCTGAGTGGGGTGGGGGTAGGGTGTTCTCATACAAAATGTTATTTTACGAAAAGCGCGGCAAATCAGTAGATTATATGCGTGCGGCAGGGGGCGTGGCAAAATTGTAAAAAAATCTTGATCCGACGCCCCATAAGGGGAGTCTACATACCAAATTGGGTCTCTCTAGATCTCACAGTCTCTGAGATCTAAGTGCTGATACAGACGGACAGACAGACAGACTGACATGACTAGACCGACTCGGCTGTTGATGCTGATCAAGAATATACATACTTTATGGGGTCGGAGACACTTCCAGCTGCCTTTTACATACATTTACAAGAATACCATATACTCCTTTACTCTACTAGAGTACGAGTATAAAAACGGACAAAATGCTATGAAAGCCGCCAAAAATGTCACGCTACGAGTGAAGGCTGTGGCTGCAACGTGGCAATGAGTAGAATTCCTTATTTATAGAAAAAATAATACATGCGAGGGCCAAAAAACTGAAGAAATAGTGCCAACATTGGAAGAGAAATACTCGTAATTAAAAGCATTTATGTAAAGGCTGAAAAAAGAAAGCAATGAAAACATGCTTTGATTAACAACTTTTTGAAATCAAGCAACGAAAAAAGCTAAGTAAAAAAATATATGTTTAAAACAATAAAATGTATTAACTTCCAAATTCACTTTCCCAAGAATTTTTCTAAAAGTTAAAGATTTTTTCGAATGTCTCTGATTCCTGAAATGCTAACATTTTGAGCATTTCCTGCTTATAAGTAAGGTGTGCAGATTACTTCACCATTGGTAACTTTATCTTAATGTGGGCAGCATATATCGTGGCCACCTGGATCCATGATGGCAATCTCTTTCTAGCCTTCCAGGTGAAGATCTGCTATGGATAGGGCCATCACAAGCTGAATGGATATGGTGGGGTAAACATTTTTACCATTAGATTAATGTTTATACACACATATATGTTATATATTTACAAAGCTTAAAGCCAAAGCTTACCTTGCACCTTGATTTTTTTATAAACTTAAGTTGTTTTTAAGTGATTGACAAGTCTTGTATTGTAAGACAATTCTTATTTATTATTTAATGAATTCATTTTAGTCCAAGCTGATTTAATCGTTATTAATTATCATCTGTTTAGAATACTCCTCCTCTCTGTCTCCCGTCGTAATTATTTTCCGTACTTTCTTTTATGTTTCTGGAAATGAACAAAAACGAATGCACAAAGCCAGTCAAGTCGTATGTGGCTTATCTATGCACACTTCATAAACCACATGAATTATCTGTCTAGAGAGAGAGAGAGAGATGGAATGGAGAAATGAAGACATTATATCAAATAAGAGCGAAAGAACAAAGCTATACAAAACTGTGTTAATGACTTTTAGCTATGTGATATGATGATGCCAATAAGTGATGCGAGAGGCAGGAAGGTCTCAAGGTCTTGTCCATTTAAAGGTCATCAAGGCAAACAAGCAACAACAACAAAAGCCATCACCAGACCACAACCATTCTTGATTTTAATTGTGCCGCTTGCTGCATATTTCCAAAGTCCAATATGATATTGAAGTAGGGGAATGCGCTTATGTTTATCCTATTCCATATCTAAATACCCTTTCCAAAAAAACAGTCTTTTACTGCTTGTGGTGAAATATAACTTGCTAAAGCTATAAATACCTGCTTAGCTAAAAGAAAAGAGGGACAAATACTCAAGACTTCACTTTCAGCACTGAAAGCTCAATGGGCAGTCCTCATGACGCACAGGATAAAGCATTAAAGTAAAAACTTGAAGGCTGAAGTATGGCGGCTAGCTTCCTCCGCCCTGTCAGTTCATCCACAGCTGGGCCCAGCATCTCTCGAGCTCTCCGCGCTTGTTCAACAGTTTGCCTGACAGACAGGCTGGAGGACAGTGCCAGTCCCAGTCAGGGCATAGGCCTCTTTTCAAGCAAGAAGATAGCTTACGCTGTCCCCGGCAGGCTCCTTCGTTCAACAACAACAACGCCAACTGGAAGGCTTACCTTTTCATGCCATGCAGAGCGAGGGAAACGTGAGTCACCTCTGGTGCACCACCGACGCTTACATAATAAAGTGATTCAAGTGAGCGCTAAGCAGAGACAGCTCTTTTGTGGCGATTGTACTCACAGCTCAAAGAGAACGACTATTATGAACCTGGTTGAAAAGTTAAAAAAAAAGCATCTAAGAAATGACAAACAATGATGAAACTGTTAAGCAAATATGGTAGAACCGGGTGGACCTATGGAAAGCAGACAATTAAGAATACCATTTGCTCACTTAAAAAGATGTTTACAGTTAAGAAAGAACTTGCCTGGAAATTGGATTGTGACACAACAAACTATAACAATAGCTTGAAGACCACGAAATGAGGAAGCATGTCAAGGTTTCCTATTTCTTTGAATTCTTTAAATAATTATATTATTTGGAGCAAAATAATCTACATGTAAAATTGGTTAAATATAACTTTGACTTATCAGCTACAATTTATTATAGTAGGTCAAGTGGTTTCAATTTGGATTCGAAAAACATGGCACGAATTAAAATTTTTAAATATCGGCGGCCAGGCAGCGCCTCTGAAGGCTGGATACTCGCACGCACTCGTCGTAGCCCAAAACCTGTCCGCCATGTCTGCCACTTCATACAACTCATCCTGATGACATCGTGCACGAGCATTCGCCGTGAAAAATGCATGAGCTTGAGGGGTAGAGATGGAGACAGATATTGCTATAGAGATTGGACGGAATATTGTATGCTTTGCTAATTGGCCAACTTCAGCCTCAGCCAGGACGATTTGTCTTTCTCCTGTTCCACTCTATCATCGCATGATACTTCGCTGTCTCTCTCTCTCTCCCTCCCTCTCTCTCTCTCTCTCTTTCTGAGTGATTTGTTTGGCTTAAGGCTATACGGGCGTGGGACGCACGTTAATCGGGTAAAATTAATTACTCACTGCCTTAAATAGTCGACGTTGAAGGATGCAACACCATGTTTACAACTTAATGCGGCCTCAGTCTGGCGTCCCGCTCTACAAAAATAACATAATGAATGACTATGTCTACTTAAACCATTTAATATTATTTTTAGCTATTTACACAAAACAATTCAATTGCAATAAGACATTGATGGAGGCCCACATCTGTAAGGACTCTACTGCTTACCGATACAGGCCGAAGATGAAGCTGTGTATCTCATGAGAGCGTGAGTCGCTCTCAACTATTTGGGATCCCTGAGAAAAAATACTGAATCGTAGGAAGATAATTAAAAAAAGTATTGTTTGCCATTTTATTTTACAAATCAATCAGAATTTTAGTTTGCTATCACATAATTGCAATAAAAGCATTCTGAATCGTGGCACGTTTCTCCTGCAACATTTCAACATGCAAAGCTGTGTGAAAACCCTCATCGCCTTGGAGGTGGAGCCTTCTGACACCATCGAGAATGTCGAGGCCAAGATCCAGGATAAAGTAGGAAATTCCCCCAGGTCAGCAGCGGAGGAGTGGAAGATAGTCGCCCCCTGTCAGAAGTAGGCGACTTTGCTCTTGGTGTTTCGACTGCGTGGCGGTATCATTGAGCCATCGGTGCTCAGCTTTTTTCCCCAGATATACAACTGCGGCAAGATGATCCGCCGCAGCTGCTATAATCGTCTGCACCCACGTGCCACCTACTGCCGCAAGAAGAAGTGCAGACCTACAACCTGCGCCCCCAGAAGAAGTTAAAGTAAAGCGTCGTATTGCGTGTGTGCACGTGGTGGAACTGAACTAAGCAAATGTATAAGGTCACATATATAAAATACAAACAAATTGTTGTACCAATTTATAGCTTTATAATTTGAATATATATTTCTGATGTAGGATAGTGATGCACACCAATACACTTTTCAGGCATCTCTCATGACAGGAAGATGTCTAAATTTATTGAGATACGAAAAGAGCCATAAATAAAAGTTTACTTTTATATTCAATTTCTGTCCACAATTTCTCCTTCATCAGCATCATAATAGATTTTCGAATGCAGGTGCTATATACTCTATAAGCATGATAACCCGAAATGGCAATTTTATTACTTTGAAGATGCTATCTATTATTTGAGATATAAAAACTTGGATTCATTGGACATTAGGTCAAATGAAGGCGCTAAGATCCCCCTGATCGACCGAATGTAAATTTACTACTTAGATTTCTCGATATAAGTTTTAGTGGACATCAAAAGATATCAATATATTCTTATTATACGAACTTCCATGAATATCAGCGAAAAGCTAAAAGAGAGAACTTAACAAGCAGAAGAAGAAGTTTACTAAGAAACATTATTACACAAAGTTCGGAACTTAAAAAATTAAATGTCGTTAAAAAATAAAATTAAAATTCTTTGAAGTTGAAGTCAAGAGTCGATGTGGTAAAAGTGGCTGAGAAAAGTTGGCATAATGGCAGAGAGAGGCTTTTCCCCAGCCGCTACTCAACTTTAGTTTATGGCAGAGGCGACTGCTTAATGGCTGCGGCACTGGCCTTTTCCTCTTCACCCCCATCCTAAAAGCATTCTGAGAAACAAAACAGTTAATATAAAAAGGAAGTAAAAATAGGAAAATCGATGGTTGCAGGAGGAGAATTCTTTCTTTCACTTCTTTAAAATTTGACTGTGGTAAATCGGAAAAGAAAAATCTAGAAATATTGGAATTTCGAATTGGTAGTAAAAGTGTTTGAGAAAAGTGAAAATAAAACTTATTTTCAGCTTCATAAAGCAACCGCAAAGCTTGTTTTATTCAATTATTGGCAACGATTTGTTGTATGTACCTTCTCATAAGCCCCAAACACTCTCAATTGCTAATTTGTTTTGATTTTCTCTTTCTCATGTGAAGAAGTTGCATTTGCTATAACTCTGGCAAAGTAAATTGGTTGCAATTGCTGACCGTAGAAAAAGGCAATTACAATAGCAATCACTACGGGGTTTCCCAGCTTCAGTTTGAAACTTCTTTCTTGGGCAGCCGCCCAAATTTGTAGAGCAAACAGGCGAGCGGCTGCTGTGACTCTGGCTTCTCCTAGAGATCAAAATGACTTGGAAACATTCTTAGACATTTTGCTATTTAGCATGTTCTTTCTAGCCTTTCATCCACCATCGCCTCTTGATTTAGCCACTGAATCTGCTGCCAAAGCGGAAAGCATTGCCATTTGTCAGTGTTTGATAGGCAACTAGGAAAACATTCCTTGGTTTAGTTATTGTTCGCTTGCCAAGTTTTGGCTTTGAATTTTGGGTAAGTCATTTGGCGTTCAATCAATGACATTTTGTATAATTCCAATCCGACTTCTTAACAATGGGCGTACATAATTACAAGCTATATACAGTCACTCGTGTCAGAGTTGTTCTTACATTTACCATTTGGTTAATCAGCAGCAGTTGTTATCTGATGTCCTATTTACCACGTGCAAATGGCATGATTATCTGTTCTATAATGTGTCATATCCGTTGTCTTTGCCTCATTTAGCAACTCTCCATCAGTACGTTTCTAAGGGGCCTTGTGACATTCTTTCAGCAAATCTTCTCTCGAATTTTCAGAACTACAGCATGCTCCATTTCATCACTGCCACAAAAGAGTATGCCACAGGCGCAGCTAGCACTGCACTTGGTGACATTCATTGTGCTTGTGAAAGGACAGCAGTGGCAGCCACAGCCTACACTAAATAAATCAATCAATATCCTGCACAAAAATAGTGCTGGAATTCTTTGACAGCGACTGCGGCAAAGCTTGTGCCAATGTGTAGGTCGACTTTAAGAAAACCATTTCAAATTATAGTTGTGGAACAGTTTTCCCAATTTCTTATTATCATTTAGCTTGTTGAAGTCCTTTTACATAGTTCTGGGAATCTGACGTTGATAAATATGTGTCTCTTTTTAAACGCGGAAGTTGTCTCTTGTTGGTCGCAAAGTGAACACTTCTTCCCATTGACTTTCATAGACTATTGAGTACATGACATGCTATTCTTTGGGATGCTGGGCTTATTAGACCTAATAATAATCTTTCCTTCCAAATAGCGACAAAGTTTTGAGAATTAGATGCTTTTAATCTCATATCATCAACAATTTACCACTGATGTGCAGGAAAAATTTGAAATATTCGCAACATCTAAACAACTCTGTTTCTTGCCATGAGTCCACACTGACTAAAGGAAAATAATTCGCTAAAATATAAAATCAGAAAGAAAGGAACTTCTGGCATAAGGCCCACTCGAGCAAATATGGCTAAACAATATCAAATATTTGGAAAGAACAGGTGACAGACAGACCAGACAGATGGTAAGAGAGATGACGGCGACCATTAGAATTGCAAGTATTTTTTAATTGTTTTCAATTGCCTTTTGGCAGCTTAGCATACATTTGATGTTGATAAAGGATGTGAGAATGAGAATAAGGGGAGATATACATATATAAAAGCAGGTGGCCAAGCTATTGACTAAACCTTCATAAAACCTCAGCAGAGCTTTGTCAACTATTAAATATATATATATATATTTTTTTTACATGTATTTTAAATATTTTAATATGCAAAGAAAATGGCAACTTGAATTTAGATGAAACATTGAAAAGATTCTTAACTTTTTCCGGTTTAAAGTGCAGCCAAGTTGAATAAATTTCAAAGGCTTCTAACAGCGTTCACATTCAGACAGTGAGTGCATTCAGTGTCCGATTTGCACAACTCAGAGCTTGATTTATTGCCCATCCCAAGCACACTGAGTCGGAATTCTCTTCACTTGACACTTGTCACCTTTGTGGCTTTCTAAGGTGCACACATTGATTGAACTCTGAATAATTTAGAGCAGCGAGGATGTAGCCATTAGAGCAGTAATGAGCATGAGCCTTACTGCAGCTGCCACTTCCGAGAGCTAAGACTGATGAGTAGTAGCATTAGGGAGCAAATTTGTGGATAAACTTCAGGTAAACAACTTTAGATCAGTTATTTAAAATAGCAGATACTACTTAGAGTACGAGTATAATAAAATCAGTTGATCTCAGTATCTTTAAGCAAAAAGTGGTTTTATTTAAGGTCTGCCCATCTACAGTTTGCAGTTCTGAAAAAGAAAATTGGACTGACCTAATGCACTCTGCTTTTACTCTATGAATGCGAGAAGTAAGAATTCGGATATATCAAATAAAAACATTGGTAAAAATTAGAATAACTGACTTTAAACATATTATCATATCTTCATCTTTTGCTGGCTTCTCAACGGGCCCGGAATCTTTTCAAATACAAATATCAAATACACCTCTTTCTCCTTCTGATGGCCGTTTTTCAGCGACTTTTTCAGATATATAATTCACATTAATGATTCGCTCAATGTTCGTCACACATGTCACCATCTTACTTTACTTGGTGTAAGAGGTGCAAATATTTAAAAGATTTATCACTGTGTGAGAGGAGCCTCTTACTTTCGCATTCCCAACGCTTATGTGCTCGCTTTCCTTTCATCATTGCCATCAACCTTAACAGCTTCCAAATGCATAATTTATGCAAATTCCGCAAATCGAACTGAACGAATCCAGGACAATATGCAATCGGCACAAATTTATTTAGGTAGAAATTTTGTAGCTGCCCCGCATAGTTTTTGCTAATCTCCCTTTTCAAAATCGGATAACTCGGTGTACAATTTCTTGCATTAACATACTCTGCATACTTTTAGGACTTTTCCAAACAAACAAGAGATCACGCAGTGGATACTGAAGGAAGCTCAAGACTACTTGCAGTTTTGGGCATTGTAAATTTAGCATAGCTTTGCACCCAACGACTAATCTTAAAAACTCTGAATCATAACTCAGGTTTTCATATATATTTGGCTATTGCAGGAAGGAGGTTCGCCGGTGCGGCTGATGAACTGTGCCTGCATTGGTTCGTGACACTTAAGATCTGTCCACTGCTTTCGCATTTATTCGTTTTAGGACATCAAATCCTGACCACAAAACGGAATGTGAGAATAATTACATAGCCTGACCTTCAGGAATTGCCAATGCAGCTCCTGCTTGTGGAGGCACTTGTTGGCTAAAGATGTTGAATAGAAGTAACATATTATTTAGAATTCCCCTAGCAAGTTAAGCAGAATGCAGACAACGGGAGTGGACCAATCTGCCAGCATAGGTAAGCACTTTTGCTTCTACTTAGTTGATCTTCTTACTTTGAACATTGGTGCTTCTGTTCGTTGACCAATCAACACTGGATGACTAATAAGCTTAATTCTGCTTCAGGTGGTATACCTGACGTCGGACTCATTGCAAAAGTGCCCAAAATTTTCAAATTAAGCTGTTTGCATAGTATACGCCCAAGTGAATACCAGCTGGTGCATAACCTCGCAAAGCAGAGCAGAAAAGTTTGACTTTTAGTTTAATTAGCAATTATGTATTGTTTTAACCGACCTATTTCTTAAATATTATATATAATTGCATTAAGAGATGAAAAAAATTCGACAAGAAAAATTCTAATAAAAATTCCCAGTCAAAAATCCTTTTAATTGCTAAGACTTTAAACACTCGGGTTGATGCCACCCATAAATCTTCTCCTTATAAAGTAGCCCATCACATTCTATAACCGCCAAAGCAACCGACTTATAAAGGTCAACGTTATTTTCAAAATAGTTTTTGTAAACAAATTTCCTGCTTGGCATACTCCCATGGATGTATATTTTCATTGTGGTAAGATTTATATGCTTTGGATTGCCAATTTGTTATAGCCAGTGTGTTTTTCTTTGCAGATTGTGTTAGCCTCAACCTATTCAAAGAACCAACAGAGCTAACTTTAGTTGCTTCAATACTCTTCTGCTTAAAACAGTTGCTACTGCTGCTCCTATCAGAACCCGATTCCCCCTCCGCTTTTGATCAGAAAACCAAAAGCGCAACACAGTTGGATTAGCGGCAGTAACATCAAAAGATGCAATTAAGCATAAAGCGAATACACAGATAAAAAGTCAAAGGATAAAACGTACAAAAAAAATGAATAAGCAAAGATTAAACAACAGCACCAGAAGCTAAATGCGAATCCTGATTAATGTGAACGAAGCGCAACTTCTGCTGCCTCTGCCCTCCTCTGCCGCGGTTTAGCCTTTAAACCGCATTGGGACATAAAAATTTGCTGCGAGAGAGTTAAAAAAACCAATTTTCAACTTTAGAAAATCCATTTGAAATTTATGCGGTCGTCCGAAAGCGAGACGACTATAACATAGATAGAGAGACTGTACTATAACATAGATGGAGTATAATTTATGCACGAAGTGCAGGCAGACAGGCAGCCAATGTGAAATGTGTAAAAATATATTTTATTAGGAAATATATTTTATGCGAACAGTGAAAAGGGGGCTGTGAATGGCGGGTTGGGCTGCTCGTTGAAAGGAAAAAAGGAAGCGAAAAATAGACAGCAGACTGAAATTTCAATATGTGCCGCCATTCAGGACACTTTCTTATTGATATGGCTGCTGACAGAAACATGCACATCCTCGCACAAGCACACCGGATACAGAGCAATAAAACCGTCGAAAAATCCTTGATGCAGCTGCTTGTGACATATTTATCACATCATTCAGAGTCAACAGCAACACCTCACATTTTCAATACCAAATTCAGAAAGAACTGTTGCCTTACATTTAGCAACTTAGATTGTAACTCATGTGTATAACACTAAGTTTAACACTTTCAATAAATCAGACTGCTTATAAAACCCTAAAACAAATTATGTATAAATATATATTTATTATGCTTATCATCTTGCACATCCACCTTCGTACAGCTTTTGAGATTCAGTTAGAATAAAGTATTTGTATTCTTCAAATTAGTATATCATCATCAGTATTTGTCATTGCAATGCCTAATGGATCTCCGCTTTGACCGCTCTGAACGCGTCTCATCCAGTTGTCCACTAACTACCACATTGACCACTTTCCCAGCTGGAGTCTCTACATCCACATGAGCATGCAGCTCCCTAGGTTCTACTAAGTATTTATATATTAGATCGTAATAATAAGTGGCCTTTATATAATAATTTTGTGTATAAGTCTGAATTATATAAGATTCTATTTGCATTTTCATAGAAATTTTGACCTCCGGCACACTAAATGGTCAAATTTCGTAAAAAATATATATATGTATCTGAGTTAGATGGTCAAGGCAAATGGTGGTCAATAAGCAGATTCAGGCTTGTAAACGATCTTTAAGCCGATTTCTTCTGAATATGCAATATTTTGTATAAAAATAATATTTGTTTGTCGCTTTTTTACCAAGGAATTGTTAGTTTTTTTTATAACATTTTATTTATCGCCAAGCAAAGCCACACTGAAGCTGTTTGCTTGAATTTTTCAATATGCTTTTTATTTAAGCGCCAGACGGTAGTACAATTTTAGTTATTTGCGCGAAATTCCGCTTTATTATTATCATTATTTGTATTTTCTGTGCTAGTTTTTTGCTGTTCATGCAGCGGAAAGTCTCGTTTGCCTTTGTCGATAGCCCAAGCATATATAAACGTTTATGAATTTGTATTTTGCAGCTTTGGCTGTCTCTGGCATTTATACAAATTTGATATCGTATAATCCATATGTAAAATGGTGTCGGAAAATAAAGAGAAAAAGTTTTAAAAGGTTCGTGCTGGTTGTGTAGTTCAATACGTTGCAAGGTTTGGTTTTAAGGGATTTAGGGACGCTTAAAATATTCTAAATAGTAATTTCCTATTATGGATTTTTATTTACTCTTAATGAGAATGTAGTCTCAATGCCATTCTCGCTTTAAGACATGCCATTTTGAACCGGAACAAATTTGGTCAAAGTACATGGATGCTCCTTAAACATCTTAGTACTGATTTTTATACCATCTACAAAATGGTATTTTGTCAGAAAGTTTACAACGCATAGAAGAAAGCGTTTCCGACTTTATAAACTATATATTATTGATCAGCATGACAAGGGAAATCGACATAACCATGTCCGTCTATCCGTCTGTTTCAACACAAAGATCTCCGAAGTCTTAAGAGCTACAAAGCTGAAAACCAGATGCTACCTTTGTCTGCAGGCTGCTCAAGTTCGAGTTTTATCCAGAGCGGACAACTATATCATATAGCTCCCACATAACCAATTGTTCCGGAATGTTCTCTGCTTTTCATCTTCTATATCGTATAGCTCCCGTATAACCGATTGTTGCAGAATAAACACTCAGGAGCATAACTTTTCTGTCTTTCATCCAAATTAAAAAAAAAATTGTATTGTATCCCTTGTATCCACTCCATTCAGATCTAAATCGGTTTATATTTTCAATGTTTTTGTTGTTTTTTTTTATATATATATATTATATATATTTTTTTATACAAAGGCAAAACATCCGATGCTTTTAGCTCGAATGTTCGCAACGCAGGGCGTGGCATAGTCGCACAGCAAGTGAAGAGCTGGCGGCAAAGACGCTTCTGCCTCAGCTTAGTAGTCCGATGTGGTCCCATGATTTGCGAAATTTTGTGTATGAGTCACCAATAGTCAGCTGATAACATCAGGTTTCCCTACATGATTCTCAAAATTGTTAGTTGAGCAGCTGTAAATAGGGTGATGCCATTACCGCCACTGGCTTTAGCTGTGGTTGGGTTTAGGGGTTATTTATTTTTATGGTTATTTTTTTTCTGTTCTTGTTATTTCAAATGAAGGTACATTTTCCTGCTTGAAATATCGTTTTTTTTTTCTTTGATCCATTTCATTTCTACCAGTTGGAGATCTTTAAGTTGATGCAAGCCAACCATCAGCTTT
Organism: Hirtodrosophila duncani; assembly: GCA_037043425.1. Classification (NCBI taxonomy): domain Eukaryota; kingdom Metazoa; phylum Arthropoda; class Insecta; order Diptera; family Drosophilidae; genus Hirtodrosophila; species Hirtodrosophila duncani. Next base: position 9,229 of record JBAMBM010000308.1, on the reverse strand, counting down.
TCCAGCTCCGTCCGCTGGATTCGCATAAATTCCAAATTCCGCAGAGGAAAAGCACCTGAGGACGTTTCATCTCAATAGTTCCACTAATGCGACAGACATGACTCGAGGAGAAGTTGAAGAATATTTTGGTAGGGGCAAAATCAATGGAATAAGAATGACTATGGACGAATTACCCTCAAAAAACTAAAGTGAGAGATACGTCATTGTAGCAGTCATCTTAATCAACGTTGTACTTATACCCTTGCATTGGTATATCATATAAGTTATTGTGATATAGTCGCCTTCTTGGCGTTATTAATCAATAAATATATGTGCTGAATGCCTCCAGTGGACCATACTGGTGTGGTGCTTCCATTTTCAATTATATTTTATGACAAATAAATGACAAAATATATATACATTCATATTCATGGTAAACTAAACATAAAATGTTTTCTTATTAATTTTGCAATAGATTTTTAATGTCAATCAAGGCGAACTTAGGTGCAAAAGATAAAATACATACTATAAAAAAGAGTATAGTTTAGTTTTAAAGTAAGTTGTCCGAAATGAAGTTTTTAAAATCATTTTTTGTTTGATTCATAAGTAAAATATTTTAGCCAACAACCATTCGTATCACATTTGTTGTGTTCTTTTACACATATATCAGGTATTATCCCCTTAAGTCTAATCGATTCTTCCTTCAGTGAATCCTAAAAACATCAACCAACAACATGAATTTATGAAAAATGGCCACAAAACTACGCTTAGCTCGGCCACTCGCTTAACACGCAAAGCTGTCGCGAAATAATGTGCGGTTTATAGTGTTAGTGAGCGGGGCCCTGAGGGAGGGGCACACTAGTCAACCGCACAGTAAATGGGCCTTAATTGAGCTACAAAACGTATGTAAATTAACATGAAAAAGGATGAACTAAAATAGACAGGACACTGCATGCAGTTAGGGCTTAATTAAGTCGACATAAAATGGTAGCAGGAAATATTTTAATTTAACGTATGTCCAAATACAACAAGCGACATTAAAGCAAACATTTTCATCATAGATGTACAACAAATAAAAATATAAACAATTTTCACTTGAGTTGACCTATACTTTAAGCAGTCAAAAGCAATTTCGTTTAACAACGCATATCCACTTAGGTCCGTCATTCAGAGACTTCCTATTCTGGTAGACGCGTTTCTGTCAATTGTTCCCACACAGCATTGCTACATATTTAACGAATGTTAAATTACAATTTTTCAATTTCTCTGCCAGTGTGCCTTAACTTCTCAACAGCTACACCATACTATATTTGAAATATTTGAAAATCAATAGATTAAAATCAATTAAGTCTCTTTAGCAATTTCTTGAATGTCTTTTGTGTTTGATAATTATCAAATTATAATTTGTCTTTTTGATTGTATTATTTTTATTCAAGGTCGGCTAAGCTCATTTAAATATTGAAGTCCAACTCATCATAAAATTTAAGCCGATTCTCACTATATAACAACAATTTTCATATAGTAGAATTGGTACTCAGACGCTCGGCTTGGCTGCTCAAATAGAGCGCATTGCTTCGGGGTTTGTCAAAAGCTCTCAATCATCAGTTACCTTTAGCACATCTCACAACTGTTTGGTATTCGACATCTGATGGTTGCACTAATACTAGAATATATACATCATTTTCCTAGCGTGTTCATTTGGTCACGAAAAAGTTTATCGTAAATTATTAAAAATTTCTAAGAAACTATTTTAATTATTTGTATTCAAGCTAAGCGATAATTATCGGCAAATGGTGTCATGTAAATAAGCCAGTTTAGAAACTTCTATCTCCTGTCATTAATGATAAACACTTATTCGCCAATTTATGCAGATTTTGGTTGGCCGAAAATGGGGAAAATTGACAATATTAAGAATTATAAACAAATTTGGAATCCTGAATCTAAGCAAAAATGTTAAAATGGAGTAAAATTTTACAGCTATTGCTGTATTTTATTTAAGTGTAGAAAGTTTTCCAGAAATTTGTAGTTTTCTAGTACAAAGAGGTATTTCTTAATATGGAAAACTTTTATATTTTTCATTCAAATCAACCAAAATGTTGTGGCTTTCTTAATCAGCACAAGTTGATTGAACTCTGCATAATTAAGAGCAGCCAAGATGTTGCCAGAATACGAGAAATGAGCATGAGGCGAAAACAGAAGGATGCGAATGAGTCTTGCTGCAGATGCCATTTCCGGCAGCTTGGACTTTTAACTACTCTCATTAAACAACAAAGTTGTGGGCAAACACCAAGTAAATAACTAAGGAATAATTACATAAAATACCTGTTAATTTGTGAAGTAAAAAACACAAATAAGATTGCTGTTCATCTCGTTCAGTCGCAGACATGTATTTACAAAGAATTTTAACATGATTTAGCTTTGGCCCTCTTTGCGCATAAATTTATTGATTTCTATGTTATTTAGCACAGCTTAATTATCAATCTAACCTAGCCGTGCCTTAATATCTTACATAACTGTAGGAAATTTTGTTGTTTTCAATGATTTTGCAACTCTTTGATATTAGTGTGATCTTGTGAAAACGCTAAGCGCTGCCCCAGCTTTCGTGTTTGCAGTACAAAAAGTATTGCTTAGTATGAAAGCAATTCTATTTTTTATCCTAATCAAACCAAATTTGGTTTGTATATGTTTTAGGAGCCTCCACGTTTCCTGACCAACTTTTATCAGATCGATCGAATATATCTTATAGCCAACATATCCAGATTGAAGTTTTAGTATGGAAAACCTTTTTATTTCTTAACAAAATTTTGTCAAATTTGATATTTGTGCATTAGAGAAACCTCCACATCATTCAGCAGCAGCAGATCCGGATCGGACAACTATATCATATAGCTATTATACAACCGATTTTTGCGGAACGACGATTAGACCTTACAAATGCCTAATCCTTTTTAACATAAGTAAGCCAAATTTTATCCAAAAACTAAGAAAAAATTAATTCGGGCTCATTCAGGTTAACAGACAGATTTCTGAACTCTTCCACGTCTCCCATTTGTGTAAATTCGAACAAATTTATGCATCAGTGCACCTGGCCGTCGAGAGAGTATCAATGCGTTATTGAGTTTTGCCTTATTTCCTTTGAGTTTTCAACGCAATTCTTTTAACACAATTCTTGTTGGTAAACTATTCTTCTCATATATACTGATATTTGTATGCATTTCATTGATATTCTCTAAGTCGAAAAGCCTTGCAGCTAGGACTCGTTAAATGATTAATTACTTTCTTAATATAAAGTAAATGTTCTTACTCTCTATATCTATATATTCCCCAAATATAGCCTCTATTGGGTGATCTCAAAGCGCGCCTCTGCTTAACGTTGATTCGAATTCTTGCAGAATAACTCTCTGTCACTCTCTTGCTGTCTGAGCTGCCGTCTGAAGTTGGTTAAGCCTTTCCTCTATTATCCCCTGTCCACCGCAACAACCCGCAAGCAAGCATCAACAATTGTTTTTCAATTTGTAGACAAACTCTCTCACCTTTGTTTTAGAGGCTTTTGGCCAGGCTCTGACAGGCTGCCATTCTGCGGCATGCAACCCGTCAAAAGTTCAACTGCAAGCGTGTATACGACCATGTATGTATATTTTTGACTCTATTCGATACACAACAGAAAACACTCAACTTGTCGGCACTTTGTGGAAATGTTAGAAAATTATGTGCAACAACACGCATGTAAATTGACAACGACAGAGAGCTGCCAACAGCTGCCAATCAATATGGTCTGTGAGTAATTAATCTGAAAAAACAGAGCTGGAGCACAGCGACACAACTGAATCGTTGCTAATGAGTTTGATAATTAAAAATCATTCGAATATGTGCAGGTGTATGAGTATGTGAGTGATACATATGTGTTATATTCGGGCACGCCCGCTAATTGCTGAGTATTTGCCAACGTTAATGGAATATTAATGGAATGGATGGAAAACTTGCTGTGTTTTATTCTAATTGAACAACATTATACAAGTATCACTTTTATGTTGCAAAACTTTTGTTGTTATTTTTATCGATACTAGTTATCGAGCAAAAGCACAACCTCATGATATAGTATGAAGGTTAAGTAAGATGGTTTTTATATGGTCTGATGTCTGATGTTAGGAAATGGAGAGTGTTGAAAGCTTACTAGAGCCATTCTCTTTTAAAAACGGGAACACTAATTTATATTTCGGATATGAACTTCGTGTTAATGAACCTGAACACTCTTTATGTACTTTCCATTTAACCAGATCTCATTTGTAAGCCAGATATGGTCAAAGGCAGCTTTTGGCTTTAAAATTCCAAAATTCCATGCATTCACTTGTAGCTTTGAAAATTACATTAACTTCAGCTTTAGAGGAGCTAAGGCTTTTCAGCTCAGTTTATTTTTTATTCAGTCGTATCGTTGTATCGTCGTAGGCTGTACCTTAAATTCATTTGAATATTTCATACGCTGCTGCCTGCCTGCCAAACAACAAAAGGTCAACAAAAATAAATAAATAAGTACAAAAGCAAGGTCACACAAGTGGGAGTCTAAGAAAAGTATATCAATACATTTTCTATCTGCCACTTTGTGTTCCAATAAATGAAGTTGATTTTCGCGCTGTGCATTGGCATATTTGCATCGCTGGCAAGTAGAAAAGTGTAAAGAATTTCAGGGCAATCTTCCAACAACCTTTGGTATTTTTGTTTTTCATATTGCCGATTGATTATAGATATCATATGCGCCTTAGAATTTGGAATGATTTTGCCTGACACATTGGATAGAGTTTGCTTAATACATTTCTTCATATTTCACATTTCCTCTCACTCAATCGCACGTATATTTGATTCTTCTTATTCTTCTTATGCAGTCGCATTCCATCATTAAGATTAGCTAAGAATTTGCTAATAATCTTATAAAAGTGTATTCAAATTATCTCTAATTTTAAGAGATGCTATTTAACCAGATTATTATTACTCTCCCTCCCTTTCAGAGAGTCGAATTATCTTATGTACTTTGCTGCTTTCAACTTAATTAGCATTCTGCTTGGGTGATTGAATGGCAATGGGTGACACGCCTGAATCATTTAAAGGTCAAAGCTGTAATTGCAACTTCAATGATGCTCTTAATGAATTTTCACAAAAATGATCGTTTTCTTGTATCGTAGTTTTTCTGATTATTGATATGCCATCACAAAGCGCTCCCCAGGGATGGGCAGACAAGGCAAGGATAAGTAGAAGATGAGCGAAGTCAAGGACAGAGCACCAACCACAAGTGTGCTCCGCATGAAGAAGCACTATAATCCTGAAAATTCATTTGTGGCATTTACAAGGAATCATCTCCTTGATGTTTTTCAAAAGTATGTATCAAGGTACGATTCTACAAGTAAAATAATTTGTGTCAAACCAGCCAGATTGCACATATAAATTTCAAGAATCAATAGCTTAAAATCAGAGCCTCATTGCAATGATGGAGCTTATTGAAATACAGATTTACTTTATCCTGAACATCTTTGTGCAATGATTTATTATTTTTATTATTTATTTATTATTATTTAATAATTTTATGGAGAATATAAACATCGGCTATCCGAAGATTAGGCTTGTTTCCTTCTACTGTAACGAACCTTCGGTTGACCCAAAATACACCGCAGTTTTAGGCATAAGCTAGGTTGGCTTTCCATCCTTATCGGCCTTGGCAGTAAATGTACAATTCACGCAGGCACTATTCGCTATCTAGTAATCATTCCTGCCGCCCAAGAACTCTAGGAGATCGCCAACATCATAGCCGCCTTGACTTCTCCTTACTAAATGCTGGGTAGCGACCTGGATATACGTCAGTATTCTCGAACGAAAGGTCCAAAAGGTCCTGGATACCCTATAGGTCCTAATCCTTGCTCGAAATGATTCGCGCATCTCTAGACCACTGTTGGACGATTGACTGTCCAGATGCTCCTCCAAACGGAGCCTGTGTAGATCCGCTGTTGCAGAGGAACGGTATCTATGTAACAAGGAGCAGAAGGCTCAAGATCCACTGAAGACAGAGGGAACTACAGCAGATGTCTTCGGTTCATCTGTTTCCTGCTTTCGCTGAATCTGGCCTACTTCTACGATGACACTTGCTGTAGGGGCTTTGCATTGTCCCTGACTGCAATGCTGTCAAGTCCTTACTCTGCCTGTCCACTCTTTCAACCTTCCTTTCATTTGGTTAAGCCACTATCAATCGGAATTTTCATGTCACATCAATTTGCATGTGTTACCCACACATCACATAATGCAAAGCTGAGCATTGTGACTTGGCCACAGGAATAATGGAGGAGAAGAATTCTTTCATCAATTAACACACCTATTTTGAGTTACACAAAATAACTCATTGTTTATTAATGACACATGACAGTCAAATTAGCTCAAGTTAAATGACACTATTAAGTTTAATTCTTAACCCTTGCATTTTTTTGGTATATTAGTCCCTATGGAATTATGTCTACGTTTCATCCGTGTGGTGTAATCATGCTTTAAGCAACAGCATGGTAAAGATCAGCTTTGTTATCTCTGTTATTATATTTGCATTTGTTTAAGTGCTACTGCTGCTGACTTTCTACTGAACAACTCAACTTGTTGACTCTATGGTATAAACAACACAGAGGAGGCTTATGAAGTAAATAAATGCTTTTGCATGAAACTGCTTGTACTTAGCTGAACTAGAGAGTAGTTTGAGCAACTAAAATCCATTAAGAACAAACATACTATGCGGTGATGCATAGTGTTGATGTAGACAGTATTAAGCAAGATAACTATTATTCCGAAATCTACAATTAACAGAGCTTCATAGGGGAAGGGTGGAGCAGGCTCAATGGATTTCTAGCTGGGAATCTCTTGAATAAGTTATATTCGATTTATTATGCATCATTTTAGTCATTTGCTTAATCAATTTTGCTTTTGAGAAGCTATAACTTTTGCAGAAATGCGGAGTAGTGGATTATTAGCAAAATATGATGCTAGGGGGAGGTAGCAGCCGATTCTGACTCATAAGTCGAATTGCAACTCTGTGATTTTATGAGCATTTTGCATCAAGATGCATCGAAGTCTGCATCTGCTGTTATTAATATTCATGAGAGATGAAAAGTTTCTCGGGCTATTTATTTAATGTCCAACCTGAGAGCGAGACTGAAGTCCCAGCTGGAGGGATTTGTATAGTGTCAGTTTGCCTTTTTTATCATCACGTGCAAGCTTCTCCAAGTTGCGTAAAATGAATAACGCGGAGTTATCCTTTGTGAGAGTTTTTAATCGAATTTAATATAAATTTTTAAATCAAAATGTAAAAATATTCCCTTGCTGCCACCTGAATACGTCGCCTCCCCTGCATAAACGCATTAAATTGTAATTTCCGTGATTCTCTTAAGGTTTGCAAGAATTGATAAAAATCCGTCACTTTGGGGATAGAGAGAGCCTTCTGAATTGCTCATTTTACTTTTCACATGAATCGGAAATTGCATATGTGCTGTGTTTTTGCTTGTATCCTGCTTTTCGAAAGGACAGAAACTGCGAAGATTTTCTTCTCTAATTGTTGCGTGTGTTTGGGATTGTGAAATGTGTTGATGGAAGAGTTTTCTTATACTTTTCTGTAGAGCACAATGAAAATTTTTAAAGAGATAGTTGTGCTAATATCACAAGATGTTGTGAAAAAACTGGCAACATAACAAAAAAAAATTCCTTATGAAATCTGAAGTACTGTGTAAAATTGTTTGATCCATTGATTAATGACTGATTTGAAGGTTTTGATGATTTTTTCTATATTAAATTTCATATCCATATGAAAATTGTACTCCTCTGCATTCTTTTTAATATTATTTCTCAGAATATCTTACAATTTCTTACAGTTTTCATTTACAAAATGAAAATTAAATGAAAATGTTCTTGCTTTTGAGCCTTCGATTGATATTTCCATTGCTAATAATCTCCTAGATCAGGTAAGACGAAACACTGAACGATTGGAAAATATTTTTGTACCTTGAAATCTACTCCTTATTCACAGTATATATTCTGCATACTCTCATTTATACGTATTCAATATTTTAAGTAAGTCTGTTACATCTTGTGGATGTCTTTGCAATCAATTTGTTCGCATCTTCTGTTCTTCTTCTGTTGCTTCTTCAATAAATTCTGTGTCTGTGCCTTTATATAGATCTGGCTCGCTATAAAATTCATATACAAAAACATCCTATTAAAAAGCCAAATCGAAACTGACTAAGTTAATTAACTGTTTGCAATGACAACTTTGAGAAGAGCACGGTTTCGCTCGATTCTAAGCCGTACTGGCTTGGGCCACAATATACAATTCTTAATTACTCAACTCAATTTCAAAATTTTCATAATTACTCGCAATTACTCATAATTACTCCCTCAAGGGAAACTCACATTGGGTTGCATCGTTTGTTTCTGGTGATATAAATCAGAAAATGTGTAAAAAAAAATATCCACAACTTCATAAAATAAAATTTATAACTTCACAAGTAAGAGGTTTCCTTTATAATAGCACTCCTAGATCAAACTTTTCGTTTTTTAAAGAGTTTCTTAACCAATGCTTACCCATTGTGCAACTAGTTTGAAATTTTCAGGGTTTTCTGAGTCAGCGGGTGTATGGTGTGTAGGCAAAAGTCCAAAGTGCACCCACATGTGCAGCGACCATGGACCAATGAATTTACACACAACACATGCAGACACAGCGTTTCGCTTGAACACCATACTTGGCTCCCCTAGATTTGAAGGAGGAAGAGAAGGTGAAAGTACTTGCAACTAGGAGCTAAGTGGGGCCACTTACATAAACCTTTGCCATTCACCAAGCATCTACTGGGGAAGACAGGACCTCTGTTATCAGTATTTGTTGGCTCGTGTGTGGTGTGTGTGTGTGGGGGTGGAGGGGGTGTGTGTATGTATAGGCATAAATTAATAGCAAATCATATACGAGTGTTCACAACACCTTGTAAAAGTTAAACTGAGGCAGAGATTTACCCTGAGATTGTTTTAGTTTATTAAATTTATTTCATTAATAATATATTTAAGGGAGGCGTTTTCTGTTATTTTTTTGAATATAAAAACTCATTATTATTAATCATCTAAGCACACAAAAATCGTTCACCTTTACCTACATTTTCGTTCCTCTTCCCAACACCATTAAACGAATGAAGGGCACGAGCCATTATTTGGATAAAGCATGAAAAACTAGAAAAGCATTGCGACT
>JBAMBM010000307.1:0-10649 GCA_037043425.1 Hirtodrosophila duncani | reverse complement strand
ACATTCCTGGAGTACTTACCATTACATTTCTGAAGCCCTTCCGAAAGAGCGATCAATAAGTCGCTTTCATATCAGATTTATGAATGGGTCCGAACCGATCATTAGGATTATCCATTACTGTAAATTCAATTAAGCTGCCTGCTCTGTGGTTTAATTCGAGCCTCCTGAAATAAATATATAAAGAAAAACAAAAGCCAAAGGAAGGTTAATATTAACCAACATTTATAAATTTTGATCGTAATAGCTCTTGATTTTATCAAGCATTATGCTGAAATAATAATTATTAATAAAAATACATAAGAAAGTATACTGCTAGTGCAGATCGCCTTTGACCTGGTGCTCCCATAAAGAATAAACTTTGTTGACATTTTTTTTTTTACTGTTTTAAGTCCGCGAGCGCGAATCCTTCTGTGCAAGGGCAAGAAAGGAACGAATGAGGAGTAAAAGCAACTGCAGGCCGAACTATTTTTATTTTTGCTCGGCTGCTTATTCTGCTGGTTGGTTGTTCTGGTCTGAATGTTATTTATAATCGACTCATGGGTTCTACTAAGGAATATTGTATTCCTGCAGATATTTGTCACATCGCCAATGTCCTTCTAGCAAAGGTAGCAATTACGCATTTGCTGCTGTTGACGCCTATATTCCATTTCACAGCCCCGTCCTCAAAGTTGCACCCGTATTGCTGCGAGGCTTCCTTAGCTAGAATAGGGCTTGGACTTCTGGTCAACACAGCATTGTCATCCGCCTAGGATGCTATCAGCACATCGTTCTCGTCTAATTCAGTTATAAAACGCCTACGCAGATTGGGCGCTTCGAGGATTTTGCTTCATCTATAACAACTCTGAAGCTACTGTCCTTAAGGAAGCTACTTACAAAGTGAAATAGCTCCAGCGTTGGGATGTTCTTCAGTTTAAAAAGGAGGATATCATGCCACACCTTGTCAAAAGACGTTGAGTTTAATTACAAAATTAATTATTAATTAAAATAATAATATTCTTACGATTTGCCAAACCCTCTTTTTACATCCATCGCATTTTATTGATTTTTTCTGAATTTTACGGGTACACTTCTCTTCACTTTCTCTTCTACTTTTCATGGTGAAAATTTTAACAAAATTCATTTCACTGGTAAAAAAAAATGTTTGAAAACTCACAAAACTTTTCCCTGCCCAAAATTTGTGCTCTGTGGTTTTGTGGCAATTTCATTTGGGGCTGATTTTGTCCTTACCCTTTCACATAAACCAAAACAAACTTTAAAAATTAATTGAAAAGTTTGAAGAATGCCAATGAAAGGATATAAGTACAGAAATGTAAAGGTAACGAAGTAACTGTTTAAAAATATATCATGATAATTTAGTTCTCCTAGGAAATATTCACATCTAAATGAGTAGACAAAACTTACTATTCAGTGAGAGCATTTCATATACTTCGGCCCAAGACTTCAAATTAATAGAGCATTTTATACCTGTAGGCGCTTTTTATTATTTTCAGAATTGCTTTGTTTTACGCGTTCAGCAGTAATTAAACTATTAATTGAATTTCGATTGAGGAAAGGAAGGAAGGTACTGATATAAGAAGTTCATTTAGACACTCGCGCAAATCAACCTTTGCATAATTTATAATCTACATTTGTTGAGTTTGAAGCTTTGTGGTTTCTCCTTGTTTGCTATAAAGAAAAATATAAGATATCAGACGTATTTACTACTAACCGATCCCAAAATCAACTTGATTTAAGTAAGGTTTGGGAAATGAAAAGAAATATAAAAAAAAAGAAATATATATAAACTTTCAGGTGATACTTGTATCTTTCTCTAAAGAACATTTATGAGAAGTCAGAAGATATGGCATGATATTATACAAATCGAAAAATATTAAAGTTCCATCTGAATATTCATTGCAGGTTTTCCAACTTTGATTGCCCTTTAAGTGAAGTCGAACTAGAACATTATAATGAAATGCGTCAGCTAACATTAAGAGTCATTAGGAGACGTTCTTTAAATAGCTTAAATGCATATTTCCACAGCAATTCAAAGAAATACAACTATTTAGTTATACAGTAAAAGGTCTTTAGTAAATTTTCATTTATTAAAATAAACCTTAGCTAGATATCAACATATTATATTAATAGGTCATTTGCATTAGCACGAAAAAATAAGACATGCTTCGACTATTAATTCTCTCCGACATATGACGAGCAGCCACTTGGCAAAACCACATGGCGTATGAGTAACACAAATGACACATGTCGCGTGTCGTAATAACACATCATTTTACCTAGATAAACAAGAGGGGGAAACAAGTGTAGCAAAAATAAAGACAGAAATCAAGGCAGACAGGACAAACAAGACATTTTCGTGATAAGGGCAGAGTGCAGGTATGGCACAGACAAAACACAAGATAACAAGTTGGACGTGACGAGAATGTGTTAAAGAAGAACACCAGCCAAGTATAGATGTATGTGTATACCCTTACATACACATATATACTTGTAAATATGCATATATTAACTCGTCATTGCAGGCAATAACAGATAATGGCAGAATAATGCAAAAAAAAACCTACATTTAGTAGAGAGTGAAAAGCGGTGAAAAGCTTCTCGCTGAGGCTCTTCTATATTCAAAATCATAACAATCGCGGCACTGATAGAGCATAACTCCCTCTATATATATATAGCTGGAGTATCAAATGACTTTCCATTTCTATTGACTTTCATCTTTTGGTCTGATTGCAGGTCAATGAAAACTTATGTTATATTTGTAATGCCACAGCTTATTGTCCTCTCGTCACAATGTCTTTGCAGTCTCTAAGTACATTGCAAGTGCAAGAAGGTGTTAAAGAATAATCTTAAGTATCATCGTCACATGGTACTAAGACTTATGCCGAAGCAGGAGCTGATCTCAACCCGATCTCAACTCAACTCAACAACAGCATTGTTTCCGTTTGGCGAATATCAAGGAGAAGATCAATTCCCATTTGCCGTCGCCCAAGGTCAAGGTGGAGAGCAATGGCATGGAGCTCTCCTACATGGAGATACTGACTGCTCTTTATCGCTAGAGAAAAACACGCTGCGCTATTCACGAAGTCGCCGGAGCAGCTGGCAGGCGGAAACTGGCGGAATGCAAGCGTGGCCAGAAAGAAGGACTGCAAGCAGCATTAGATTAAGAAACAGTTACACAAGGGTGGCGATCTGTTCGATTCGTATGCTGGTAAGACGCGTCGCCACAAGCCCGGCAAGTGCGAAAAGACCTTTAGCTATGAGATACCACTGCATATCCTGCACCGCTACGAGAACGTTCTATACGCCCAGGTGGACGTGGACGTGTTGTGCAAGCTGCTGCGTCCACAAATCTTACTGGATGTCGAGGTGAGCAACAGTCGCATTAAGGGGCATATCCTTTACAAGCAACATGGCATCAGTCTGGATGGAGGGCAAGATAACCCTAGACCCGGAGCGCAGCATTGATATGAGCAACATAGAGCACGACTTCAAAGTGCTCAATCATGGCGTTGATGATGGAATTCAATCTATTCCCAGCCAATATGTGCGAGGTAATGCCTGCTCCGCTCTTAATTTTACGGTCTGCTTTAAGCCACTGACAGTTTTTAACGGCAAACGGATTGCCTTTGGCAAGGAACGCAGGGGCCTTCAACTCATTGACGGCGTACAAGATGCCACAATCTTCTCAAGATTACAGGTTGTGGGAAACTCTGAGCTGAGCTGTTTGTTCAGAGAGCTGTTCTGTCATTTTGAGGCTCTATGTAGAGCTGCAAATCTTATTCTTTGGGTGAAAGTTTCCGATGTAATTGATTCATATTTCTCCATTGATTAAAGGATAGATTGAATTGCAGTGACATTCGCATTAGTTTTTTGATATACAGATCATAAATCATCTCAAATAAACAACGAAAGGTTGTTTTAGTCATAGTTCAGTTGAGTTAATTTTGGTTGAATGTTCACTTTAAGCTCGCCAATGCGAACAATTCATTTGGCATCCAACTAAACCTCTCAACTATAAGTTTTGCTAGATAAGTGTAGATCAGATAAATCTTAATCATAGTGCAGATAAATAAGTTCAGCTTACTACACTTACTGCGCACTTATCATTCTTGACCCTGCCAGAAGACCCCATTCATTGATCTCTTGGAAGGACAAAAAAATGTATATATTGATCATCCAATTATCATTTTCGAATTTCATTTCATCTGATAATCCCTGATTACACTGTTATAGAGACATTACAAAACTCAAAACCTTCAGTTAATTCAACTTTCATTCGTCGTACTCAATATTTTCTCTTAAAACAAAAATTATTTACAATTTGAAATATTTAACATTACTAAAACTCATCGTGACAACTTTGGCTAACAATGGTCGGCGACGGTTTGAATAGCCCCCGCCAGCAGGGCGGCAAAGTCGCCGTAGAGGATGATCTGGCTCCGTTTCCAGACAAGTACTCGATGCGTAACACACGCATGCTCACTTGCAAGATGGCTCAGGTATCGACAGTTCCCACCCAAGTCTTTGAGGCAGCCCGCCAGGAGCTTGTCAACATTGTCCACCTGGAGGGCAATCTTCTAACCAAAGTTCCGGAAGATATGCAACTGCTGAGCAACTTACTCACTCAGGTGGTCCTTGCCAAGAATCAGCTATCCTCCATACCCGCATTCATCTCGCAGTTCTCGCGCTTGACGCTGATCAACCTATCTTGCAATTTGCTGTGTGATCTTCCCATGGAATTTGCTGGGCTTCAGCAGCTGGTCGAGCTGGATATTTCACACAATCGTTTTGATCATTTGCCGCGTTGCGTTTTTGAGCTGGAGCAACTCGAGGTGCTCAAGGCCAATGACAATCACATCAAGGAGCTGGATGCCTCCGAGAATGGACTGGCAGCGATGCCATGTCTTAGCTATCTGAACGTAAGGAACAATGACATCTTAGTGGTGCCATTCGTGTTGGGTAATCTCGCCAAAATCACTCGCCTGGAGTTGAGCGGAAATCCATTTCGTCAGCCCCGTCATCAAATTTTAATAAGCGGAACAGCTGCCATAATGGAGTATCTGCGTGGACGTATTCCTGAATAGATTACAGGATTCTAAGGAAACTATGTGCTCATATAAATCAACAAATTGTGAAGTGTATTTTGAATGAGGTCATTAGCAAAATTTAAATTTATACATAAAAGGAAGTCTGTTTGAATTGTAAAGATATTTGGAATGGATGTGGGGTTATGTATGGAGAAGCTATCCAGATAAATTACCAAGAAAAATTGTGCTCTTTCTATATTATGAAGATATGTGGAGTACCATTATATTATTTGAGCATATGAATGTCATCTAAGACGCAGGATCAGAGCAGGCAATGACTTAATGAACGAATGAAAGTCAGCTTTGAGAATATTCTGTTTTGGGTTTCTATTCCTTGAGACATTTCCCTCACATTCACAAATAAGCGGACTTGGAAGAGAATTGTATTGAGGCTTATTCCCGCCTTAACCAAAATGATTATGTTGGAATTATAATTGCAAGGATTGCCCTTGCCCTTACTCTTCGCTACAGAAAACGAATCCGATTGATTCATATTGCTTTGCCTTTTTTGTGATTGCTGAAATCGAGTCACATATTTCTAAAAAGTATTTATTAACTAATTTGAATAATTTCTGAATAATTTCATTCAGAATCGGTGTCGCAATTATGAAAACTTCCACTTGCCTTGTTATTTGAGCTGAAATTATTTCGACCTTTGTCTTTAAATTATAACAAATCTTTCCTATAGATAATGTAAATTTTATGCGAGTATCTTAATGAGCTTATCATCAGTTTAATTTTGTGAATTTTATTATACAAAATCTTAGCTACGAGCTATCAAACATTACACGTGTCTTAGCACGTGTGTGGATATTTGAATCCGAAAAATGTGTAATTTGTTTGATAAAATGCCTCTAGTATCCTGTGGCTTTTATTCAGGAAATCATAGAAAATCTACAAATGTTTCAGATGGTTTTAAATGTGTTACATATACATGTGAATGCTCTAGAAGTTAAATCTATTCAAAACAATCAACTAATATCTCAAAGGCTGTAATTTAGATTCATGTCCCAAATTAAAATAGTTAAAAACGAGATTGGATTAAACATTGATGCTCTTTTGAACAAACTATATATGAAACATAATAATCGAAGCTACATCAAAAGGACTGTAAAACAGAAGCCAGAGCACATATTCTGGCCTCCTTCTTTTAAGTTTATAGTTTTGTTGTGTTTTCACTTTTATTATTTTTCATTTGTTGGAAGTCAAACTAATTCGTTTAAAAGATGCCAAGTAGTAAAAACACTTGAATTTGGCACAGCCTTAAAGGATGAAATTCAGCAAGTAAATAGCCATAATGAACAGGTCAACAATGAAGGACAAAGGAAGATCATAATTTCAGACTTCTGTTTGCGGCTCAGCTGCTATTATTGAAACGAGGCAATCGTCGGCCATTTAGCGGTATTTTACTCAATCTAGAGCAACACAAGATCATGAGGAACTCTTTTATATATAACCGATTTTTTCATATATCTTTTTCTAATAAGCTAAGCTGAGAAAGCTGCCATTCAAATGAATCTGAAAAGAATTAGGTGACGCCTAATGTTGGTTTGAATTCCAATATCAGGCCAATTTATATTGAATTTCTAACGTGGCGCTATTAATGTTATACATGTAAAAGTTAAGCTTCAACATTGTGCTTGGAATGGCGGTATCGCTTAATGAGCCGCGCACTTCTAGCTGGCGAGCCCGGTGCGTGGGTTCGAATGCCAACTCAGACTGATTAAACAACACTGATTTATAGAATATAGCGTCAAAAGCGTCCTTGAATTGATCCAAAATGTTTGTTTAATGAAAACATATTGTTCTTGATATATCCCAGAACGATGCTTTTATAATCCCTAAGCGTTCGAGAAGTGAGAACAAAAGTTCGTTCTTCAATTCAGAACACCGTTCACCATATTGGAAAACACGGGAAAAAAGTAAAGGGAAAAAGGGAAAATATTGATTTCCCAATGATTTTGGTACTTTTTGAACGATTTGTTTTCTCAGTGTGCCTATAAAAAGCAGGCGAATTTATATTTTGTGGCTAGCACGGTTCACTTTATAATATGTGAGCTGTAAGAACCGCAGTGTGGCAGTTGTTCCACCAACCCACAGACACAATTGATGTTCTTCGCTCTTTGTTGCTGTAGATGCTGTTCACAATTATACTGCAATAATCTCCGCTTAAGCAGAAACATGTTTTTATTTAGCAAGCTTGAGGTCAGTAGTAACTGAAAGACATGAACTGTTTCTCGGCTATGCCTCTTTTGATATTACAAGTCCAAAGGGCGACGTATTTGAGCTGCTTCTCCTCTATAACAGCAAGTGGCAACGTACAGCTTGGCTGGTCGGATAGCTGATTCGGTGTCCGCTACAGAGTCCCATGCTTCAGTGGCCTCCAGCGTATGAAATTTGCCCAGAGATCGCTTAATTGAATATGACTGTTCTTGTTGTTGTATCGAAGTTAGTCGAATAGCAAAATTTAACGTCTGCAAGTGAACGAAATAGCTGAAGGCTGTCTGACGAACATAATTGTGGCTATTCTAGAAACAGTAAAAGTGATGAATGCGAATACGATTCATATAAGTATTGTTGTTATTTGTCGACAAAAAACAAAAGGGAAAAACGGATCTCTTTATGTCATCCACTGTAATTTCTTATTAATTTGACACTAATGGAAAAATTGCCAGAAGCCTGCTAAATAGAAAGTTTTACTCCGAGTTGGCAAACTGAAATATTTAAAGGTATTTCCTGCATCTGCCTTTGCATTTAACATATCTACCTTACATATTTCACGCAATCCATAGATATGGAAAACAAAATGTGCTACCGTCTTTGGAAGATTATTTAAAAAAGCTAGTTAAATAATAATAACATCCTGTTGTTGTCATGCGCATCGCAATACGTTAACTTTAGAACAGCAACACATAGACGATAGAACTAGGACTGTGCAGATCAGCGAAGTCAAGAGAGGAACTAAGCAGTCAAGAAGATAATCTGGATTAATGCCAAAAAAAATTATGCACGTTCACCGCACAGAAAGGTAGACAGGCCACAAGGACGAACTGGCCGAGAGACAATTTTAGCAAGATAATCTGTACTGCCCCTTCACATGAGCTATTTGCCAAGGACATTCCCTTTAGCACACACAAAAATGAACACAACTGGGATAAGCCAACGTCAAAGTGCGACCAAAAAAGGAAAGCAAAATTTTATATAAATGCTAGCAAAATCTTATACTAAGCTCAAGCCAAAAGTGTCGCAAATACACTTCGCTCTCTGAGCAAAGCCGCAATTTGATAAACTCATAAGAAATTAGAATCAACATTTGGGCATGCACGTGTGAGTGTCCACAAAAGCCAAAAATATTGCAGAAATATTTCCCACAATTTTAAGAATCAGTTTGTGTGCCAAGAATTTTCGTTCTCAATATCATTTGTAGAAAATGTTTTTCAGCTAGGCTCATATTTATGTGGAGTCCAACAGAAAACGTAATAAGAGCTGCTTCTCAGTGTATGGCAGGAGCAGAACTTCCAGCCTGCTGAACTAAAACATTTATACATAAAAAGTTCTGAAAATAATCACCTCTAGTTAAAGTATGTGAAAAGTTCTATATTTAGCTTTGTAGCTTTCGAGTGGAAACTTTAAAGCAAGTATTAAAAGAAAATATATCGAACCGCTCAATCATATATTCCAAATTATTTCATCGGCTTCTCTATTTTTATATTTATATTTAATTCGTTTTTAAGCCAGACCAGACCTTACGGAGTTGAGGGAGCATGGCGATCTGAACTAACTGATTCTAACTAACTCTCTCTCTCCTCGTTTCTTAACAGTTCAAATTTAACGCTGTTTAGAATATTTAACACTTATTTAACTGGAAACAGTTTCAATTTTATTAAAGCTTCAGCTCAAAAAAACAACTAAACATATTCAGAGGTCGGGGTCTGACCCAAAATATGGCACCTGTTCTGTAGATGAGCTCAGCTCCAGGGTATGTGAAGTCTCTGCTATGGGACTAGTATGTTGAAACTGTCCGCTGTCTGAGTTGAATATTTATGTACAACAGATTCACATGCCTATATGGACGTGTTAACGGCTTATAAGCAACAATTATGCGAGGAATATCACGACTATGTAAATATTGGTTAGGTGGTTTGGGTTAAAGTTTAAGTTTAAGTTAATAATATATTAGATTGCTCAAATATATCAAATTTGAAGTTTGCACACTGCCAATGTTTTTCCACATTTTCTAACACCTATCTAAAAACTTTAGACTTTGTGATTTTGATAATCTATATAGCTTCAATGAAGCGTAACTCATTGAATTATATTATTCAATTTCGCTTGACGTGCTTTGAAGTAAACTTCTTCTTATTGCTATGAGACTTCTCTCAATTCTATATTTTTTTTAGAAAATGTTAGACTTAGATATAAGTCTATTCTCAAGAAACTCGGAAGTTCTTCTCCACTTCACTCTCGCAGTTTATCTCGCTTATTCACAGAATGCATAACAACGTGGAAGAGCACTAAGAGAACTCTGAAAACAATGTATTACAATTATAAGGCTAATCTCCTTATTGTGATTGATGTTGATGAAGTTCATTTTCCTTAAATTTGATTTATTTTCATATTTTAATTTCAATCTATTTTGTTTTTCATTGATAGTTAGATAATTGCAATGGTTTGTTCTCAGTGTAGATTCAATGGCATTTTGGCTCATTGCTAATTCCACGAAATCGAAGCATCGTAAAACTTTGATGGTGCATTTCCTTTTCCGCCTGCTTGGGTGCATTTTGTTGGGCGCCTTTAATGCCCTCAGCCCTTTCTCAAAGTCACTTTGTGGCCATTTTTGTCATCGATGCTGTTGCTGATGCAGTCTATCCTGTGTTTCCCTCTGTAAGTACTCCCTACTTTTGGCCTGCCATTTATTTATGAGGATAGGTGATGTTCTCATGAATATCTTGTGAAGCCTTTCTGTGGTTTGGTTGGGGCTGGAAAATTTATTAGAACCTGGAGGAAATCTGGTAGCTTAATGAGAACTTTATTAAAGCTTTGAGTTTTGGCATAGGGAATTCCCTACTTTTTATAGTTTAAATATAAAAAAAGTAACCGGATCAATCTTAAAAGTAAGCCATCGTGAACATATAAGAATCAGACAGGTGAACATGACTATATCTACTCTCCTCCTCATGCTGCTTCGTGACATGAATGAATATTTTATTTTGTGATTGGAATAAGAAACTTATGTTTATTTGCTCCAAGCATAACAAAAGTAAGATTTATTTAATAAAATAAGCAACATGCGGTAAATTACAGAAGCAGACTCAATAAAATATACAATAAAATAGCGATCGTTTCAAATAAGACGAAATCGGGCCTATATGGCCATGAGATTTGCCTATGAAGGCTTAAAAAATATCAAAAATCTCTACAAAATATTACAAAATTTTTAATTAATAATTCATTATTTATATATAATATTTGCTTGTGTAAACATATTGTTATATGTTGTGTGAATAAAACGGATATATAATGTTTAGGTACATAATGTAACATAACGTATAGTACATATATATA
>JBAMBM010000300.1:0-13665 GCA_037043425.1 Hirtodrosophila duncani | reverse complement strand
TAAGGAAATAAGTCAATTGCGATCCCAACTGGAGGCACATAAAACACTTTTGAATGATAAGGAAGGTAAATTAAATACAACTCAGGCACAAATCCAGCAACAAATCGAACAAATTAACCAGTTAAATGATAACTTGAAAAATAAGGACAAGGAATTTTTAGAAAGAGAAAGTGGACTCATTGAGTGTGTCAAAGAAAGAGTTAGTACACGATTCGTGTCCTATAAATGCCACATCATCGGGTATTTATCAAATCAAACTGCCTGGAATACCAACTTTTAATGCTTACTGCGATGTTAATATTGACGGACCCGGCTGGATGGTCATTCAGCGGCGAGTGGATGGAAAGGTGGACTTCTATCGCAATTGGAACGATTATAAGGATGGATTTGGAGATTTGGATGGAAATATGTGGCTGGGACTGGAAAAGTTATATCAACTAACTAAAGACACAAGATTTGAACTTTATATTTATATGGAATGGTTTGCTGGTCGGAAGCAATTTGCTAAATATGACAAATTTGAAGTCGAAAGTGAGGAGGAGAAATATGAAATTAAGTCGATAGGAAACTATATTGGAAACGCTACTGATTATAATGACTTATGCTGTAGGAAAGAAGTTCACCACGAAGGACAACGACAATGATGAAGATAATACATATAACAAAGCGATCTACTATAAAGGTGGTTGGTGGTACAGTTATTTTTCATCCACGTAAGTAATCAAATATCTGTTACTCATTCAAGTACAATTTTCTCTTATTACTTTCTCTTATTCTCTTTACAGCAATCCAAATGGGGTGTATTACGGACATGAAGAGGAACTTCATGAAAGTGCTTGGTGGGATCAGTATATTGCTTTCAAATATATACAAATGATGATAAAACCATTTGAAACTCACAATTGAAGAAGTAAATGTATATTCATAGATTCATATCAATTATATATATATAGCTTTTTCCGATTTTCATTTGCAGTTTATAAACAGCCACAACTGACAACTGCTATTAAAAGACATGAATGCGTTGAATATGACTACGATGGGAATATGATTTAGCTGTAAGATTTCTTGATTTTAATTAATTTCTCTTGAGATTTTAATAAATTGCAATGAAAATATACTTGAGCTCTTATCATTCAGCTTGGAACATTACTTTTACAGTTATCGATAAAATCTTCGAGCATATACAATATTTATATGTTCTTCAAAAGTAAGTATGTGCAAGCCGATGAATTGCTATTGATTGGATTGATATATAGCTGGGCTCCTTTTAAAAATATTGACTGCAATTTAGGAACTATTTGTATATAATGCCGATTTTCTTTCTAAGTGCAAGATTAACTGAGCCCAACAAAAATAATGACTGCCGGCCTAATTTGATGTATAATATTATCTATGCAAAAACATTATTTAAATAGTGACGAGAGAATTCGCATGGCAATAAAAAAGTAGTGGGTTAAGGCAGGAAAATGAAGCTGTTATTTATATAGCATTAAGCAGCTTCACACGCTAGCTAGAGGTGAGTGTCTGACTCTCTTAAAGGCCTCTCTTCTGATCTTGAGTATGATTCTTTCGCTGTTCTCTCAAAATCGTATTTTCCCTTTCTTTTTTATATTGTAACGCATGCAAATTTATTTATACGCATATACTCACATACCATTCCATCTCCGAAAGCGCTTCCTTTGATGTAATGCGATGAGGGGTAGCTGAAATCAAAGAGGGAAAGCACAAAGCGCACAGCAAGAAAAGGTCTTGGCATAGCTATATGAGCCATACTCTTTCTCGCTCTTTTCCTTATCTTACTTTTCCAGATTTTTTTTCTTTAAACGGTTCACTGACGAATATAGCGAGCATAACAACTAGTTAACGATACTGCATTTTTTTTCCTACTTTCGATATTACATAAAATCACATTGACTCATGCGTCATTCCAAAAAAAACACTAAATAACTAAGCCTATATGATAATGCATATAAACTTTTAGATAGGCGCAGAAGGCGAATTGTTATTCTGCCTTTTAAATAGGCGATCGAAGATATGTTGTTGACTGCAAAGATATTGGTTCTCTAAAGCCAATTAATGCTAAGTTTGAACTAAGCTCAAACTATGCAGATACTCAACTCGCACTAAGCTAAAACTGAACAGATATTGAGCTTGAACTAAGCGCCACTCCTGCAACGAGACAGGGGGGAAAATGCAACACTCAGTCGAAGATTTCGTTCGCAAAAGCACTGGTCTACTAATAATATAAAACAATATTTCGGCCAACCTACCACTTTTTTGTGTTAAGAAAAATCAGCGGCCAATTGGTTGCTGGCAGACGGCTGAAATACTTTCAATAACTGCGGCAGAGTTACTTTAACACTTGCTTGCTTAGGCTGAGTTACTTTGTCAGTTGCAAGTTAAGGCGCGGTTAAAATTAAACCTACTTGAACTTTCACTTGCGTAGAGGCAACCATCTCCAAAGACCAGAAGAACAAAAACGAACAACGATGGCTGTTTCGATCGTTCGAAGGAAAGCTGTTATCAGCGAAAGTGGGCCGAATGCCATTTTAAGTTAATGATTAACCTACTGTTGCATCCTCTCTGTTCCACTTATTACCAACATTGCAAGGCCAACCGTCGGCAGACGATGCCGCTTGCCAAATTTACGATAGTTACTATCGCAATAGATGTCTTTGCCAATATCAGACAATAAAGACAATAATGCCCACTTTTAAGCAGTTTCTACAAACTATGTTTGGCTGGGGCTACAAGCGTCCATTGCACAAGCCTATTCATACATCGGACGTAAGCTTCATGAACAAATGAATTCACCATGGTATACAATTCAATGGACGGAGGACGGAAACTGATAAGAAACCACTGACCATGAAATATCAAGGTTATTAATAAGAAAATTTAAAATCGTTTTTTATTTATCAAAGCTTAAAGTCAAATAAGTCAGGAAACGAGAGTGTGCCAGCTTATCAGCTATATTTGAAGCCCGCATGACCCCCGAAATGTAGAGCAACTTGAGCCATACGACTCACTTCCGTATTATCAGCAGCCCATAGCTGAACCAAGCTGAAATTTTAATTTCATATTCGCCTTTGTGATGCTGGCTCTGATGACAATGATGTATCTGCCAGGTGCTTCAACGGAAACGTCAGCCGCTCATTCAGTAAGTGCTAAAGTGTTTATAAACTAGATCGGGAGGTGTATTAAGTGCTGTGATTTCAATATTTCATTGTACAGAATGTCACACATGCTTTGTTGACAGCCTTGTTGGACAAGGACCACCAAATTGCAAAGGTACAAAGGCAGGTGGAGGAGCTTCAGTTAAAATCTGCTGCCTTTGAAAGCATTTTGACAGCCAAAGAGGAACAAATTTCAAATTGTTATAATCAACTCTCCACCAGCATCAACATGGCCAATTTGAATAAAAAACTAGATTTATTAGTGGATCTCCAAACTGATACAAAATCATGTAAAGTGAAAAATGATGAAATGCAAAGTGAAATGCAAAACAACACTATTATAGCGAAAGATAAAGAAATAAGTCAATTGAGATCCCAACTGGAGGCACATAAAACACTTTTGAATGATAAGGAAGGTAAATTAAATACAACTCAGGCACAAATCCAGCAACAAATCGAACAAATTAACCAGTTAAATGATAACTTGAAAAATAAGGACAAGGAATTTTTAGAAAGAGAAAGTGGACTCATTGAGTGTCAAAAGAAAGAGTTAGTACACGATTCGTGTCCTATAAATGCCACATCATCGGGTATTTATAAAATAAAGGTGCCTGGAATACCAACTTTTAATGCTTACTGCGATGTTAATATTGATGGACCCGGCTGGATGGTCATTCAGCGGCGAGTGGATGGAAAGGTGGACTTCTATCGCAATTGGAACGAATACAAGGATGGATTTGGAGATTTGAATGGAAGCATGTGGCTGGGACTGGAAAAGTTATATCGACTAACTAAAGAGAGAAGATATGAACTTTATATTTATATGGAAGACTTTGATGGTCCGAGGAATTTCATTCAATATGGCAAGTTTGAAGTCGGAAGTGAGGAGGAGAAATATGAACTGAAATCAGTAGGATATTATGGCGGAAACGCTGATGATAGAATGAGTTATAATGTAGGAAAAAAGTTCACCACAAAGCATATCGACAATGATGAATTTGCGAATTTCTATAAAGGTGGTTGGTGGTATGATTTTGGTGCATCCGCGTAAGTAATCAAATATCTGTTACTTATTCAAGTACAATTTTGTATTTTTACATTAACAGCAATCTAAACGGGCTGTATTGCAACCACAAAGTGGAAAATGTAGAATGTGCTTGGTGGGATCCGTGTGTTTCTCTCAAATATATACAAATGATGATAAAATCATTTGAAACTTACGATTGATAAAATGAGAGGTAAATTTATATTCATATCGATCAATTATATATAAATAACTCTTTCGGATTTTTCTCTACAGTTTATAAACAGCCACAACTGACAACTGCTATTGAAAGACATGAATGCGTTGAAAATGACCACGATTGAAAAATGATTAAGATTTCTTGATTTTAATTAATTGATTCCCTTGAGTTTTTAATAAACTGCAATGACAATTTACTTAGAGTCTTATCATTTAGCTTGGAACATTGTCTTGCCGATATCACATATTTTTGCAAAGGTTTGTATCGATAAGGAGCGTTTGTCATAACATTTCTAAGATCTTGGCACTATTTGAATTACCTACCCAGGCGTGTGAATATCGATTTGCATAGTATTGCATATCATATA
This sequence comes from Hirtodrosophila duncani, assembly GCA_037043425.1. Taxonomy (NCBI): domain Eukaryota; kingdom Metazoa; phylum Arthropoda; class Insecta; order Diptera; family Drosophilidae; genus Hirtodrosophila; species Hirtodrosophila duncani. The sequence goes on along the minus strand of JBAMBM010000300.1, from coordinate 8,875 downwards.
AGAAAACAAAAAAGAAGGGCTAGCTTTGGCTTGCCGAAGCTTATATACCATTCACAATGTAAACATGTGACTGATCTACATCATCTACCGTGGATACAAATGATGCAAGAGAAATTGTTTTTAATTTGGATGAAAGAAAAGTAATGCTCCCAAGTGTTCATTCCGAAACAATCGGCTGTATAGGAGGTTTATGATATAGTTGTTCGATCCGGATAAAGCTCGAACATGAGCAGTGTGCAGAAAAGAGCCTCTTTTGAAAATTTCAGCTTCTGAGATCTTTGTGTTGAAACAACCGGACAGATGGACAGGGGTGTACCAGTTTCTCCTGTCATGCTGATCAAGAATGTATATATACTCTATATAGTCGTAAGCGCTTTCTTCTGTGCGTTGCAGACTTCTTGATAAAATTAATATCCCATTTTGTGAATAGTATTAGCATGGATGCACGTTAAAGGACTGTGATAAAAAGATTATTTAGCTACAATATTTCTTGAATTTGATCAAATTCAGTTTGGAATTCGATTTTTGATATCTTATATTCCGCGAAGGTTTGTCTAGATATACAGCCAGCTTGATTTGATCAAGCCGACGTTATATCAATGGATTTATGCCTGTGATTTATGTATTATATATGAGGATGCGTTATGCAAAACTTCTAGAGATTCTTCCATTTCAATATATAAAACTATAGCTTTTAGTTGAATTTGTGTAGATTTTCGTACAAGGAACTATATGGTTGAAATTCCGAAATGTTATAAAAAGTTACATCAATTTTGAATTCAAAAATGCTTAGCTATAACATATTGTTACTTGAACTTCGATTGCTTCAAGGAAAAAAACTTTCTTACTCTTATGTAAGTTATGGCAATGTTATGACTAAGACAAATCCCAAAGGCTTATGACATACAAACCCCAGCGATAAACTGACTGACTGGAACGCTGGTTATGCTACAGTTGCAAGCACCTCCCGCTCTGCCACAAGCCGCAGAGCAACAAACGCACGCCCCACCCGAAAATACATAGACATCAAATATGGCCACACGCCCCCATCGTTCACACAACACAACGCAACACAGGTTGTATGGGTATGCATGTGTATGGGTAGGGGTGAGGCTACACCTGATGAGGTCCGCACATGGGTCGGCCAACCAACACTCTCACACACACATGGATATAGTTCAACATGGTCATTCATTCCGCAGGCCAATCGCTTTCCATTTCGTGTTAAATTACACATTGAATCGGATTGCGGCGGCCATAACATGTGGCCAGAAAGCCTTTATCCATAGCCCTTGCAAACCATTGCTCCCCCTCCCCCAAATAACCACCTTTCTTGCCATTTATATATTTGTATATGTGTCTATATATATGTATGTATGTTTCGAATAGGTTTTTGCGGTTTTTTAATCAAGTTACATCAGACAGTGGGTGAGTATTGGGGTTGAATTTGGGGTCCGTACGGGTCACAAGCTTGGTCAGTTTGGTTTTTGGCTAATAGCTTAAGTAGCCTCGAATAACGCATAAATAAATACAAATACATATTCTATATATATATGTATACATATATTTGATCAATTTCGAGGGCAATTTGTTAAATGTGTGCGCAAATAAATCACAAATGTGTTTCGCAATCAAAGTTTCTCCTTTGCTTCCACTACTGTGGTTGTTGTTGCTGTTGTTGTTGTGGGATTTTCTTGGTGTTTTACTTTTGGCCATCAAATTTATTGCATTAATTCGCATGTAAAATGCTTTTCGTAAATTTTCTAAGCATTTATCAAACGTTTTATTATTGACAGGTTTGGTCAGTGGAGCTGGCTAAGGCTATGAGGGGGGAGGGGGATATCAAAAATATACTCTATTCTATCTATATTCTATTTATTCAATGTCAAAAGTTTTTGGCTCAAAATAAATATGCCAAATTTAGATTTATGCACATTGTTTTGGGCAGCAATAAATCTAGGGGCCATAAACGTCTGAATTTGGTTAATAACTTCACAATATATATATATATATATATATACTCTGTTGGCATATTGTAATTGAGTCTTGATTTGGAATTAAAGAGGGAAAGAGGGTAAGCATGGATATATAAATTACACTAATGATTAGGCAAGTCATTGCTAAATCAGCTTTGTAAATATTTTGAATTCAAGCTAATTGTCGACGAAGTTTCTAGAGAAAACTTATTATGAACGGATAGTTTTTGTAGACAAAATCGTATAAAACAACAAAAAAAACAAGAAAGGCTAACTTCCGGTAACCGAAGCTTACGTACTCTATCAGAATTGGCGGCAATTCGGCCAGGGTACGTCGAGGCTTCTAGGACTAAGACTTTGAAAATTTGGTTTAATTGGTAAAAAAAAAAAAACAAAGAAATGTCCGATTATAAGAGTTCGTTCCGAATCGGTAAGCTATATGGGAAACAGTAGTCCGATCTGGATCAGTTTTGGTTAGCACACAAATGTTATTCAATTTGGATGAAAAAAAAAAAGTTGTGTATGCTAAGAGTTCATTCCAAAACGGAATTATCGGGACTACGAGAAATAGTGGTCGGACGATTGTTACACATGAGCAGCTTACAGCTGAAAGAAGCCTATGACGAAAATTACAAGGCGATAGGTTTAAGAGAGCTAAGAGACGAGCTCGCATAGAAACATACGGACAGACAGACGGACGACAGACGAGAGGGCGCGTGGAAAAATTTTAAAACAAATTTTATCTAACGGATCACTAAAAATTTGGTGAATCTTGGTCTTATAGTGTCCGAGATCTGCGTGTTCATACGGACGTACAGACGGACAGGGCTAAATCGACTTCGTTATTGATGCTGATCAAGAATAAATGTACTCAATGGGATCCTTTTGTCTGTTGCATATATTTGCATGAATACAATATGCTCGTTTACTCTATTAGAGTACGAGTAGAGTTACAGGGTGAAACAGTAAGCATCTGTATCATATACCTGACCGATCCTGATCAAATTCTTTAAACGAACGTAAAGGGTATAAAAAGTTTGTCTACTAGTCGGGATTTCAACTATAGCGTTCTTACTTGCTGATTTTACTACCGTTCCTTAGTATTACTGTGTGGTTTGTGTTGTGGCTTGTGCTGCTAATCAAAATCCAAATACGTACACATTTATAGAAGGAACGTGCTGCGGACTAGCACATTTTCTGCCCTCAAAATTTCGCAGTATCTCCCCTGAATTGAAAAGATTTCGAAACGCTAAATTTAACTAAAATATATTCATCAGAAACTCATCAAAACATATTTTATAATTATCTTATAAGTTTAATCTGCTCTTTGATTGGGGTTGGGGTACTGTTGGGCTCAGTTGATGTTATACTTTAAACTGATACATACAAATGGATCCTACCTTGTAGTCAGCCCAGCTATATATCAATCCAATCAATAGCAATTTATCGGCTTGCACATACTTACTTTTGAAGAACATATAAATATTGTATATGTTCGAAGATTTTATCGATAACTATAAAAGTAAGGTTCCAAGCTGAATGATAAGAGCTCAAGTATATTTTCATTGCAATTTATTAAAAACTCATGAGAAATGAATTTAAATCAAGAAATCTTACAGCTAAATCATTTTCCCATCGTGGTCATTTTCAACGCATTCATGTCTTTCAATAGCAGTTGTCAGTTGTGGCTGTTTATAAACTGCAAATGAAAATCGGAAAAAGCTATATATATATAATTGATATGAATCTATGAATATACATTTACCTACTCAATTGTGAGTTTCAATTGGTTTTATCATCATTTGTATATATTTGAGAGAATAATACTCATCCCACCAAGCACTTTCATAATGGTCCACTTCATGGTCGTAATACATCCCATTTAGATTGCTGTAAAGAGAATAAGAGAAAGTAATAAGAGAAAATTGTACTTGAATAAGTAACAGATATTTGACTACTTACGCGGATGCAAAATAACTGTACCACCAACCACCTTTATAGAAGATCGCATTGTTAAGTTCAGCATGTTCATCATTATCCTTGTCCTTTGTGGTGAACTTCTTTCCTACATTATAACTCATATTATCACCAGCGTTTCCTGTATAATTTCCTAATGATTTCAGTTTATATTTCTCCTCCTCACTTCCGATTTCAAATTTATCATATTTAGCAAACTTCTTCCAACCATCAAACCATTCCATATAAATATAAAGTTCAAATCTTCTGTCTTTAGTTAGCTGATATAACTTTTCCAGTCCCAGCCACATATTTCCATCCAAATCTCCAAATCCATCCTTATAATCCTTCCAATTGCGATAGAAGTCCACCTTTCCATCCACTCGCTGCTGAATGACCATCCAACCGGGTCCGGCAGTTTTAGCATCGCAGTAAGCATTAAAAGTTGGTATTCCAGGGAGTTTGATTTGATAAATACCCGATAATGTATCATTTGGGGGACACGAATCGTGTACTAACTTTTTCTTTTGACACTCAATGAGTCCACTTTCTTTTTCTAAAATTTCCTTGTCTTTCTTTTTCAGTTTGTCATTTAATTGGTTAATTTGTTCGATTTGTTGCTGGATTTGTGCATTAGTTTTGTTTAATATACCTTCCTTATCATTCAAAAGTGTGTTGTTTGCCTCCAGTTGGGATCGCAATAGACTTATTTCTTTATCTTTCGCTATAATTGTGTTGTTTTGCATTTCACTTTGCATTTCATCATTTTTCACTTTACATGATTTTGCATCAGTTTGGAGATCCACTAATAAATCTAGTTTTTTATTCAAATCGGCCATGTTGATGCTGGTGGAGAGTTGATTATAACAATTTGAAATTTGTTCCTCTTTGGCTGACAAAATGCTTTCAAATGCAGCAGATTTTAACTGAAGCTCCTCCACCTGCCTTTGTACCTTTGCAATTTGGTGGTCCTTGTCCAACAAGGCTGTCAACAAAGCATGTGTGACATTCTGTACAATGAAATATTGAAATCACAGCACTTAATACACCTCCCGATCTAGTTTATAAACACTTTAGCACTTACTGAATGAGCGGCTGACGTTTCCGTTGAAGCACCTGGCAGATACATCATTGTCATCAGAGCCAGCATCACAAAGGCGAATATGAAATTCCCCATTTTGGTATTTATAAACTCAGATTTCAGTTCGCACTTTCACCCGCGTTAGTTGAACGAAACTTATTTAGATTTAAAATGCGACTGAAATCAGAATTACGATTTTGCTAAAATTTCAGCTTGGTTCAGCTATGGGCTGCTGATAATATGGAAGTGAGTCGTATGGCTCAAGTTGCTCTACATTTCGGGGGTCATGCGGGTTTCAAATATAGCTGATAAGCTGGCACACTCTCACTTCCTCGTTTGCTAAATAAAAAACGATTTTAAATTTTCTTATTAATAACCTTGACATTTCATGGTCAGTGGTTTCATGTCAGTTTCCGTCCTCCGTCCATTGAATTGTATACCATGGTGAATTCATTTGTTCATGAAGCTTACGTCCGATTTATGAATAGGCTTGTGCAATGGACGCTTGTAGCCCCAGCCAAACATAATTTTCAGAAACTGCTTAAAAGTGGGCATTATTGTCTTTATTGTCTGATATTGGCAAAGACATCTATTGCGATAGTAACTATCGTAAATTTGGCAAGCGGCGTCGTACTGTCGACGGTTGGCCTTGTAACGTTGGTAATAAGTGGAACAGAGAGGATGCAACAGTATGTTAATCATTAACTTAAAATGGCATTCGGCCCACTTTCGCTGATAACAGCTTTCCTTCGAACGATCGAAACAGCCATCGTTGTTCGTTTTTGTTCTTCTGGTCTTTGGAGATGGTTGCCTCTACGCAAGTGAAAGTTCAAGTAGGTTTAATTTTAACCGCGCCTTAACTTGCAACTGACAAAGTAACTCAGCCTAAGCAAGCAAGTGTTAAAGTAACTCTGCCGCAGTTATTGAAAGTATTTCAGCCGTCTGCCAGCAACCAATTGGCCGCTGATTTTTCTTAACACAAAAAAGTAGGTTGGCCGAAATATTGTTTTATATTATTAGTAGACCAGTGCTTTTGCGAACGAAATCTTCGACTGAGTGTTGCATTTTCCCCCCTGTCTCGTTGCAGGAGTGGCGCTTAGTTCAAGCTCAATATCTGTTCAGTTTTAGCTTAGTGCGAGTTGAGTATCTGCATAGTTTGAGCTTAGTTCAAACTTAGCATTAATTGGCTTTAGAGAACCAATATCTTTGCAGTCAGCAACATATCTTCGATCGCCTATTTAAAAGGCAGAATAACAATTCGCCTTCTGCGCCTATCTAAAAGTTTATATGCATTATCATATAGGCTTAGTTATTTAGTGTTTTTTTTGGAATGACACATGAGTCAATGTGATTTTATGTAATATCGAAAGTAGGAAAAAAAAATGCAGTATCGTTAACTAGTTGTTATGCTCGCTATATTCGTCAGTGAACCGTTTAAAGAAAAAAAATCTGGAAAAGTAAGATAAGGAAAAGAGCGAGAAAGAGTATGGCTCATATAGCTATGCCAAATATGTGATAACTGTAAAAATAATGTTCCAAGCTGAATGATAAGAGCTCAAGTATATTTTCATTGCAATTTATTAAAAACTCATGAGAAATTAATTGAAATCAAGAAATCTTACAGCTAAATCATATTCCCATCGTGGTCATTTTCAACGCATTCATGTCTTTCAATAGCAGTTGTCAGCTGTGGCTGTTTATAAACTGCAAATGAAAATCAGAAAAAGCTATATATATATAATTGATATGAATCTATGAATATACATTTACCTCCTCAATTGTGAGTTTCAAGTGGTTTTATCATCATTTGTATATATTTGAGAGAATAATACTCATCCCACCAAGCACTTTCATAACTCTCCACTTCATGGTCGTAATACATCCCATTTAGATTGCTGGAAAGAGAATAAGAGAAAGTAATAAGAGAAAATTGTACTTGAATGAGTAACAGATATTTGATTACTTACGTGGATACAAAATAACTGTACCACCAAGCACCTTTATAGAAGATCGCGTTGTTATATTTATAATCTTCATCATTGTCCTTTGTGGTGAACTTCTTTCCTACATCATAACTCATTCTATCAGTAGCGTTTCCAATATGTTTTCCTATCGACTTAAGTTCATATTTCTCCTCCTCACTTCCGACTTCAAATTTGTCATATTTAGCAAATCGCTTCCGACCATCAAACCATTCCATATAAATATAAAGTTCAAATCTTCTGTCTTTAGTTAGTTGATATAACTTTTCCAGTCCAAGCCACATGCTTCCATCCAAATCTCCAAATCCATCCTTATATTCGTTCCAATTGCGATGGAAGTCCACCTTTTCATCCACTCGCCGCTGAATGACCATCCAGCCGGGTCCGGCAATATGAGCATCGCAATAAGCATTAAAAGTTGGTATTCCAGGGAGTTTGATTTGATAAATACCCGATGATGTGGCATTTGTGGGACACAAATCTTTCTTTTCATTTTGACACTCAACGAGTCCACTTTCTCTTTCTAAAAATTCCTTGTCCTTATTTTTCAAGTTATCATTTAACTGGTTAATTTGTTCGATTTGTTGCTGGATTTGTGCCTTAGTTTTGTTTAATTTCCCTTCCTTATCATTCAAAAGTGTTTTATGTGCCTCCAGTTCGGATCGCAATAGACTTATTTCTTTATCTTTCGCTATAAAAGTGTTGTTTTCCACTTGGATTTCACCTTGCATTTCATCATTTTTCACTTTACATGATTTCGCATCAGTTTGGAAATCCACTAATAAATCTAGTTTTTTATTCAAGGTAACCATGTTGATGCTGGTGGAGAGTTGATTATAACAATTTGAAATTTGTTTTTCTTTGGCTGTCAAAATGTTTTCAAAGGCAGCAGATCTTAACTGAAGCTCCTCCACCTGCCTTTGTAGCTTTGCAATTTGGTGGTCCTTGTCCAACAAGGCTGTCAACAAAGCATGTGTGACATTCTGTACAATGAAATATTGAAATCACAGCACTTTAATACGCCTCCCGATCTAGTTTATAAACACTTTAGCACTTACCGTTTCCGTTGAAGCACCTGGCAGATACATCATTGTCATCAGAGCCAGCATTACAAAGGCGAATATGAAATTCCCCATTTTGATATTTATAAATTCAGTTCGCACTTTCACACGCGTTAGTAGAACGAAACTTATTTAGATTCAAAATGCGACTGAAATCAGAATTAAAATTTTAATAAAATTTTAGCTTGGTTCAGCTATGGGCTACTGATATGACGGAAATACGTCTTATGGCATGACTTGGCTCTACAGTTGCTCTACATTTCGGGGGTCATGCGGGTTTCAAATATAGCTGATAAGCTGGCACACTCTTTTTTCCTCACTTATTTGACTTTAAGCTTTGATAAATAAAAAACCATTTTAAATTTTCTTATTAATAACCTTGACATTTCATGGTCAGTGGTTTGTTATCAGTTTCCGTCCTCCGTCCATTGAATTGTATACCATGGTGAATTCATTTGTTCATGGAGCTTACGTCCGATATATATATAAGCTCGTCTGAAACTATAAACTGATAAACTATTTACACGTTCTGAATCAGTGTGGAGCACAGGGTCGATATAAAAATATATTTATTGTTGCTTGTCCATCTGTATCAATCTTGTTATTAATCGTGTTTGTGATTGCTCATGCTGACTTTCTGTATTTGGGATTAGCGTAGTATTGTCTATAGCTTTTAAGCGTTAACTCCACTTGTGTCTTGGCTGTCAGATGGCTTTGTGAGCAGCCCGTTATCAGTTTTCGTTTCTATCGAGAAACCGATTGAGCTGCTCTAGAAGCAAACAGAAATTTTTTTCGGTGAAAGATTTGAAGAAAATCCTC
>JBAMBM010000299.1:0-47168 GCA_037043425.1 Hirtodrosophila duncani | reverse complement strand
TCAGCTTCTTCCATATTGCGGGGGTCAAGTGGGGTAACTGATAATCTGGCTGGCATCTCTGTTATTGAAAATATTTATTTTTAACCTTGATATTTCATGTTCAAAAGTGGTTTTGCCAGTTGCTGTTCTACATCAATTTGATTTTATGCCCTTGGCACTGTGGTGTATTTACTTTTTCAAGAAGCTTGCATCTATTATATATGTATTAGGAAGCTTGTCCGATTTTATATAGATATTCATAACTTTCCCATTTTCTGTTTGTCTGTAGCAATCTCGCGATATATTGTTTTGTCAATTATTTATGCAGAATTTCTATAGTTGGGATCATTTAGAGCGCTTATCTTGATGTGTTCTCCAGAGCGTTTTCGTTAGTTATCAGTTAGGAGTGACAAGATGCATCGAATGGGCCAATTCTACAGAGAAACCAATTGAAGGCCATGGATATGAGCGTAAACTGTTTGCAGAGCTGAAATTTTGGAGAAGGCGAAAGTCTGATTTTTGTTCAATTTTGCATCTAAATAAATTTCAACATGGGAAATTTCATATTAAACAGACTGAAAACCATTTGAGAAGAAGGTTATTAGGTTAATTTCATTTGCTTTTGTTTGGAATATAAAGAATATGAAATAGTAACATAGAATATAATAAAAGAGCCTGAAATCAAGCAAAATAGAAATGTTTTCTTAGGAATAGTTGGCTGACAAGGAGTTATTGGACATTAATCACAAGTCCAAATAAAAATCTGGAAAAGTAAAGAATTGCAAAAGCTATGACCAAATATCTGGCTGCCCTTTCGTCCATGCAGATAATTATAAACTCCTTAGATTCAGTTGACCAAAAGTGTGGGGCGACAGAGTTGGCACAGATCATGTGCCCAGCAAAGCATCCACTTTAGCTACCTAACCTCAAATTTTAGTATATAGCTTCAAAGTGATTTCATAATCCTTAACTTGATTTGATAAATGCCATCTGCTGGATAAGAAGAATGTTCCTTTTGCAGCTCAAACTTATCAAGAGCACTTTCTTTTTTATCGATTTCCTTATCCTTCTTTGTTAATTGGCCAGTCAATTCTGAAATCTGTTCAGTTTGCTGGTTAACTTTTTGATTAACTTTGTCCAATAATGTTTTATTTGCCTCTAACTGAGAGTGTAATTCACTTATTTCATTATCCTTCATTGTGATGGTGGTCTCTTTGGCTTGAATTTCACTTTGTGTGAAGATTTTTAAACGAAATTTGAAAATTTAATTTTAAATAATTTGCTAAGGAAACAGAAATTACTTACAGAATTATCGATAGGGGATTCAGTAGAAGCACTTGGCAGGAAAGCCAAGGTCAGCAGTGTCAACATGACAAGGGTGAATATATAATTGCCCATTTGTATATTATTTTAGGATTTCATTCGCGAAACTTAAAAGATGCAAAATTTCACTGAAATCAAAAATTTAATTTTGTCAAAATTTCAGCTCGTGTCTGCTGATAAGAAACGGAACTGACTCGTATACTTATCATGATGTGCTGCTCCACATTTTGGAGATCAAACGGGTTCAAATACAGCTGATAAACTGGCTAGAATCATTGTCATGGGAATTATTTATATTTAACATTGATCTCAGTCAAGGTCAATGAAGAAGTTCAGTTCTCAATCTCGTATCAGTTGCTGTTCAATATGATTTGAGTTTTATACCATTCTTCAAATGATATATTCACTTTTACATGCAGCCTGATTGACTATGAAAAGTATATATAATGATTAAGTCTTTATCTTTTTGATCAGCTTTATATTGACAGAATTGTTTTTACAATTGAATGTTCCGGCAGCTGAATTGTAGATTGCAAAGTTTATCTGACAGTTCAAGTTATGCCTTACACATAACCATATAGGATCATCTTAATCGTTTCTCAAGCTTAAAACAAAATATATATGCAGTCACTTTGACTCTTCCATCTCAACTGCAAAGGTATAAACTTTCTGCTCAAGTTTTCACCTTCTGTACATTTTCATTTCCCCTGAAACCATGTTATTTTTTTTGAGATTTACATTTCGCATTCTGCTTTGCCCACTCCCCCCGTCTGAAGTATGTATATCTTCTGTCAGATTTCTCATGTTACTTTACTTATATAATATTCTCTTCTCCTGCATTTTCATTGTATTTTTTTTCTGTAGTTTTTTGTTGTTGGTTTTTTTGCAACTGGCACAATTGCAGCTTAAAACAATTTTGCATTTGACATGCGGCTGGGTTGAGTTGGGGGGGCTTTGCGGGTATGACTATATATATAGACATGGGCGTGGCAGATCTAATTACAGTCGAGGCAGGCTTAAGTGAGTAAATAAATAAAGCAAACAAATAAAACGAGCTAACAAACAGAGCGCTAACTACTTATGACAAATGACAGTGAAAGTGCATTAAGCGTTAAATTTTGTTGCCAGAGACAGAAGCGAGAAGCGAATGCGAGGCAGTGAGCGCTGTCTGTCGCATTAAATGGTTTTTATTTTAATTGTATTGTGTGAGTGTTTGCGATGTGTGTGTGTATGTGTGCTTGCAATTAAGTGGATTTTGAATTTGCATAGAACTTGACAAGTTAATAAAAAAAGCGGTACGTAAAAGAGTAAAAGGGGAGCAGATAATACGTGCGTGTAAGTGAATAGTTTAAGTTTCCCCAAAAGCATTTATAGAGCATACTGGAGATACAATGTGAATCGGAATATATATAATATATATATATTTGCGAATCTATGGTATCCTGACAATAATATAGTTTGCGTATGTTGTTAATTTCTGTTCATTCTAATGAAGTTTGGCTTTGAAAAGTGTTTCGCTTTTGTCTTTGTAGCAAACATTTCCTTCAAGGCAAGATCAAGAAAGAAAAGTATTGAGAGAGAAAATGTCAACCCAAGCCAAAGACAATATAAACATAGAGAGAAGAGAAGACAAGTCCCTATTGCTTCCCGTTCCTTCATGCTTCCCTAGGTATTATAGTGATATAATTTTCACATCTGAATCACATTGGAGCAACGGAAAAGCTTATAAAAGAAATACAAACAAAATTTGATTTTATTCGAATAAAAATTAGGTTTTCTAGTGTTCATTCTGAAGCAGTTATTGCTATAGCAGCTATATTATATAGTTTTCCGATTCAGATGCTTCTTAACATGAGTGAACATGCAGATATCAGACACATTTAGTAGAGGTTTCAGGTGGATAACTCTTAAGACTTGTGAGATTCCAAGGTTATCACACACAGAGGCGTTGCAGCCCTTATGAAAATGTTTTGAAGACTTTGTGAACGGTGGAAAAAGTATATGATTATAAACTTAAATAAAAATGCTGGAAGGTGAAAGTAAAAACTACCAAAATGTACCTTATTTACGAGCTCATCCGTAGAAGAGATATAGCATCTCACAGCTGCACTACTGGTATCCGATTCCACTCTCAAAGAAGTGTTTGCTTTAGGACAGACTCTTGATCTTGATACTAAACTCTAGTGAATTAAGTTAAGTTCAGCAGAATGTTCTTCCCCTTTGGGTAATGATATAATTTTACAGTTTGAACAAGGAATACCACACCAAGATTGAGTCTTATATGCTTTGTACTCTCTGTGTCATAGATTTGGTGCACCTGTTAGTACTACAGCTACTAAAATATTTGCCGCTTTTTTAGACAAAATCAAGTAATTAATCAAGTTGACACATATCGCCCAAAACACCACGATGCAAGCAGAATTCTATTAGTGTTCAAGGTTGAAATCTTTCTGTAGACAAACTTCTTTTATTACAATAAATGTGTATTATAATAAACGGATTCGCAAATAGTTACTCCCAGCGGTGACCTGCAACACATGAGAAATGACATCTGGATGATTGAAAAGGAAACTAGAAAAGTACTAAGACTTTTACTTTATCATAGACTTTACCTGTTATAATTGAATCTTAAGTTTTTTCTGATAGAAAAAGTCCTTTATTCATATAGTATATAGTACATCGTTCTTACAATACATAAACTAATCATAGAAAGGTCGAGCTAAGCAAAAAGAAGCAGACGTGACAGACAGCAGGAAATATCATAGTCCTACTTTTAAGACACTTCACACATATGAATTTTGGTAAAAAGACAGAAATTTCTCCTTTCTCTTTTCTTTGCGCTGCATTGTAAAGGCGTGCATTAGAACTTGGCTTCCATTCACATTCCCACAAAACACTTCAGCCTTCATCCTCACTAAGAAAATTTTTCAAGGGATTTTTCTAACAATTTTTGTTTTTGCACACAAAAACTATATAAATGTGCCTGAATCATTTTATATATGATCAAAAATGTATTAGCTCTTCAGAGGCCATTCAAAGTAAAGGAAAGACTATGCAGGAAAGACTCACAGTCTTTCAAATTTGTTTCTAGCTTTTTTTTTTGTGAATTTTAAGTTGCATGAAGCTTATAATCACAAACATTTCGAAGTCAGATCTTGTAAAATTGAGCTTTCATTAACGTCACATTGATTTGGAAATGTGTGGGAAATGTGCATTGAAGTGACCTCTTGTGAATGTGGCACGTCTTGAAAATGAATCCATGACAGGTAGCTGGCAAACTCATTTCAATTTCAATGATGCAAAACTGCAAAACCTATTGACCTACTCCAGCTGAACTATGGCTCACTTCAGTAAAAACAACAGCAACAACAACAACAACAGCAACAACAACTTGTAACGAAAGCACAAGGAGGACCAAAAAAGTGAAAAGAAGAATCAACAGCAACAGCAACAGCAAAGACAAAAACTAGTTCGATGGCTTTCACATATACGGCACTCGAGCTTGACGACATATGTACGTGGGTTCGTGCTCAAAAAGCAAAGGTGCATCAGCAGCATCAGCATTCGAGTACACCTGAGCCAGAGCCCAAGCTGAAGTCATCCTGGGGCGTCCATGTACCTTGTCTTTCAACCAGCCATATAGCCATTGTCAAGTTTTGTCGTGAGCAAACTGCCAAAAATGGCAAACAAAATGCGCCTTTTTATTTTCAGGCCAAGCATGCCAAAGCTCTTGTCCTTCTTTTGCTTGTTAGACTCTACGCGAGGTGGGGTGTTAGAGAATTGTCATGGAGCTTGGAATGTATAGAAGGAAGCGTATTCAAATCTTTTTGTAAAAGTTTGATTTAAGTTGCTTGGGGAAAAGTATTTGGTTAGATAAGTAGATTGGGCTGATTCTGAAATCACTTTGCTGTTTCTATGATTTTAAGGTAGCAGTTGTTTTTGATGTTAAGTGAATGTAAAGGAGTTGTAGTTTGATCTGGATGCAAAGTACATGGCTAGACACGTGGCTTGGGTCAATTCTGGAATCATTTTACTGATCTATAAATGCAAACGTCTGTTGTTTTTAAGGAAAATAAACCTAAATGCAACTAAACATGATCTGGATGCTCCTTTAATAGATTAGCAAATTTTATGGTACAGACCAGAAATTTATATCATATCGCTATCTTCGATGTGTATGATAAAGTAAACAAAACACTTAATATGAGAACTACCAAATATTTCAGTGGTAATGGTCTTAAATCCCTCAATTGGACGCCTTAAAAGCTTCTTTAATCATTTTGTCATACCAAAGATTGCTTAAAAATCTTTATTAACTTTCAAACTCGGTAAAAAAATCTCTGTTAAACATTTCTCCTACCAACTTGTACCCCCTGCAAATTGTGTAAAGGATATAAAAGATTCTTCAATTCTGTGGCAAAACTTATCCTCCTGCGCGTTGCCTCCTGCTTGGCCTTCGATATGCAGTTTTGAGCTCAAGCCAAGATGTCGTTGATGGCCTTTCATTGCTGCTTGCGGTCTCTGCATGTCGATGTTTTTGTGGTTACTTTTTGGCTGTTTTCAGATTTTATGTCTTGTGTGTGTGTGTGCATACATGTGTATATGTGACTATGTTTGTGGTTTCTGCTGCACTGTGAGCCATATAGTGTAGTGTCTTTTGTCTAACTTTTGCTACGTGAGTTGCATATAATTTTTTGTTTTTCTGTTTTTTTTTTGTTTTTTGCTTCTTCTGTAGCTTTAGAGTTTGTTGATAGCCCGCAACTGGCTTAGCATATTGTAGCACTGTGGACAACAACATTGCATAATATAATTTTCAGGCATACGCTGCGTATACTTGTCATCATTGCCTCAAATATGCAACAATTGCGAAGCAATGCAATTATAGGTGGATTAGGTGCAAGAAATTCTTGGCATTGTTTTGTTTATTTATCCTGCCTGATTGCCTTTTGTTTGCAATCAAGATAAATTCATATTTCTGTGAGGTTTTTGGGGTTTTGGAATTTTTTCAAATTTTTTAGATATTTATTCTTTGTTTATGCAATGGAAAAACTAAGTTACTAATTAAGTGAGAAGGCACAACATTTGTAGAATAAGTCATATGAATATCAGCTGAGTGAAATAGTTTATCTTATTATTCTCTATAACTGATGAAAGTTAGTTAGAAAGCAAAGGTATAAATTCTTAGTAAAATTTACATCGTTTCTATTCCCAAATGAGTAAACGCGGATATAGTTTATCGGCTAAAAAGCTAGTTTTTGTACTGAACGGATAACCAAATTTCAGCCGCTTCTCACAATGTAACAGCATTTGGCATATAATGTAATTTTATATTCATACTTTAGGCCTTTTGGCCGGTCAGACAGAGCGCTGTGTTTCGGGGTAGCCACACATCCGTTCATCAGCGACTTTTTAGGGATATCACTCGGAGCTGAATGTAGAGCTCCTGAGTAGCTTGGTAATAAGCTAAGCTTAGGCGTTGCATTTTTTCCAGCGGGATATGAGGTGACTTTCTGAGTCTTCCTATACATTAAGCATTTCAAATAACCTAACATTTGGTTGTGGAAAATGCTCTGAAACTAAATTTTTCATTGATTTTTTCAAAAAGTAGTGAAAATTTGACGATTTTCTTAATATAATTCTTCTTTCTGTATCAGTAAGCACCCGGAGTATGAGGCACGTCCACGGTGATGGCCAGGGGCTTGGCGTGCCTGTCGAGACGGGCGATGTGGGATCTGCTGAACCTGGCGATCTCCTCATGCACCCATGGGACGCCAAGCTCTTGATGGATTTCGGAGTTTGATGTTAGTAAATTAGCGTTCGACAAGACCCTTAGAACTTTGTTTTTGGAACCTTTGCATCACGCTGAGGTTCGAGCGGCTGGCAGTACCCCATATGGGGATCCCATAGGTCCACATGGGTTTTATTAGTGCCTTGCAAGTGAGCAGTTTCACCCTTAGCCTGAGTTTCGACCTTTTCCCAATGAGCCAAAGATGCTTCTTCAGCCTCACGTTTATCTGTGCCCTTTTGTTGACGAGGTGTTGCTTCCAGGTAAGTCTCCTGTCAATAATTATGCTCAACTGCTTGGCAGTGTTGCTTTCGGGGATTGTTGAGCCGTCCAGGGTGACTGAGGGGCAGTCTCCTCTTCTCAGAGCGAATGTGCAGTGGATGGATTTGTCTGCATTTACTATGATGTTCCACCTTTTTAGCCAGGTGCCTGTTGTGTCGAGCTGGGACTGCAGTGTGACAGAGGCGGTCTGGGGGCAGGTGTCGCTGGCAATGAAGGCTGTGTCCATGGTTAGGAGCATTTCGGGATCAAAGTTAATACATGTTCCTTTTCAAATTGCTCAAAATTAGTTGTCCGAAATTTTTGGCAATATTTGTTTAATAATTTTTGAAAAATAATTATAGTTTTAGTATTGTCATTCTTTTGGCATATCTACAACAATTAATTGATCTTTATTTTAATGAATCTTAATGCCGAAGTTTCTCAAACATTTTTGGCAAATAACTTTGTGGAAATGCTCGAGATTTCTGTGTATAAAAACTTATTTATTATTGGCCTATATTAGAATATTTTGGATACTCATCGGAAAAATAGATCGACTGTTTGCCAATGCAGAGTTTTGAGATGTTTTGAGTTTTCAATTGAGATAAGAATCGATTAGTTTCAAGCATGTACAAGACAGAATATGCTATGAAAGACAGTTTTGTATGTTTCGGTGTGAGTACAAAAGAGAAATTGAAAGTTTTAAGAGAGAGATATGAAAATTTTAGCAAAACAATATGAGCGTGTGTGAGTTAAGGCTAATGATTTGGAACTTGGTATAACTTCAAATGAAATGATAAACAACAAGCTGGAGATCTCGGAACTTATATGAAAGCATGAACTTTCATATATGGTTACCATAACTAAATGACCAAATCAAATTAAAAGTTACCTCATTTCTTTAACCTCTCGACTCTTTATAAATAAGAAAACGTCACTAAGAATTTTACCATGAAAATCAGCGAATCCAATGAAATTAAAAAACTCAATTTTGTTCTAGGCATTGCCATTGCAATCGCTTAGTTTTAACCATGTCTTGGGAGACTAAGATATGCCAACTGATGTGGCTTAGCATTCTGCTTACCTCAAAAAGAATTTTAGCCAAAGAAACTGAACAGTACTTTGTGAATAGCGCGGTTTGCAAGATGCCCTATGTGGATCCCTTTACCACCGATATCATGAAGCAATTTGAAAAGCTAACGTTCAGAGATTGTCATAATGATAGCGATTTGATAACTAGTGAATTCGATTTTGAACATAATCAATATCGCCTCTACATACACAGCGATTTGGCTGAACCACTGCTAAAAGAGGCGGGCAATGCCACCTTGGAGTGTTCCTACAAACGATTGGAGCGGAATGATGCAGCGGACTTGCCGGATAATTCTTTCAAGTGGGTCTAAATTTGTTGGCAGGAATCAATGTCGAACTGAGGCTTTTATTTTCAGAGAATTTCCCAGTCAACCGCTAAGGCATCGTTTGCTGGTGCCCAAGCATATAAACTACATGATCACCAAGTGTTATATACGCAATGAAACGAATGTTGTGAAAGTCCTGCAAGAGGATGGCTTTAGCTTTATACAGAATCGTCTAAGCAACGCAGAGCTGAAGCGAAATGCTCGCTATTTGAATGAGGCTTCAAAGCCAAGTGTGATTATCATGGGCCTCGACTCCACCTCACGTATGAATTTCCGTCGCACCATGCCTGAGTCCTTCAAATATGTCAGTCAACCTGGTTGGTATGAAATGCAAGGATATAACAAAGTGGGAGACAACACTTTACCCAATTTGTTGGCCATGTTTACGGGTCACTCGGGAATGGGCATTTTGAAAAGGTTTTGCTACGTTTTTGAAAAGAATTGTGTGGATCGATTGCCCTTAATCTGGAAGGACTTCAAAAGGGCCGGCTATACGACAGCCTATGGTGAAGATTGTGCGGACAAGAGCACCTTTAATTTTATGCAACCCGGTTTTATAAAGCCACCCACTGATTACTATCTGCGACCCTTTACGGTGGCCCTGGAGAGGACCTTAAACATCGAATATCACTTGGGAAATGTCTTCTGTGTGGGTCGTCATCTGAGCTTCAGCTATGTCTGGGATTTCGGTAAACAGTTCATCGATCGATTTGTCCATAATTCTCCCATGTTTGGTTTTCTTTGGAGCCAAAGCTTTACGCACAATTATTTTGTAGGACCCACCGCCTTAGATGATCTATTTCGCCAGTATTTCAATCAATTTGAAAAGTCCGGCTTGTTCAATCGGTCAATTGTCATTCTGATGAGCGATCATGGTCATCGCTTTGATACGATCAGAAAAGCCAAATCCGGTTATCTAGAAGAACGTTTGCCCATGATGTTTATTTATGTGCCGCCCTGGTTCCGTAAAAAGTATCCGCAGTATGTGAAGAATTTGCAAGCGAATCGCAATCGTTTATCCTCCAATTTTGATGTCTATCTGACTTTGCAGCATTTACTTCATCTAAACATTAACTCTGTGGAGGACTTGAAGAAGAAGGCTCAATCAGCAGATTGTGAAAATTGTCAATCGCTTCTCTTTGAGCTGCCGTTCAATCGCAGCTGTGCCCAGGCTGGCATTGAGGAAACCTGGTGCTGTTGTCAGCCATCTCAGACCATAACCACACAGCCTCATGCTAAGAAAATCATGAAGGCCATTGTAAAACACATGAATGAGCATCTGGTGGCGAGAAATCTCACTCATCTATGTACGAACTACACCTTGAAGCATATGCATTAAATGGATCGCAAAGTGATCTTGGCCAACGATTCAAGGCCTGCTGATGCTGATGAACATTTTTATATTGCTCACTTCAAGACGCGTCCAAATTCAGCTCGATTTGAGGCCACTGTGCGTTGGAATAATAGGACAGGTGTCTTGCAAATGGATGTGGAGGAGATAAGTCGTATAAATTCATATCAACGGGATGCCATGTGCATAAATGACAAGAATGCCCGTAAATATTGCATTTGCAAAGATAGCTTAAGGAAGCGAAAGATATCTCACATACTTAAAGATGCAAAGAGGTCGACTAATTCGACAAAGGCAGAAAGTTAAACTTAATCTTTCACAGGATTCTTAGAGGTTTTACTTCGTTTTGAAATCTGTTAATGTGGTTCAATAAGTTATTTCCCATACCTAAAATTTGCTATATAAATTTGCAATACAATAACATATTTTGAATAAGCGCGCCCCTTTTTTTATGGAACATAATTTCATATGATAATTTCGATCATATGAGGTTATTCTTTTATAGTTTGCTATATCAAATGAAGACAATAATAGCCCTATTCAGTAGCTATCATATGGCTGATGCGCTGGTACCTCTCCCTAAATATTACCAGCATGACCCCCAGGTTACTGCAGTCTGGAGTTTCATCACTTAAAAGAGATCACATGAACAATGATTATAACAAACGATGCTTTGGAAGTAAGCTATGTGTCACAAGGGTCTCCTAGATCAAGCTAAAGATCATTAGATAAACCAAATGTTACATTTTCGAAGAGATGCTTAGTCTAAAACAGTCTTTTCTATGATTGAATTATATACGGTGGTTTATTTGAGCGAGTGGCCCACTTGTTGATGAAATCGCACGTTCAAATGACTCAACACATATATATGTCATGAAACAAAGACCAGAGATAGTTCAATGCGCAGCTCCCTTAATCGACAAAAAGAATGATAGAACAATGACACCATATTTAAAGCTGAATTACATTGCAATATACGAGCCCCAACCACTATTAATTCGTACGGCAAGCTATTTTAGGCGTATGCGATGTCTAACATACGATATTTACCACTCTAATGCAGATATCATATATAAATCTATGTTTTCTGAAAGACAATTTTATGCTCTTTACGATAGTAGAAAAAACAAGAACTACAATAACATTACTTTATTCAAATGTCTCGCTTAGCTAACAATCTGACCACTATTAATTCGTATGATGCATAAGCTTAGCTTAGAATCGTGAGACGATCAATACAAAGCAAACAGTGTAACACTATCTAGTTATAATCTGTAAATAATAATGCAATGCAGAAGGGAAATAGTGGAATTTACCTAATTGCACAGAACTAAGGAGCTTAGTCAAAGAATATCATAAGTCTGGAAAGACATTTGGTGAAATAGCAAAGCAATTAGGCTAGGCCATCTTTGAGAGAAATAGAAAAGCAGCTCGTGACAAAAGAGCCCTGGCCTCATTTGTGAAGATTGATCGCCGTCAAAGTGATGGAAATGTGGCATCTGAGTGGCCCAATTAGAATAGTGTTTAGCGCACCTGCAGTTGAGAGATATTATATTTCGGTTCTATAAAGAATGTATGTATGTATAACTATTGCTTGCGCTTCCTCCAAAGAAGAAGCGTTTACACACAGTCCAGATCTCAGTCCAATCGAAAATATAAAGAGAATAATGAAAAAAATCTAAGAAACAAGCCTCAAAGAACCCTTGCAGATTTAAAAATGAACCTTAAAGATTTTTTTGAATTCTTTTTCAATAGACTCATGCCAAAATTTACGGAAATCTGTGCCAAAGTGTTGCAAATGCTTTGTAAAGGACAAAGGAGATGTTTCCCAATATTTATATTAAAAACATATATATTCTTAAATCAAATAAGACAAAATATAATGACGCGTACGAATTAATAATGGTCACATTTATGTTATTAGTTAAGCGAGGCATTTGAACAAATTAAGGTTATTGTTGATTCGAATTGTGATTCGAACAACAACGAATCACAAGAAGCCTTTTTCTTCTATCTTGAAGAGCATAAAATTATCTTCCTGAAAAAAAAATGTATATATGATATTTGCAAATATCGTATGTTAGACATCGCATACGCCTAAAAAAGCATGCCGTACGAATTAATAGTGGTTGGGTCTTGCAGAATAAAAAAGCTATAAGCAGGACAGACACTATAACTGTCATGGCTATATGAACTCGTTTTATCTTGAACACGTTTGAGACAGTGCTCGATGTTTGACTCACTCGTATATATATTTCGTTAAGCAAAATATACACAAAACCAACGAACATGCTACCATGACAAATATTTGGCTCACTCGACGATATATCGCATATGCAAATCAAATGAACATATATGATACTTTTCTCTATAGTTGACTCACTCGTAGATATAATTCGTAAGCTGCCAAGTTTCACTTTATATTTGCTGTAAATATCAAAAGTATTTATTATGCCTACGAACGATCCAGATGAAATGATCTGAATGATAGTGAAAACTGCATCGAAATAGTTTTGCTTCATTTAAAAGATCTAAGGGTTCAGAGGGAAATACTATGTTTTATACTATATCTATACCTAAAGACTATATATCAACTAAAACACCTATGCGAATGCATTACTCATTTAGATCTCCCTCTATTTATATTTCCAACCCTCACCCCATTTAACACCCATGACCGCCGCCCATTATCCAACTTGAATCAGTTTACTCGCCACTTTATTTCGCTTCATTGTTTACGCCTGCCGCAAACTGCAAGAGCGTCTTTTAAGAAAGTTTTTGCTGCTACTTCTGCTGCGAGTACTGCCGCTTATAATACAATTTCCATATAATTTAAATTCATTTTTCGGCAACGCCAGAGCCATAAAACTTTTGGCTGTGGCTGGGCCATGGCTTGGCTTGGCTTGACTTGACTGCAGTTGCTCCGCCTGGCCATGGCCATGGTTCTGTATGAGAGTGCATGTATGTAAACATGAGCTTATTTTGTATCTAGATGGTGGTGGTATTGTTGTCTTGGCGCTGCCGCCGGCTCAACATAATCAACATTGCGTATACGCAACGTGGTTGTGGCTACAGCGACTACCAGTGCTCTTTTTGCTATTGATATTGCAGATAATGCCATAAAATTGTGCAAATATTTTTCGAGCATTATTTTGCCAGTTGCTATTCTCGTCTCCCTCTCACTCTCTCTCTCTCTCTCTCTCTCTCTCTCTCTTTCTTTCTCGCTCTTGCTTGTGGCTGCTGTTTTTTATGAAATAATACTCGTATTTCATTTTTGCCTTTATCAGCGCATCGTCTGGCTTGACTTGTCTTGACTCTGACTCTGACTCTTACTCCTACTTTGCCTGTGTCTGTGTCTGTGGTTGTTTTTGGTGTGTTGTCCTGCTCCTTGTGCCTTGATTTTCAATTTGCTGTTGCTTTTGCCAACCACTCCACAGATTGTTTTATGAGCGTTTTGGGCTCTGTCTTTTGTTTTGCTTTTGACTTTCGCGTTTAGATTATAAATGTTTGGCAAATGTTTTCACAATAGTGAGTTCTTGTTGGTGTTGTTGTTGTTGCTGTTGTTGATTTCTCTTACTCTCTGCCTGACCCTGACTCGCCCCCATCTATCTCTCTTATAATGAGTTTCGGTTTGTCTTTCAATGTGCCCAAGTGCGCTTAAGTTTGCTTTCGTTCGTACTTTTTGTGCTGCTGCCACTTTTGGCTGGCAAATACAAAAATATTTGCCCAACATACATTTTATATAATGATAATATTTATGCACATTATGTGTGTTTGCCTCACTTAACGTTTCGGGTCATAAAAAAAGGTTAATGAAACATTTATATGCATATATTCATGCACATATATGTGTGTGCGTGTGTGCGTGTGAGCGTGTGAGCCTTGTATAGGCCTATTTGGTAATCAGGCGAATAATTTATGCGCATTTAAAATCGATTAAAATTGATTTTTAATCACTTCGTTGTCGAGGGGCTGCACATGTTGCAAAGCCATAAAAGTCATTCGATGGGGGGCTGAAATTGTCTATAATTTGTAGCATGCTGCTGGCGGGGCAGAGGTTCGTCAAAGAATTGAGGGAATAATGTGAACCAAAGTTAGATTTAACAATTTACAAGTTGACTAAGCGGCTTTGCTTTGCAACCTTGATCAAAATTACATGTCACTTTCATAGCACAACTGACAAACTGAACAGGATGAATTGATGGAGAACAAGTGAATAGAAACAATTGACGCAGTTTCTTTAGCAGGCTGGAGGGGTTTAGAGAGTGAAATATGTTGATGGTTTTTGGAAATAACTGAATTATTTGTATATTTTTGTTCGACTTAACATGAGTTCACCTTTTGCGATTAGGACAGTGCTTACAAAATCTCGGCTTATTTTTATGTAAATTTCTAGTTCTTTGTGAAGAGTTTTAAGTGTTAATTGATATACCTCATGTGTAAATTTATTTACCAATATTTTGTACAAAAATGTAACCCATTTCTAGATTGCATAAAAACAACAAGGAGCGTGAATTGAATCCACTTGCATTTGATGATGTTCATCGTTCTGTTTCGATCTGCCAACTTTTGTCACATCAAAAAACCAAACTCAAGTGGAATTGTGAAGAGCTTTTCGAAGTGGAAGTGAAATTGCAATTCGATTTGCTTTTCAAACCACAGTGGAAACTTGATCTGGCATGATCATTTATAGATTTTAAGTTTTAGCATTTCTCTCCAGCATGGGTTTATGAAGTAATATAAGTAGAAGAACTTACATCTTTTGTGTTTGTTCATTTTGTAAATCACTCTTTACTTATGTTTAGGCTGAACCTCTTTGGTCACCCAAATTTTGGTCCAAATCGGATGTTCGTCAGTAGTCTTAGAACTCAATAAGTTACCTTTTTAAAACTCGTCTTCTAAGCCCGCTAGGGTTACATCACAGATGCCTCAGGGTGCCTTTCTTTTCACATTGTTTATTAACCTCAGGTACTATCTCATTCTCGCATACAAATATATGCCGACGATCTTAAACTGTGTTTCTATTTTAGAAGTTTCGCCTCCCACTGTAAATTTCAAGATGATCTTGAGACCATCCTATCGTAGTTAGGTGACCTTGTTAAATCGGGCAAAGTTATATCGTTCTGTTGCAGCATGTCGCTGTAGACATCGAGACTTTTTGATAATGGGCCTCTTAACAAGGGCGTAGCCAGCTTTTTTTTTACCATTTTAACATAGATGTGCTCTTCCGGAAAACAGAAATTAAGGTTCTCGGAGTTGACAGTAAGTTCTTGCTTATTGAGCATAATCCCTAAAGCTTTCTCTATGCTAGCTTTTATCAAACACCATTCCGCAGCCTTCAAGATTCCTCATATTGATACCACTGCATTATAATGTGCCCATTCCACCTTATAGGTAAAGATATCATACACCTCTCTACATTGGATGACAGATTGCGTCTCTTCTTTTAATTATTGCCCTGGTCTGCTAGCGCGGCTTAACTTTCGCGTACCGCCGTGCTTTGCGAAAGTCCGTTTTCATATTGGGAAATGTCGGACGGCATATTCTACAAGTGAGCCCATTGTGATTGGCCGCGCCACTCGGCCGATTGGGCGGGAGGTGGTAGCTTCTAGCCCGGGCTTCGCGCGTAGCAAGCCCCGCGGCTTGGTATCGTGGATCCACTTGAACGTGCAGTCCCGATGTTCGAGATACTCTTAGTGAAATTTGCAGTGAATTGAGAGTTGCATGGGACAGCAGTGGCTCTTCTGACTACGCCTTGCCTTTGCCTTTGCTCACATCGATACCGAGGCTTATTTTGCTTCTAAATTGATATATGTTTTACGCTTGTCTCTTATTATCCTTTTAAAGGGAGCGAGGGAGTGCGTGTTTTACCGTTTACGCCTTTCGTGTGGTGTCCATCTGGGTTTGCTATCTTTTAGGGGACACTTGGACGTACTGTAAATTGTACGTCAACGTTCTGTTATAAAAACAAAAGTTTTAAAAAGTTCCACTTACGTTCGCTGGATCGGGAAAGGAAATCTTCTTTAATTAAGTCAGCCATTGCTCGCTTCATTTATAGGAAAAGGAAATCTGGCTGCACTTCCCTGAGAAAGAAACGAAACTAAATCCGGACAACGTCTGTCATAAGTGTTAATTTTTCCTTTAAGTGTGAATATAGCGTTTTGTTGCCTAATATCAGAGCTCTGTTTTGAACTCCGCTGCGATCCAGAAACTTTGAAACCTTATTCGATGGTTAACATTAACATAACTCCAGCTGCAAATAGCTGCAAATTTTGCCAACGCTTCATGGAATTGAAGTCGAAAAGTTAGTTAAATTATAGCACCATAAATTACCAAACATATTTGCTTACACTCGCATTCATCTTTCTATCTAAAACCATTTATTTTCACTTCTCCTTTACAGAGTTCGCAATTGGGCGCTAAAATTTGGCGTTGATCTATGGGAATTTGGACGACAGTTTACCAAAATGAATGAAATCAAAAATGTAAGTGCATAAATCTAAGCTATAGCCCACTATATATACAAGCATATGTCGGTGAAAGCTTTAACATATGTGCAAAGCCATAGAAATATATAATACTTTGACATTTGTTAATGGCTTTGATTAACTATTTGTGCGGACTTAGACGTACTTACTCGCACCAGAAAGGCAAGTTATCGATAAATATGCAGACATTTGCTGGCTTTGTGCAGGGATTAAATCAAACCAAATGTGCCAATTTTTCATTATTGCGGTCTACGTTTTCCCTTCAGTTTTCCAGCGGTTGTTGTTGTTGTTGACGTTGACGTTATTTCTAATGCAATTTAAACACAAATAAAGCTAATTGAGATGAAGGGAGCTGGAACGGGCATTTAGGGGGGTCTGGCTGCCATTTGGGTTGGTTTAAGTCTCGGGCTGAGTGTGCTGCTATCTGTGTTAATAAGCATGGTTGTGTTTGGCTTTGGTTGAGTGCGTATGGGCGCCGTCACAGGGGCAGATGATAGGGGGTGTGGCGAGTGTTGGGGGAGGTTGGGGTAGGGTGTTCTTTGGGATCTGCTCTTTATCCAGTCGCGTATTTTTGCGTTTAATCAGACGTGCATGAGTTAGTGGGCTGCCTTTATTATGAGAATCAGCGTGTAAGTCACTGATGTCTGTGTGTGTGTGTGTGTGTGTGTGTGAGGCACACATTTATACGAACATTTTTCAAACCAAACATATAGGAAAATTAAAGTACTTGATACCTAAATGTAGATGCTCTAACTGCTGCTTTTGCATTCACTCGTTGAAGCTTACATTTAGCTTAGCTTCAGTCTGACTCAGTTTCGCTTTGCTTTGTGCATAATTTATAAGAGCAGTTCATCTAATATTTATATAGTTCATCTTCTAAGAAATTGTTCACTAATGACCAAGATCAAAGGCAGTAAAGCAGAGCAGGTTTTCCGGAAACTTATCATTGTCTTACAAATTCAAAACTTCTAACTCAGGGATTTATAGTGGCGACGAATGCCTAAAATTGATCTGCCTTTTGTTTTCAGATCTATTTCTTCTGATTCCAGGTTACAGGGTCAGACTTCTTTTACTCAAGCACATGCTTTTGTCCATCAGCAAGCTCTTGGAGAACTAGTTCTTTCTCCATTTGCTTCTTTTTTTCATCTCAATTGACGCTTAAGAATTGTTCCAACCAAAATAAATATCAAGCCAGCTTTTTTTTGCTATCAGTGTGACCAGACTCAGCCTGCGTTGGCATGTATTCCGAATGGCATTGCCATACAGCCTTGCCACTCATTCACAACATGTTAAAATAATGTTAAAGGGCAGATGAGAAATGAAATATATGAAATGATAAGTTATCTGCCTGCTAACCTTCTCCGTTGTTTGTCGTGAACTAAATCTTAATTTATCGATAAGATGTTAAAGCGGATCTTCCTTAGGTAATTAATGAAATCAGAATTACAAAGTAGATATGTATATAGGTATATTGCATAAATATGATGTTGTTGCTCTAAAGACAAAGTATATTGATTAGAATAACCTTTTGTTTACTCATCCACTGACCTTGAGCCGGCTCAAATATTATGTGTCTTCAATTCAAATATTCAAATTTTAAATAAGAAACTGAAATGAAAAATAAATATTACAGCAATGATATCTTTTAGTTCAATTCATGCCTGTTTGGAGAACAACGCATAGCCTAAACCATAAATCTGAGAGCTATACAATTTTCATACAAGCTATAGTTTATTTCGTAGGTGCTTACTAAGGCGGTTGTTTTTATTAGAAACTGGTGACAGAACTAGTTTGAAATCAAAGGCAAAGTTTATATGGGAGTGATTTATTTCACCTCCGTAAAGTATGCTACAAATCGGAAAACTGCGAGCAAACATTGTAGCATTCTTTTATATACAAGGAGGCAACAACAATGCCGCTTAGACACATATAAGCTGAGAAGAATAACGTATTTGGTTCTCTCTTTCTTTTCTTTCTGTTCTTTATACTTGAGCCTAATTGGAGAAGAAAACGGAAGTACCCAGAACAATACTTGCCTAAGTTGTTAGTCTATATAACATGATACAGCTCTCTGTTCTGACTGAGTGCTTAGCTAAAGTCACTATTAGAAAAGCTTAGGATCAACGCTCAGAGCAACCCATATTAGCAACGAAGCTGAGTTGTTCACATCAACTAGATTTACTCTCATAGCTGAATACTAAGAGAATGTTTTGGAAAATTCAAACTGCAAAATGGATCAAAGTTGGCATCATAATTTGCATGTATAACTTTACGATTCTCCAATCTAAGCACCAACTAGATTATATAACATAGCTGAACAGTAATAGAGTGTTTTTGAAAATTCTTACTTCAAACAGTCAACATTTTGGGTCAAACCTAACATATATATATGGTTCTATCTGTCTCCAGTGTAAACATACCCTTTTTCTGGTAAGTGTATAAACATCCGCAGATAGCGAGTGTAAGCAGGGGAAAGGGCCTGGTAGGCAGGGAGGGAGCATTCACAGGCCCAGCTATCGAGGCAGGGACCCAGCTAAAATGCAAATAAATTTGCTGGCTGTGACTGTCATTGAGTCTGTAATTGTCAAGTGCCTTGTTGCTTTTGTTGTAGTTGTTGCTGCTGCTGCTGTTGTTGTTGTTGTTGTTGTTGTCTGTATATATGGTGGATGCTCTGCTTTCTGCCTGACTGTCCCTGTCCTTGGCTGGGCTGCTGCTCTGCCGTTGACAATGTTTGTTTGTGTTAATTTAAAGCGCACGTCGCGAAAAAAGGAAAATGAAAACCAAACGCCCAGATTGAATTAAATATCAAGCATACGCAATGTTGTTGTGCGCTCTGTGTAAATGAAGGTCCCAAGAGAGTGTGGCGGGGCCATATGTGAAGTTGGCATATGTCCTATGTGTGTCTGTCTGTGTGTGGGAGTGTAGTATGTACAACACTTTTTTAGGCCTTCTGTGTGCGTTTTATAAACATTATGTCATAACAATGCTCGCGTGCGTGTGCATGTGTGTGTGTGTGTGTGTGTGTGTAAGTATGTTTTGGGCTGTGTTAACGCCTTTTTTGCATTGCCAGCGACCTCCATTGCTGGTTATTGTTGCTGTGAGGGTAATAAATTGTGTGTTTAATAAAATTATTGGCATGCCAAAACAGAAAAGGATTCGCAATTGACATGGGACTTGGGTCGAAGGTGGACGACGATATTGGACTTATAAACATCATGCCAAGAGGCAGTTTTGTTTTTTTTTTGTTTTTTTTTTGTTACTTTTCCCAGTTGAATAAATGCTAATGAATGTAAAGCAGTTGGGTTAATGTGAAAGTAGAAGGATTTTTATTGATAGATCGAGGATTGACAGTTGTTTTACTTACAAAATTTGATTTGGCAAAATGGAACCAATCGGTGCTGGGCAGAGTACAGACAAAGATGAAGAGACGCTGATATATTTGCCATAGAGTTTAGTTAGAATCGAGTGTGTAAAGCAATGGATATGACTTAAGGAGGTATGAGTTATGTTTATGACTGTATTGGGAACTGGAAATATTGAATCGAGTTAGGTTAACTAAGAAGCTCTAGTGTAGACATAAGACGCTATATGGTAGATATATTTGGCCTTAGCAGGGTGACTGCATTTTCAGACCAACTGGCTAGAGAAAACCAGATTATGAAATCGTTTGCTATGAGGAAAGATTCTTAATTACTCAATAGAAATTTTGAATATCTTATGAAACTTTTCATTAACTTTTCATACTCATTGAATAGAACATTCACGCAGGTCTAATTGTTTGGGTATACAAGAAAGGGAGACAGAATTTTTTCAGTATTTATCATTCTTGGGGTGGCTCATATTTGATAGATAGATAGATTGTCTGGCAGAAACTCTCGGGCTTATCAGCCGTTTTTGGTGAACGAGAACTACGCTAATTAAGCAGTTTTTTGAAGTAGTTTTTTCCAAACTTGATAAGTAAAATTGCATATTTTGTTCCTCGTAGAATAGCTACAAGCTTTTTCCACATTCTTGAGCTACATTTTGGGTCCTATCTTCTAACTATAACAATCAGGTCTGCATTAAAAACTCTTTTGAAATTAATTAGTAATTAATTCATTCACATTGTTCTTGAAACTCGTTCTACATATAGCAGATTCTGGTGCATATGCAAAATTAAGCTTCAACATCATTGTGCTTGCAATACGAAGACCAGGGTGTGTGAGTCTAAGCTGGCATTTGAACTTGAAGTTCCCGCTCTCCAGCTAGATCAAGTGATCAAGTGCAAGTGATCGCTTATTAGTGACGAGCGGGGTGCGTGAGTCTGAGATGGCATTTGAACTCGAAACTCCCGCTTTCCAGCTAGATCACGGCCGCTCTCTAAGCGATAGCGTCACTGCAAGTGATCGCTAATTAGTGAGCCACGCACTTCTAGCTGACAAGCGCGATGCATGAGTCTGAGATGGCTTTTAGACTCAAAACTCCCGCTCACCAGCTAGAACTACGCGGCTCACCAAACGATGCCTACCTTGGAAGCTCAATGATGTTGAAGCTTAACTTTGCATATGTAGGAGTGTTATCAAGATAGTGATGATAGTGAGAGCAAATGGATCTCAAAATAAGATTATGGGATCTTCAAATGAGAACAAACGAAAAATGATAACATCGCTTCTTGAAATGAGAACGTTTGTTTTTTTTCCAGAACGCAAATTTTCGAAAGCCTTCTTAAATTAATGCAAAATGTTCTTGAAATGAGAAGATATTGTTCTTGAGGTATCCAAGAACGTTCCTGATAACAAAAGTTCGTTCTATAATCGAGAATATCATTCACAATATAGGAAAAAACGAAGTTACCGTATAAATGAGATAGAAAATATTGATTTTATAATGATTTTGGTATATTTTGAACGATTTTAGTAGTGTACTAATGCTCATAGATATTGTTAATAGTTTGCTCTTCTTTGAATGTGAGCAAACCAGTTCGCTTTGTTTTGTTTTCTGTTATCGGGCTTCGTATCGCACTTTACCCCATACTTTTTTGAGAACATTTGAGCGGAAGGTGCGTTTCTTGAGTCTGTTAATTGCGCTTATAAAGCTCTGCGTCTGCGTGTCGTTGTGGGGCCACTTGAACTTCAACTCGTTGTAGATGGTTCTATGAGATTCATTTTTTTTATGAATACCTCATGGATTTGAATGCTTTGCTCTAATATCGAATATTTAAGTTCATCCTGCTTATGGATGGAAAAACTGTTTAAGACGATAGTTAATGTATATAGATGTTGATATAAATTATGTTAAATAGACACACAGAGAAACTTATATGCCTCTATCAACTGAGTTTTCCATGTTGATGCAGAAAATATACATGCGAAATATAAGTGAAATATAATCCTTAACTGAAAGCGAATAAGTTCTCGTCAGATGATTTTCAAGATAGAAAAGTATAACTAACATAACTCTTTGCTCCTTAAGGCTCTTAAAGTGTTCACCGGCTAATGATGTCTTATATGCCCACCTGAGATTCTGACCTCAAAGTAACAGAAAAATGTTAAACATAAGCTTGAGCTTATGCTGTTCTGTGGCTCTAGCTCACTCGTGTCAACTACATTAAATTTCCACATTAAATTGTCATTTCAATCTGTCTATTTTATATAGATATTCTAAACCAGATTTACGACCGTTTTCTTTTTTTTTTCTGACCTTCCAATCCACATGGAAACGAAACCAAAATCATATTAATTCAATAATGGACCAACGAAATCTTATTTTCTGCCTTCGCTCTTTGGGCCTGACACAATTTCATTGTATTCAGGCTGACAGTTGTCCTTCAAAAGAATGTAAAGAAAATTAAAAAGGAAAACAACAACATTTAGTGTGGGGTGTGGCCGTTCCCAACTACAGTTTTGTGTCCTCTCCTGCACATCCTCTGCCCTGTTGCTGTGCTTCCCGTTTGGCATTTTAAAGTAGCATAATAAAATGTAAAACAAATGCAGCGCACACGTTCAGCTATGTGAAGATGCGGAGCAGAATGGCTGCCAAATGTGTGGAAAGGTGAGGCAGGATTCAAGGCATTGCGGCGGAAGTGTGTGCTTGTCTCTCTCGCTCTATGTGTGTGTGTGTGTGTGTGTGGAATGCCTGTGCGTGGCGCATATTCATTTATTTTATTTTTCGTATGCGTTGCTGGCAAACGTTTTACGCTGACTAGCTAAAAAATATCTACCTAAGCCATGAAATATGTTGTTCAGACAGAGACCCCCACCCCCACCAACCACACAACACCCTCGCCCCTCAAAAGAGGAACAAAAATAAAATGAAAATTATAAAGGAAAAACAGCTCAGATGCAAAGGTTCTGGAACTCATATTTGTATGGACTAAACTAACCTAAGCCTTGGCGCTGAGTTGACCTCAAAGAGAGCAGACAAAAGGTGGACATGTGCGTTGCTGTACACTGTAGGGGACAGTTACAGGTGTTGTGAAAAGACTATACAAGTCAGAGCATAGAATATTGGAAACATTCTTCGAATCGAATCCGTTCTAATTCTCCGACTTTTCTCGGCTGTAAACCAAACCATAAGCTGAACCAATTGTAGTTAAATCGAACTGATATTCTCAGTTGAGTTCAAAACCTTAAAACCTGTTGTTGTTTTCTTTCTCTGTATGTTACGTATGTATGTGAATAGCAAGAGCAAAACGTATCCCATCCCCAGCAAACTAATTTTCTTGCGTTTTGCTATGGGTTTTATTATGGCAAATCAACAGGCAAATGTTATTTGGGGTTCGTGAACGAAGGGCGCCAATGTAATCTGGTTTATATACATATGTACATATATGAGAAAAATCGAAATTGAGCTTGAATTGATGATACACTTTAGTTGAACATGTGATTGGAGCCTTGAGCTAAAGTTCAGGCAGCGGAATCCTCATAAATATGAGGTGAAATTACCCAATGGGTTGAAATCTGTGGCCCGAAGACTTCGAAAACTTATAAAGGTTTGCCCTGAATGTGTTTCTCTGGCTTTTGATTTCTATATCGTTCATGTTTTCAAATAATTGCTTGAATTACTTCGAAACTCTTCTCATGGCTTGGATTGTTCATGCTTGCCCTGAGATGGTTTATTTAGAAAAATGTAGGATTGAGTTCATAGGCAGAATATGCTGAATATATAAAACTATTTAGAATGGAGTCGAGTTTTGGAACAGCAGTACTCTCAGCAGCCATTCAATCTTTCTGCATCCGAGAAGCCACATATTCGAATGGAGTAATTAGGAATTACAATCTCAACTTGACCAAAGTACTAACAACAGAGTCATTTATATAAGTGAGAGATCGAAGTGTTAAATATGGAAAACTGGTGGATAATACCACACCAGACTCGAACGTTAGGTATGTTTTCTGCAAAGACTGCTGAACTACCAATTTATATCTAACTATTTCAGATATGCATAAACAATTCCAAGTTAAATCTGTTCTGAAATGAATACACTTTCATTAACTTCGGCATTCTGAGTTGTTTGAACTTCTACTTAATGAAAAAATCACTTTCATTTCCTGGCCAACCAACCTCATCCTTACCTTTACCTTGCTCCTCCACCCACAGCCTTATAGAAAGTCTTGAAAGTGCAGCTAAAAGAGTTCTCCCCACTGCAATTACAATCAACATGAATTCATCCTACAGTTAGTTTACTTTTACCTTCAATATGCAGAGCGAGCGATGGCAAAAAAAAGAAAAAGCAAGAGGAAGGCAAAATGAAAAAAGCAGAGAACACAAAAACGAGTAACGAATGCCAAGTACAAGTGTAGCATAAGCAAGTACAAATAATTTGCAAGCTACTTACGGTACAGGCTAAGAAAAGTCAAGAAGAACACTGAGTGGGAGAGAGAGAGAGTGGAGAAAAATAAGAAAAAACGACAGCACGCGCCAATTTTTACTTGTTTTCTTCTTTTTTTGCCTTCATTTTTGCCATTTTGCAGTTAAAAAGTTTTGTATTACGTGCAAAATGAGCGCACGCTGAAATTTATTTGCATGAAAAGAGAGAGACAGTGAGAGGAGAGAGAAAGACATTGCTTTTGCAATTTCAACTTGAATTTGACCCATATTTCATTGCAAATGGAGCAAGATAAAGCAGCGGAGAGGAAGAGTGAGAGAGAGAAGCGAACGTGCTGATAATGATCACAATAGCGACTCTATCATCAGCTTGGACACATCATCATCATCAGCATGAGCATCATCATCATCACCATCATCATCATCATCATTAGCAGCACATCATCATTTGCCATAATGGCATCGGAGTCGAGACACAAGACCTACACAACGCAAACATATTTACATGTATGTATATAACGCATACGCCACGTTTGCCGCGACCAAGCACACAACGACATTGCCTGTCACTTTTGGCTACACAAATGTGTAACACTTTGTGTGCTGTCATGCCAAGATGTGTCTGTCTGCCTGAGTGACTGAGTGCATGAGTGGAGTGAAGTCGAGCCTAAGCCGCCTGTTTGGCCTTAGAAAGGGTAACAGAACATCAGAAGCGGATTGGCGCGTAACTGACAATTGAGCCAACCAACTGGCAAATGGCAATTAAATAAATATTGAAAAAAATCTGTAAAGATATAACAAGATACCTTTTATACTACCTTCTGTTATATTGTATAAAATAGTTCCTAAGGAAGCCTAGATATAGGGAATTGACTTAATATGAAGTCAGGTAAGAGATGTGACCGCTTTCCCGCACTAATGGGTTGCTCATATAATATAAACTGTCAATGAAAAGCTGCATATGCGTGTGTCTATAGTTGGATTATCTTTAATTCCTAACGTAATCTTCCTTTAGTTCAATGCATCTATCATAATTTGTGTAATCTTTTCAAATGTGCAATGGGTTTCTCAAGGAACCCCAAGGAGGCGTTTGTTTCATTGACGATATCTTCATTTAACCTAAATCTCTTCCCTATTCTTCCGGTTTCGAACAGAAACAGAATGCAGTCAGAGAAAGCGACATCTGTAGAATATGCTGGTTCCTGTTCCTACTCCAATTCATGGATTATGGCCATGGTGACGACACAGGGTTACTCCCTTGCATAATTTTGACCGAATAAATCCTTTTTCATCGATGAACGTGGTCTCGTTTTACTTCAAATCAATAAGGGAACTGCCCGAAAGCTCTGAATGATATTTTATGTTTGTTATGTGATCTCCACTGTAGGTTGATTGATCCACGTTTCCTCTACGGTAATGATATGACACAACAACTCGTACGGATTGCGGTTGAACATAGCCAAACTGTCTTTTGAAGTAGTCACACCGTTGCGCTTATGGTGGCGTGTGAGCAATCGTGCAGATAGCACATTCATTCTCCGATTGCAGAATATTTGTCTACGGACTTAATGTTCAACTATTCATTTCAAATGCTCAGTTGACATCCTTATAGTCTCAGCCACCTCACGCGCTTTCTCTCTGCGGTCGTTGAATATCACTCCATGATTCTTATCGCTGATGTCTGACTTGACGACCTCTTTTGGGCCACCTGAACATTCGGCGTCGCCTTTCCTGGTGCTGCCATAATCGAACTTAGCCAATGAAATTAATAGAACAGAGCTTCTATGATATTTATCAAGCCTTTCATTGGTTTCAAAGATGATTTTGTGTAAGCAAAAAGAACTCCTAATCAGCACCCAAACTTCACTATATTCCATTTTGGTTGAAATTCAATAGATTGTCTTCTTTCTACATAAAGTAAATGACTCAGCTTGCGCAAAATTACACAGTTTTCTATTAACGGATGATAGTTAATGTTAAAAGTGATTGATTTTTCAAACCACCCTCGTATTCAGTACCTGGAAATCAGAGAATATGACAAGTGACAGGTCAACACATTTAAGATGCATTGAAATAATGCAACAATAATGAACTCCGAGGGTTTGTTTTTAATACCCGCTGCAACCTATACTAAAAGGAATGATAAATTTCACAATGAGGCAGTTCCTCAGGGTGGGTCCTGAGCAGCCGCCTGTGTCCTATGCTAACGTGCCTGCCGCATCTTCTTACGAGCAGTCGGGCGATGGGAGTGAATGGCAAGTCTGTCCAGGTATCCTGTTGCCTGAGTATTGATGGCGTCGCCGACCATGGGCACGCTCTTGTCCAAGTCCCTTGTACGTATATACGTGAAGATGTGAGCCTGCTGCGATGCCATACATCTTCATAGTCGGCCCTAGATCACCTCATAGATGGTGGCTTTGTTCCTCAATGTTAGCTTGTAGCTTCTGTTCAGTAGCCAGCTCATCCCGAATGTTCATCGACGGTCCAGGGTGACTGCCAGGTATTTGTGGACAGTCTTATAGTTTAGCAATTCGTCGACCAGGAAGAGGCCTGGACAGGAATCACGCCTGAGCAAATACGTCAATATGGCACATTTGTTCATGGTTCATGGGAACACGGAGATGTTCCCGCTGCGCTCCTATTTGCCAAACTTCTTAAAGTACTGCTAACGCATATAAGTGGCTGAGTAGAGTCTCTCGGCGAAAGTGCACACCATGAGGTACCGCTAAGCGCAGTGGGGATATGTCGACTGTCCTGCGTGAATAGGCTGTACAATGTGGGCCCCAGCACACTGCCTTGTGGCTTGGATGTGCTTGATGATAAAGCAGGTGCCTTACTGGATCACTACGAACGTCCTGTCTTGGAGGAAACTATGTATAAACCTGCGGCTTCAGAAGAGCTATCAGTTTGAAGGATATCTTATCATGCCACAAATGGGCCTGGGGTTAACATTATTAACTCAACACATAAGAACTCCGAGGGAAAGAGAAAGAGAGAGTGATGTAAATACCTTGTGGGGCTACTTCTCTTCATCTTTGGATGCATTTTCTGTTGAAAGGAGTCTTAAATGTGACCCCTAATAGTAATGGCAAAATTGTCGATCCTGTATGATGGTCAGATATTCTTTTTAAGTCGCTTATAAATCACTTAACTCCTCCACATCGCTTCGAATTTATATGACTGCCGCCATCTGTTCTCAGTTGCCAGTTGCTGCCATAACGTTCGAGATTTTGGAAGAGTTATCTACTCCAAATTGTATTCTCTGTCAGTTTTATTGCTACTTTATGTTCACGAATTCAAAGTGTGCTCTCCAGAACCTCCGTTGTCTGGACAAAAACAAACAAAAAACAATATTTTGCATATTGTATGTCTACTCAGAGTCTCTCGGTCTTTGTCTCAAAGTCTATGTGCTGGTTTGGTTGTTTGTTTGCTTGGCTGTTTGTCCGTTTGTCTGTTTGTTGGTGTGTCGTCTATGCAATTATAATTTTTGGGGTGTAGCCGAAAATGCAGATTGTTGGCCATTTGTTTAGACAAGTGCTTGGGCGCCAGTTGAAGCTTCAACTCGAACTCGAACTCCAGCTTCAGTTTCAGCTCTGGTGACAAATACAAAGGGCTTGTTAAAGGCCAAAAGGGATAGGCAAGGGTGTGCGGGTGTGGTGTGTGTGTGTATTTGGCTAACTAAGTGTGCGGCAAACAGTGTTGCGGACTGTAAAGAGACCAATCGTAAATCAAGGCAAGGCAACAGGACGACGCACTTGAGGGAGGCGTGCCAAGGCAAATGGCGAGCGTTTTCGTGTGTCCAAAACTATACCAGAGCTACTCTGGCTCTGGCTTTTGTGGTCCATATATAGTAGATCTAGCAGAATGCATTTAAGTTGAGGCATACAAACATACACAACCACACTCTCTCTATCACACATATGAAGCTGTATATATACTATATATATATATATATATATGTATATATAGTCAGTGCTTGTCTATGCAAATATTTAAGTCTGTTGTTGTCGTTTGGTGGCGAAAATGCGAGCATGACATACAACTGAGCGGCATACATGGCGTATACGGCATACAAATGTAAATTGTTGAGTGGATAAGGCAGGGGTATTACCACTGGGATTGCACATACATATGTATGAGTCTGCGGGATGGGGGGCATATATGTGTGGCATCACGGTTTTTCTGGCTACTTAATGAAAATATAAAGCAAATTAAATATTTAATTTAATCAAGTATTTTATGAAGCCGAAGAGACTTGTACTAAAACTTTGCCTTTGCCAAGCGAATTGATTAAGTTTTATGAGCAACACACAGTCAGTGTAAAGAAATCAGAATTCTTTTGACACATTCAACACAAATGGTGACAGATATGGTTTTGCGCAGGTGTTGTTTGAAGACTGTGGACAGTGCACAGTGGTTGTTGTTTGGAATTTAGCTGGCTGTTCTGTTTTTAAAACATTATTTAGAGGCTATGATCAGAATTCTGATATAACAAAACTTTAGTTCCGCTTTCACATAAAAATATATATCTGGTCAAAAGGAAACACAACAATATAGGAAAGCTATTGAGCTTATTGACCATTTACATTGCAAATATTTAACTGATCTAGATGAAATCTAGATGGAGTGGATACAAGATGAGTTTGTTATAACTTGGATGAAAACCAGAAATTCTAAGCCTGAGGGTTCATTCCGAAACAATCGGTTAAATGGTAGCTATATGATATAATTATCCGATCTTGATCAGAACAGGGCAGCGGACGAAAGGTCTTCTGAAATTGGTTGTCCGATCTGGATGAAACTCAAACTCGGCCAACGTGCAGACGAAGAAAGCATCTGGTATTTCAGCTTTGTAGATTTTAAGACTTCTTAGATCTTTGAGTGAAAACATACGGACGGACATGGTTGTATCGGTTCCCTTTGTCATTATCTCTTTATGGAAAGCCAAAACTATCCATAACTATGATGATATCGATTGTATTGTAAAAATATCAATAAGACAGTCGATAGAGGAAATATTTTGAGAAGTAAAGATTGAAATCATCATGGAGAATTGAATTGAATAAAGAATTTCAAGATTCAACTGATGAACATGAGCCCAATCATATTTGGCCAGACATTTCATATCTATGTCATGAGGCCCCACTCTCATTTATCCGCAGCGTCATGTCAACAACTCCATTGATTATCTCTCATCCCACTTTTAAATCAAAATGTTTTTTATTTTCTATTAAATTTTGTAAGGAGCTGCCTCCTTCCTTCTAAACTCTACTTCAAGTGTTCTAACAATCCTAACGATTATTTCCAATATGGCTCGGCTCAAGAAATAGTGATGGGCTTTTATTAAATTTCTTTTCCAGGAGTATTGAGAAACTATATGCTAATGTGTTTCACGACATATTAATAATTATTTAAAATATTTAAACAGTCTAACAGAAAGTGAAAAAATATTGCCACAAATAAAACTTAAGCTTGGGATTTAAGAAACAGTGGAACACTTTCTTTGAAGCTTGCGAGCTCCCTAATAATAAAGCTAAAATATCTCATTGCCCTGGTACTTACATCCTTTGCAGATGCATCCCAGGGGGTACCACATGATCAACTAGCAGAGGACCATACCTTTCTATGTACCAGAATGTTATTTGGGCGTCGGAACTGAACTCCAATTCATAAGCATAAGCCATTTTAGTGAAATTTGCTAACGTTGCTCATTATTGAGAGTTGAAGATTCGTTCAGATATCCGAAGCTTACATTACCCTTGCAAAACGCTTTTGAAATGCAGACAGCCACATTTGGTCAGACTAAGTAATCATTCATTAGCGCCATCTAGCGTAAATCAATCGCAAACGTTCTGAATTTAACATTGGCGCCATCTATGGCATTGTAGTATTAAGTATTCTTCTAGTGCAAATATAAGATCGCAAACACAATCAAAACGCTCCCGGCATGGGAACTGCAATATCAGCAGATCTGCATACTATAAGCTAAGTGAATATATAATAAATACATAAATAATATAGTAAGCATGGGCGTCGCTGGCTGCGCAGCCCTTGAGCTTTAGGCTAAGTGCACATTTGTATAGATATAAGAATTTAATCAATTAAAAGCCACACAAGCGAGCATATCGTCGCCTTTCTGCGCATTTATTATACGGCGGAAATTGTTTAATTTAACAGTAGATTTGACCTACGACGGTACGTTCTTTATACTGGTCCAGAAAGTTAATGAAAAATCAATGTTTGTACAGGGCAACTATATGATATAGTGGCCTGATTTTGAAGTTTTTTTTTTACATATGAGCAGCATATGAGCAGGAACCATACCTTTCTATGTATAAAACTTAGGGGTATTACAAGTTGCTTTTTACAAATCCAAGATTGCATAAGATTATAAGAATAAGATTATCCAATTTGGTGGTAGCTTCTTTAACAGTGGGAGTCTAGGATCAACTCAGCTTGTCATGCTCATCAAGTATATATTTACTTTATTTACTTAATTGACACCAAAATAAAATGAAAAAACTATAATACACCCTGAAAGGATATGAAAATGTGAAATGCTGTAACTCTGCCTAATAAACCTTTGAGAGTTTTTAGTAAGCAACTATGAAGTTTGACAACATGCGCCTTAACTTTTCCAACAGCAACTGTGAAGTTTCGCAACGCGGCACTTTACATCAGGCGAAAATATTTTCATATTTGCCAACTTCAAACAAAAATTCGTTAACTGCCAAAGTACGCAGTACTTCACAAGGCAATTACAACTAAGAGAGATTGAGAGAGAGAAGGAGAGAGATAGAGAGAGGGACACGCCCTCGAAAGTTACTACTCGTACAAGCAACTTTCTACCTGTGCAATTAAAACATGCAAAACAAGCTAATTAAAACTCTAATGCAAAAAAATAAAATAACACACAAAAAATTAAATAAAAAATCTACAAAAAAATGAAAAGCGTCAACAGAATGTGTAAAGCGTTAAAATCACAGTGGAAGAAACTATTAACTTGCAGCTTAGCAATATAAAAGGAAGGGGAGAACAGGGAAATGTGCAGAAGAAAACTGCACTTGACTGCACATGGAAACATGCGCGTTGATGCGCGACATTGTTCAGCTGCGTTGATGTGGATGGTGTGTAGAAGGGGGAGGGTGAAGGTGAGGGTGAGGGTGCAGTGCTGCGACATCTTCATTAAAATCTAATTAGCGCGTTGCCAGAACAGGGAGTTTGGTTTTTGGGGTTACGGGGCTTGAGGGTTAGCCTGAGCTTTGCTCTGCACTTGAGCACATAATCAGTCAGGCATGGCGGAGGAGCATCAGCTATGAAGGTATCCAGGTAGCTAAAGCTGCTGCTGCTGTCGTTGCTCCTGCTGCTTGCATCCTTGCATGCGTAAGCTGCTTAACTTGTGCTGGAATTTAAGGCAGGCAGCAGAAGCCATGGCAGCAGCAGCAGCAGCCAGCTGGCTTAGGAATGCCAGTACACCTACAACAGCAGCAACTCCACAACAACAGCACATCCATCCCCCCCCAACCCATTGTCCTTGCTCCAGTTAAACTTTGCGGCAGCTGCACACGCATCCCAGCATCACACTGCATTCGGGTGCAGGGAGTGCAAAGGGGTGTTGGCAAGGGTGCGCCTCAGGCGTCTCCTTGCGCAACATTTTCAAATTCCAGAGTCAACCGCAAAATGAAAAACTTTCTATGGCTGCAACTGCTCGCCACCCACACCCACAGAAAGCACCCTCGAAGGGAGAGAGGGGGTCGGGGGAGTTACAACCAAGTACCCTATATTGTGTATATATTGTATATCGCTTTTTTGCCGCCTGCCCGCAGGACACACACTTGCACACGCACTTGAAGAAAATTGATAGAAAAATTAACTAGTTTAAATATTTTTAGAAATTATTTGAAGAGCTGCGATTCTATTTTTGATGGGAAATTATAAAAAATTTAGGAATATTTTTGTTTTTCCTTAAAGATTCAACTTTGATGAGGTTATGGGTTATGTATTCTATTGATTTTGTAGTCAATCGATATCTTTGCCTAGTCTAAATTAGGTAAATGAAGTAAAGAGTTCTTGCTATTCTACTATTTCATCTCATTGATATCTTTCTCCTTCTATCCTCCGTGTGCCTCTCGTTTCCTTCTTTGTATCTTCTCTTATTTCTTTAGCTTCCATCTGTCTTCTTTAAGTCTTTCTCTCTCGCCATCTTCCTCTACTTTATCTCTTACCTCTCACCACTTTCTGTGCCCTTCTTCCACTCATCTTTTTCGCCTCTATCTTCCTCTTATGTCTGTATTCTCTTAGTCCTCTCTCTGCTTTCTTCTGTGTGCCCTCAGTCCCTGTCAATGAGGCCGGCAAAAGGCAATCGTCCTGCTTGTACACGGACTTCTTTCTTCTAATATCACGTTAGCCTGCTCTTTGTTCATCAAGTACTTGCTTCATTCCTTGAAGCATTCATTCCGCCATTTTGATTTTCAATTACTTTTTGCTGATGTTTCGTGAGATCGTCGTCTTAGCTCTGCAGCTGAGCATTGTTTGCATGAAAAAGTTATAGCAATTTTGAGAGAATATGGTCTGTTGAGCTTTATTTTACAGCAAACATAGATGGAAAGAATTTCTATGTTTGCTGTGGGCTTCCCCCGATTCATATTAATATACCGTAGAAATTTCATCACTCACAAAATTTCGATTGGTTCAGTAGTTTATGTGCTTATAATAGACAATCATGAAGACACACATACAAACATTCATTATAAATATAGATAAATTCTCAAATTCCATGCCAACATATTTTTTCTGAGTGTACACACACACGCCACACGCACACACACACACACACACTGGCGGCGTGTCCTTCAGGCGTGCATTGCATTTCGATGTTGGCTGGCTGTCCTCCCCATCGTCCCTGGGAAATTGCTTTATAAAATGTTGCCATCGCATAAAAGTTGTGAGGTTTTTTCTTTTGTGGGCGTGGCCACTATTCGCGACCAGCTTCTTTTGCTCGCTTTTCTTCTACTTATGCTGCTTCTTCCTGTTCGCCTTACTGCGGCTTGGTTGTTTGACATGCTTTTAATTTTCGATACATTTCGTCCTACCATTGGCTATTATCGTTTTGATTTTGAAATGCCGCTAATGGTTTTTGAGACGCTATAAATCATGTTGTTCCACCTTATTTTACTCGCAGCGCTTTCTTTTTTTCGTTTGGTATGAAAACTTTATCAGCTCAAGTTTCTACATATTGAAATTGTTTGCACAAAATTGAGAGTGCAGCCGTAAAATGATGTTGAAAGTTTAGGCATTAATAATCGTAGTTGAGGATTCTTAAAAGGAATTATGAAAAGTGTGCATGAAGTTGCTACTTGTGAAGCATAAGTTTATGATTTACTCAGTGAGCAATTAAATCTCCTTAGCCAGGGTTGTGAAAATTTAATCAAGCTGTCAAAGAGAATGGGTTTTAATTAATATTGTTATTCATAAAGAGAGTCGCATGGCTGAAAACAGATCCGAGGGGATATCTACTGGAGCATTGAATGATTGCCATCAAAAGGTTAATAGAATTATTCATGGTCACATCACAATTACTCCAGATAAATGAGTATTTGCGTCAGTCACAGCCTAAAGTAGTCATGATATGTATATTTTATACAGAGACTAAGCCTGGTCGGGGAGAGAAATCACCAGATAGTTGAAAATTTCATTGGAGGCGGTGAAAGGTAAGACAAGGCATGCAAATGTAAAATCATAAGGTCAGATATGCTTTTGCTACGTCTTCTAGCTATACTTACGATAACTGAAAGCTTCAGGATTTTAAGAATATATTTGCAATTACCCTAGGGCATCTTGTACCTTCTTTTCTGTGGACTTTCGACAATGTTGAGCGACTTTGTTTAAAAATTGTAATAATTAACGAATCGAAATAATATTCATTATATATATGTATATGTTTTTATTATAAGAAGTGGGGACATCGGTTAAGCAAAGACTATCAA
Source organism: Hirtodrosophila duncani (assembly GCA_037043425.1). Classification (NCBI taxonomy): domain Eukaryota; kingdom Metazoa; phylum Arthropoda; class Insecta; order Diptera; family Drosophilidae; genus Hirtodrosophila; species Hirtodrosophila duncani. Next base: position 12,771 of record JBAMBM010000299.1, on the reverse strand, counting down.
TAGCAACTGACTCCAGAGCAACAGGGTAAGCAGAGCCAAGGCGTGGTAATGATCTATATAATGATAACATACAAATGACAAATTCCATGAGAAGCAAAGGGCAAGTAAAGACAATAGTTACAAGCTTACAGCATTAGAAAAGCAGCACAAACACAATAAATATGAATTTGAATTATATTACAGGAGGACTAGCTTAAAAATATGTGAAATATGTAAAGGGATTCATTGGCAAGTGCGGGACCAAACAGACAATCTCAGATTGGGACTACTGTCTTAATGATTCTAGCTAAAACAGCAGATTAAGTATGATATGACCCTTGTCTAGTCGCCGATCTGGAACGATATATGCTGTAGGGTGCCACATTTCAGTACCTAAGTTTCAAGTGTCCACAAACCATCTTGCTACTATTCATAATATCCATGACTTTTCATTTGGAACTCAAGATACTTTTCTAAAACTGATCTAAATTTTGTGTTTGCTATGTTTATAGAAGTTTTTGAGGTTTCAAAAATAAAGAAATATGTTGGAATCATCAGTAATAGAAGTTAATGATATTCATTCTTCTAAAATCCGCATGTATAAATACGCAGATGCTTTTGGTGGATTAGAAACATGTTCTGACTCTACCTGAAATCAGAAGCTGCCAATCTGGAAACGAATGGTGTAAAAGTGTAAAATGTTGAACTAATTTTAAAGTGGGAGACAGTTATTCTTCTTCCAATCGATTTGAACACCTTTTTTATTAAAGCATATGTTCAGCACAGTCTGTGAATCAAGACCTGCCAAGCTGTGGGTGTACATGTTGACTCAATCGCTACTCATCCACTCATGTCTGCAACACTTCCGCTGACTTCAATCACCATAAAAATTAACCTTTCATTGGCGTCGCGACAATCTGTATATTCAACTAAAGAAAATCTAAATCAAATGCCATTGGGTTCAGTTAGTTATGTACTAGGAGAAATCTTATTCAAAACAAGTAAGAACTTTATAGTCAACTATAATTTCAACTGTAATATAGTCGTATTCACCATTCATTGCATATTGGATGTCACAGAAATAAAATGCCCTTGCTTACTCTAAGAGTATAATATTGAGTTTACATGCTCTTTGTGTGTGAAAGAAGGGGAAGGCCTAGGCTCGCCTTCAATTAGAGTCAAAGCAGCAGAATGTTGTCTCTCTTTCTCTCCCTATCTCACGCACACAGCAATGATATGGCAAGTATGAATGATGTAATATGTGTGTATGTATTTCATGTGTGATGTTTGTGTTTGTATTTGTTTGCTTTTGTATATATATGAATGAATGTATATAATATTTTTTTGGTCTTGGGTTCTCAAACGTTTTTAGCAATTATGTCTACAATTCTAATTGGGTTTTTAATGAAATTCGGTAGATCATACCAAGTTTCAAGTAAATAAGTCAAGAATTGTGGGACTTATAAAGTTTTTTCATTCAGAATTATCTTTCTTATGAACGAAACTTCAATTTGTTTGTGAATTCATTTTGTAGGATTGATAATTTTCTCTTGTTCAGTCGTTCATCTAGATCAGTAACTCTCGTTCAAATGGTCTAATACTGAAGACGAAGAAGGAAACCAGATCACATAAAGGAACTACTGAAACCGAAAAGTTAAATAAAATTAATGAATGACTGAAGATCTAAAGATATTGCTTGATTTAGTTCAAATGGTAAATACGAACGAGTAACCTTATTCACATTAGGCACCCAAAACTTGCCAGATCCAATATTAAATGTATAACTTCGCAGTGCTCTTAGTATCAGATTGCTTAATTAGTGTCGCATAATCAACTATTGCCATCCATTGCCATACATTATGAAATCCTCAAGTCATCTTACATTGGCTTGCCCATCAATTTCCAAGCTGCTTAATACATTTCTTAGCTTCCTTGGCCAAAGTCAATTGCCAACTTAGAGAACCTCTAATATCTATGCTTGTCCAGCTTTGGTAAAACGTCTTTTGCCAAATGCAGCAGACATAATTTGGGCGTTTTAAATCCCCATGTAGAATTTATAATGCTCAATGGAATTACAACTCTTATACACACACACACACATACATATATGGCAACGAGCAGCGACTGCATTTGTGCCACTTTCTTACTTATTCTTTTTATATTTCGACATGTTTCTATATGTATGCACGTGTGCGTGTGTTGGTGGCATATTCTTTAGCCAAAGCTAACTAATGAATGCCTCAAAGACTTTCGCCATGCAGTTTTAGTTTTGTGGCTCACACACACACACACACACACACACATAGAAATCACTGAAAAAGATGAATGCATAGAAGTAACATGGGAACATTTTGGCTCAAACCACAAATGTTTGCTGGATCTCTCTCTCTCTGGGTGTATGTAGATATATGTATGTGTAAAACACAGACACACACACACACAAAGCAGCTTTTACTTGGCATCTTCTAAGCTTCTTTCACTTTGAAAAGCATTGCTCTGCGGCATCACAGTTTTCTACTGCTTCTGCTGCTGCTGCTGCTGCTGCTGGCACTGAATCAGTTAAGAGAAAAGTTTTCTAATTAATTCGCTGGAGACATGTACTGAGACATATATACATACAGACAATGACACCCCACCTCCACCCCATGTCGTCCAGCCTCTCACTTTATGATTATTACAAATGCGTCGGCGAAAATATAATTTTAACTGACAGTTTGTTTGAAAAGTGACAATTGTAATGGCACTGGTAGCTGAGGGATTTGGGCGTGGCCTTCACTCCCACTTCAAAATTGCTAATTTGTGGCAGTAAAATGCATAAAAACAGTCATAAAATGCATTTGCCCAACGATTTATGCCATTTACGAGACGACGCCTGAAAGTATGCTACAGTTTTTACTAGCTTCCAGGCATTCGATTAGGCGGGGAGTGTCTAAAATATGTATGATTATAAAGAGGGATTGTGCGAGGTTGGATGGGGGGAGGAATGGTGTTTGATGGGGATATTCAGCAGACAGTAGCAGAAAACTCATCAAATTTCGTATGAAAATGGCATTTGCCGAAGCGCCTTGGAACATTAAAACAAATGACGACACGTTCAATGAAAAAGTAGATGATTTTCTTGGTGAAGCTAGACGATGAGAGCAGGCTGAACTCCCTGGCGGGGTCAAAATCAAAACGAAAGCAAAGCAAAATGTGCCAGCCATTAACAGGGCCACTAAATATGTATATATATATATATGTGAGTGTGTGTGTGTGTGTCTTGGAGGGACTGGGAGTCATGCCTTGAAACAGTGCTTCTCCTGCCTTGGCATATGAAAGTCTCATGTCAACGCAGGAATATGAAAGCAAAACGCAGGATGTGAGGAGCTAAGGCAGGGTATATCGTAGCTGCCGTGCTGTGCAACGGATTGTGAAATTTAATTAGACGTATTAAGACGAGGAGTTGCCAATTTTTTAGGACAAGAACTTCAGGCAGGGAAAGTAGGTATAATGTAGAGTTTAATGGAATGCAGATAAAATTTGAAAACGAAATTTAAAACCATGCTATAAAATTTTAATTCTTAAATGCTATACTCACTTTAATAAAAATGTATTAAGGTTCTATACAAAATACTTACAAATCAGGGCTTTCGATGTTTTCAATATAAAAATTGTTTAATAATTGTTAATAAATAACTCCACGCCCTACAGAGCAGACGTGTTGCCCGAGGCAGAAACATTTTCATTTAAACCGCAGCTTGACAAGTTTATACCGTTTAGAGAATACACTGCCTGGCCAGCAACATCTCGTATGTTATATAAACTCGATGAAGAGTACTTAATTATGCGGATAATATTGTTGTCCTTTACAACTCTAAATGCCACTTCGAAGCAGCAGCTGAGTTCCAGGGCTATCTAGATATTCTGGCAGCTTGGTGCAGGAGGTGGAATCTGAAGATCAACCCCATGTAGACGACTAACCCTTGCTTCCCTCTATAAAAGCTAATATCGGGCACTCCACCTATTCAGCTGGAGGGAGTTACACTGGAACAGCCATTGCAACCGAAATACCTCGGAATCGCATTGGACAAACGCCTCACTTTTGGGCCACAAGGTGTGAAAGGTGAAATCTGCGGCCACAAGGTGTGGGCGAAGGTTTCAACAAATAAGGTGGCTGATAAATAGAAAGAGCACTTTGTCACTTAGAGCTAAACAAGCAGTCTATGTGCATTGTGTAGCCCCGATCTGGGGCTTTACGGGGTACAGATTTGGGGGATCGCCGCAAAATCCAGCTACAAACATATCCAGGTATTGCAGAACCGAGGCTTACGACAGATATAAAACTGCCCATGGTACGTGCCCGGTTCCACCCTTCATCGTGATCTTCATCTGCATACCGTGGAAGAGCAGATACAGTGACAGACTGTTGAGTCACCGCAGTATGCTCGCAAGACGCCTACTCCCCGCCAGGCCTTTATATATATATTTGTGTTGTAAAGGTACGCATTAAACACTTCTTAAGTAAATTTAAAAAAAAGTACTTAATGCTAGAGTGGCTGTAAAAACGACTTCTTTGGTTGTCCTTGTCTCATAGAAGCACTTCTTTATTATAATAATCAAGAATGTTTCCTTCAGTGGACGATTATTCGGCTCTTTAAACTTCTCCGTTAGAGCAGAAAGTGTCAGTTTTTGCTAGTTTCAGCGTTCACAGTTCTTCAGACAAGACCGAAGGAGTAGACACATTGTCCAAATAAAGTAAAACTCCCTGTTTCGTGTAATCGATCGCCCAGATGCACATATCAGGGCGGTGTATATCTCACAACTCAGGGGGAAATCGCTCTTCGCAACACAGATTCATCATACCTTCATTTCCTATTCAGTCGGATTTTCAGGAATTCTCATTTTTCTTACTGCGTTTTCCTTTGGAATGGAATCAATTGCTCACTAAATGTGAAAGTTGAACGCATGCATTCTCCAAGTTGGCATTCATCAATAGAAATATCAATCGAAGCATCGTCAATGGCAGCCGATACGCCCACTTTTCCATTCAATAACCATACAGCCGGTTTCATCAGAAACGGTTACGTGTGAAGCTTTGTAAAGTTTTCATTCCAGGAAGCCCGACATCCGATGCATAAGGCTTTGTGGGGCGCGAAGCGTATTCCGCTTGAAGCTCTTTTGCTATACTTTCATACTTAATAAGAGCATTTTGTTTTTGTAAGGTTTCCGCTGAAACATCAGGAAGATAGCTCAAAGTTATCATTGCCAATGTGACAAAGGTGAATAATATATAATTGCCCAGATGGATAATAATTCAGATTTTAGTTCAAACTTCCACTCGCATTAGTTCAACGAAGCTTATAACATACAAAATTTCACAAAATTTCAAAAATTGCTTCTCATAAGATACGGAACCCCATCGTCTGACATTATATGAGGTTGAAATGGGTTCAAGTTCAGATAATGTGTCTAGACAAAGTATAATAATTTTAGAATAATAGCAATTTCCGAAATCCACAATAGGTATATAAATCAGCTCATATACATAATTGCATTTAGATTTCTCCATTTTCGATCTTAGTCAGAATATCTGCTAATGCTGGCCCTTTTTCACATATAAAATATCTTTTATATTTCATTGAAAGACATATCTTTTAATACCCTGATAATTCTTTGCTAACAAAGTCAAACAAAGTGTAACTTCGGCCAAGCCCATGCCTGGCTTCGCTACCCAAACCCTTTTAGTAACTCGCTTAATTGCCCACGCTGGCCACAGAGCCAATAAAAATCTAATTAAATTAATAAGATACATTAAAATCAATTTAATATCAATTTAAGCGTCGCCTGCAGCCAAAGAAAGTCGGCAAGAGTCGAAGGCATTCCGTGTTTCTATATACTTGAGCGTTTTATGGTGAACAGACGGGAAGGCGAAACGAAAAGTTTTATAACCCTTTAACCTTTTTTACATAACCATGTCTACCCCCTACCCCCCCTACCACCCTACCATTCCACTCTAATGGTTTGCTGCTGTGGGCGTGTCCATGAGCAACATAAATTTTATAGTTTATAGCTAAGAAATTTACTGAGAATTGTATTATTTTTGTTGTTGTTTTTACTTACAGCGTTTTAAGGACAATGACATCGAAGTGAAGCGAAAGGATGGCATTATTTTGCTGCGTGAATTAGCAGCGGAGGTGAAGAACTTTATGGACTTCAAGCGTAATGCTGTCATGGTAAGTCGAACATAGTTAAGTTAAACCCAAACTCAGCAATACGAAGCCTAATCGCTTATGAAAATGAAGTTGAGTTCGTGACACGAAAATTAACAAAAAAAAATGTAAAATTAATATAAGAAGGGATACTTTTTTGGAGATGAAGAGCTTTGAATCAAAATATATATATATATATGTATTGTTATATAATTACTTGCTACGTTTCCTCCTTTTGATCTATGTTTGCTGTTGTGCTGGTGAATTTCAAAGTGGTTTTGGGTGCTGTCTTGCTTTACAAACTACCAGAAGTTTCTGTGGTATTCTAGAAGCTTTTTTTGGATCGGAGGTGGAACGTCGATAAAATGTATCGATATATAACGATATCTATATGTATTCGTCTTTCGATTCTGTATGTAGATATAAAAATATTGATATACATCTAGATATTGATATACAAGATATCGATGTTCATACTAAATGTGTCGATATACATATATCGATAGCACAATATGTCGATATACATATATTGATAAGAAAATATATAGATAGACATATATATAGATAGCCTAATATATCGATATAGATATATTGGCAGCTGAATATATCGATAATTATTAGCGACGCCTAAATATATCGATATGCGTATAGCGATAGCTCAATATATGTGGCAAACTTAATCGACAACTCAAGTTACCGATAGGTATATGTCGATAATATCGATATAAAATTGATATACATATATCGATAGCTTAATATATCGATATTCCAAACAAATATATCTCTCGACCTATCACGACGATCAAAGATATGACGAATTTTCAATATAACTTATATAAGGAACATGCCCATTTTTCAAATCGATATATACAACATGACATTCCCGCGGTCAATATTACTATACTGTACAAATTTCTTTGTAATCTGTCCAATAGGTGCAAAGTTATGACGTATATTTGTTATTGCCTGTATAAGGAGTCGGTGCCACGCTCAGTAAGATAATACCAACATCACGCTTTTACACGAGACGACTTACTCATCTCTAAATTGAAGTGCCTACAATTGACAAGTGGCTCAATTGCTCAAATCTCGAGCAGCAGGGAGATATATCCGGACAACTCTCAAAATTTAAGCACCGCCTCTATAAAAAAAGACAACAAAACCAACACAAAAACACATACAAAGAGACGCATACAGAAAACAATAATAAGAGGCGGACGTTGGCGACGATGACGATGTTCCTGCTTGCCCATTGGGACACTGGCGTAAAGTGGAAAACAATAAATTGCCGTGGGGGGGACAAAGATGATGATGGTGACGATGGTGATGACGATGATGATGGTAAAGAAGCAGAAGCAGAAGCAGTAGCAGTCTTGTCGCGGGGTCGTGTCGGCAAATTGAAATTAAAGTGCGGCCCCAGCCACAAGCAAAAGTTTTGATGGCGCCCGCAGCTGCTACGTATGCGTCACCAGTCGCCACTTCCCAATACTCCAGTAGCCAGTAGCTGCTGTCTGCTGTCCAATTGTCCAATCTGCCATATCCATGGCCCTCCATGTGGCTGGCGTTGTTCGTCCCCTTGCGGTGTTGTGGTTTGGGTTCCTTTGCTGGTATTAATGCTGTTGCTGCTGTTGCTCTCTTTGTGGCTTGCCTCGCTGCGTATCAATAGACTTCGTTTACTGTCCGGATAATTTGCAGTGCAATGCACAGTGGGCCAAGGTGGTATGAAAATATGATCAAATATTATGAGGTGATGATGTATGGGTGATATATATAGATAAGGTGAGAGTCAATTGACGAATTCTAAGATAGATTTGATAAACATTTTTGGTACCCAAAGGACTAGTTACTGTTTATGCACCCCCATGATATAGGTATCAATCAAAAAGGATCACTCAGAAGTATACAATAGTGAAGCTTAGCGACGCTTAGAATCTAAATCTAGAAGCTAAATCTAATAAGAGGGACTTCCTCTGATGGAGAACTAGTTATTTTTTATGCATTCCCATGATATTTTTATAAATTTGCAGGGCTTGCGAAAGTAAATCCAATATGGCAAATTCTCCATGATGAAATAATAGCTCTTATTATGCATGATGAGCCCAACAAATTATCTATCAAGAACAAACTAAGTATGCTAATATAAAAAAAAATCCATACTCAAATTGATCTTTGCCCGCGAAACCTTAACAGCCTCCTTAGTTTTTGAACACACCTCGTATTCGACGTCTCCTTTGTTTCGTTTCAGAGCATTGTCTATGCAATACAATATCTTGGCATTTTCTCTCCATCTTAAGCCACCGTGCCTGGCTAAATGCCATTAAAAAACTGTAGCGATTCACTATGAGTACATTTCCTCTATTTGGTTTCTTTTTTTTGTTTGGTTTTGGTTGATTGATTGTCCTGGCCAAGTATCTCCTTGGCAAGCTCTTAAAACTCGCTGTCTACCCCTCTCTCCCCCTCTCTGGCCTTTCCCCTGTGGAAGACAATTGCTTGTCACTCTGCCGTTTGTCACAATACACAAGTTTCCATTTGAGCAACTTTGGCAAATTGTATTTATGCACCGTCTCATATTCATTTAATTTAATTATGAAATTATTTACAACTTCAAGCAGACCAACTAACATAAACAACAAGAGAAACAACAGCAGTAGCAACAATAACAACAACAACAACAGTCAGCATACAAACAACACGCACAGTCATCATTAATAATGCTCAGGCATAAACAATTAAATGTTATAATCAACACGTAAGGGCAAAAGTTTTATGTGTCTCCATATCCACATCTACCCCACTGCACCTCCCCACCGCAGGCATTGTGATGTGCGTGGGTATACATAAATAATTTTTTATGCTTTTAGCAAAAATATCGATTAAATTTTGTGACGTTTTTCGTTTTTTGTTGTTGTTGTTGCATATAGATTTATTTGGCGGACAGCTCTCGTATAATTCGTATGGGGCGCAGATTATATTCACACACAAACACACATAATCATGGCATATGTATGGTAAGGGGTGCTCCAAAGTTCACTTAAGATTTGAATTTGTTGGATTTTCAAGTATTAAAACATCCTTTTGAAGTCCAAGTAATCTCCAAAGATGAAGTAGATTTATAATCATCTTGGCATCTTCTTGGCTTCTTCTAGAAAATTCTAACTTGGAATTGCTTGATTTATCATTTCACATTATTAGCCGAGATAGCATTGGAACCATTAGCCTCGTTCACAATTTCAGTCTCCTTGCTTTCAGTTTCGTCTTTACCATAAAGAAATTGTAAAATATACCGAACTTGTTCTTTGTTGATCTTCATGTTCAAAGCAATTTATCTCACAATGGAATTGTCCCATTAAAGGCTAATCCAACCTTTCCAAAAAGCTCAAGTATAAATCAGAGAAATCAGTCGAATAGTTTACATATAAAAGCATAGCAAATTTGACACAAAAATTTATAATGGATTTCTTCTTATCCAACCTTATATTAAACTATTTTTAGAAATATTTTGAAATGTTTTATTAAATGTGTTTTCAGATGTTATCATTCTGTTGTCAATCTCCAGCAGATTCTATATATATGAACATTGCCAGATCCGAGTTGCTATATCATATAGATAGCCTTATCATATGCCAGCTACATTTTGAGTTTCTTTTTAAGATTTGCTAAGATTGAAGTTAGGAACTGAAGGCTCTATAACATAAACATTCAGTTAAATTCTTTCACCGCAGATCAAAACATGATTATGGATCATGGAAAATATCCACAAAGCTATCAACAAACTCTTCTCAAAGGTTGGACATCATTTAGTCGAATTTCTTCCTTCAGCCTGTATATACTTCTTCTAGATTAGTTTCCCATACATCACAAAGTTTTCAAAGTTTTCCATGTTGATTTGTTTAGCTTGCCTTTTGAAGCACCCTATACTATATCCTCTACACATCTGCCGCCTTTGCCTTTTCTCTACGCTGGTCTTTCATATAGGTGCGGTTGAAGTCCGGAAGTTTTTGGTCCTGACGCAAAACGCATACGAAGCACCATTAATTAAAAATCAACTCACATGGACAACAACAGCAACAACAGCGCGAACACCAAAAACAGCCAACAAAAGTCCCAGAAAGAAAGCCAAAAACACAGAAGCCAGCAAGTGACTAGCAGCTATATTTGGCTTAGACTTGCGCTTATTGCTGTTGCCATTTTGGCCAAATAAAAGATTGACCGGCAAATGTTTGAAACATTTATGAAATCGCCGCACACTCACACAGTTACACCTTTTGCACAAACACACACCCCACACACGCACGCACACACCTAAAGAAAAAACTAACAAACGCACGATTCATTTTTTTGTGCCATTCAATCGCTGGCAACTTGAACTTCAGCGTGTGGCACACGTGACCACGCCCACTTAAACGCCCAGCAGAATCAGAAAAGAACTCCTAACAAAGCAAAGCAGTGTTGTGTGTTTCTTTTGGTTTATTTTTCTTTTTTTGTGGGCTTTCTCTCTGTCTTTTTTTGCATACGTGGGCTTAAGTTTCCACAGCAAAACGTGACGTATACGCAATGTGGGCTGAGCCCAGCAGCAGCAACATCAGCAGACAATGTTAGCAAACACCCAAACCAAAAAATTTGGTTGTTTTTGTTATTCGCTGCCTTTGACTGGCCGTTTTTTTCAGAATTTTCCGACTGCGACTTTGCGTTTGCTGTTGATTCTTTTGAGGATTAAGTGACCTTTTGTATGGCTCTCTTGGACAGCGGCATTGTGCGATTGTGTGTGCTTGTGTGCCTGTGTGGGTGGGTTCGTGTTGATGGTACTAACTGTTCTGAGAGCACATATAAGCATGCCAATCTTTTATTATCATTCAAAATAATTGTTTAGAATTTTAATGAAATTTGTTGGTTTGTATTAATTAGCTGGCAGATGGCAGATGCTATGGCTACATGGGCCAAAAGGTGGTGCATAACCTGTTGGTTCGATCTTCATCGCATCAATCATTAGGATGCTCGACATACAAAGCAGTATATGGAGTAGATATGATCTCAAGAATTTGTCGTTGTTGGAAGAACCTATCATGCACTTAACTAGATCTGACAATCCAGCTCTACTTCGTAAAGATATTCAAGCTAACATTCGTCAAGCTTATGAAGGAAATGTCAAGCAATATAATCTTCGATCGATTCCTATCTCGTATAAGGATGGCCAAGAAGTATTTCGACGAAATTTTGCTCTTAGCAAATTTTCTCAAAACTTCAACGCAAAACTCGCTCGACAATTTGTAAAATGTCGTGTTCGGAAAAAATTCAGCAAGTGTTGCTACCTACTCGAGGATATGCAAGGTCAAGAAGTAGGAATAAATCTGCTGCAATTGTACACATACTCTGAAGGAAACCATACAGAGCCCCAACCATATTAGGCACAATGATCACTCTCACTCGCAGTGTTACCTTGACAAGGAACTCAGTGCCAGGCAGCATGTGATAGCGATTAGCTTCGCGATAAGGGGGAAATAAAGAAGCTTGTCTGGCTTCTAAACGAGCGGAGCAAATTGGCTCTTAAAAACAAGCAGGAGGTTGCACCTGTCTTTAGATATGCCCTACCAATATGGGGATCCTTTTCCAAAACCCAGCTTAGAAAAGCCCAGCTTTGAAATAAGACACTCTATCAAATTTGTGGAGCCCCATGGTATGTGAGCAGCAGCACTCTTCATTAGAACCTGGGTGTCAGACCAGTGGGAGATGAATCCTTTTTCTAGGGCGCTTCTCCACCCTCTGGTTGACGAGGCGGCACCCAAGGAGCAATATCGATATAAGCCAATATTTACAGGACTCTGAACTTTCATTGTGTAGGAACATTGTACGGCAAATATTCCACGTTAGAATCAGTTATTCATGCAGACTTTGATCATAATTGCAAATCAGTTTTGGGCCTCTAGACATATAGCTCTATGCTTGAATATTAAAGATGTTTAATCCAAATTTTGGGGTCGCCTTCTTAAATACAGCAAAAGCACAGTTCTACCATGGTGAAGAAATATGGAATCCAATATAATGTCAACTGTAACCATCTCTTCCTTCAAATAGCTTCAATCTGCTTGAGTGTCCCCGAATCCCTCCCGTTTGGCTTTAAGCTGATTTCATTGGCTTTGATGATTTGGAAGCACCTGAATGTTGTGAATATTGTTGGTAAATTAAGCCATTAAGCCATCTGGTTATCTGCCTGGCACCATTTAGGGTAACTTCTGCACGCAGATTATCCATTCTATGTTTTCAGTTTTATTGAAACTCTTCAATTTAAAATTAATACGCTTTTGTGTAAATCTGAATGAAAATGAAAATTTTAAAGTAAAACTAAGGTTGTATTAGAAGAACATGAATTCAGATATAAATTCGTCTAATGTCCAACTAGAAATATTGTTAGTAAAGCAAATTGAGGAAAAAGTATATGAGATATCGGAAATATGACATTGCATTCGAATTTAGATAAGAAACGTGTCGAAAGTTACTTTTTCTGGGTTTCATTATGAAGTTGCTTGTCGCCTTGTTGCCAAAGCAATCAACTCCAACTTGCTAGATTTCAGCTGCGTAGCTTTAAAGAGAGCCAAATGTCATATAA